>JZKD02S1784579.1:557498-581462 GCA_000966675.3 Picea glauca | reverse complement strand
AAACATGTGATAAAGGGCATCTTATGATATTTGATTCTAAACAATGTCAAATCAGGGATGTTAAAACAAATCAATTAGTTGGAACATCTATAAGGACATCAAATAACATATACATTTTAGATGAGAAGGATGAAAATTGCTATCTTGGACATGAAGATGAAAGTCGGTTATGGCATAAAAGACTTGGACATATTAACTTTGACAATCTGATTCAGTTAAATAAAAAAGAGGCAATAAGGAACTTATCTGTTATAAAGAATATTTCCAACTCTATTTGTAAACAATCTCAACATGGTAAACAAACTAGAGTCAAGTTTAAAACAAAGGAATATTCTACAACAAAACCTTTGGAAATAATACATGCTGATGTATGTGGACCTATGAGGACAACAGGTCTAAATGGTGAAAGATAATTTCTTTTATTTGTGGATGATTTTACTCAAATGACTTGGTTGTTCTTATTGAAAAACAAGTCTGAAACTTTTAACCTTTTTCAAGTTTTCAAAGAATTGACTGAAAATGAAATTGATATGAAGATTAAGTGTTTAAGGTCAGACAATGGAGGAGAGTTTGTATCAAAAGAATTTAACAATTACTGTGTTTAAAATGGAATTAAAAGACATTTCTCTGTTACAGAAACACCTCAGCAAAATGGTGTTGTTGAAATAAAAAATAGAATTGTTATGGAAATGGCAAGAACAATGTTATATGAGTCCAGATTGAATGACATGTTTTGTCCTCAACCTGTTCACACTGTTGTACACATATTGAATAGAAGTTTTATAAGAAATAGTAATGATAAGACACCCTATCAATTATGGAAAGGAAGACCAGCAAACATAAAACACTTTAGAATTTTTGGGAGTAAGTGTTACATTAAAAGAATTGATAAAAGTCTGGGAAAATTAGACTCAAGAATTGATGAAGGCATATTGGTTGGATATTAATGTTCAAGAAAGGCTTATAAATGTTATAATTTCAGATTAAGAAAGATTGTTGACTCTATAGATGTAAGGTTTGATGAGTCCTCATTTTTGAAGACTAAATCTAAACAAAAGGATCAACAAATACATGATATATATGGCAAACATAAGATGGATGAAGAAGTAAGTGAAACAGAAGAAACTAAGGTTGTTGACAGTGAACAATTAATTCGTACTTTAATAAAGGGCACAACTCCATCCCAAAGTATGACTCCATCAAAGACTCCAAACAAGAGAATACAGAAAAATCAGCCTGAAGAACAAATACTTGGTGACTTAAATGCAGGTGTTGAAACAAGAAGTAGATGGAAAGAATCCACCTCAATTCATGAACATGTATCTTTACTTTCTCTGATTGAACCCAAAAGAGTTGAAGAAGCAATTAAAGATGAATACTGGATGAAAGCAATGAATGAAGAACTTAGTCAAATAGAAAATAATAAGACATGGGAATTGGTTCCTAGACCTTTGAATAAGAATGTCATAGAGGCTAAATGGGTTTTCAGAAATAAGATGGATGAAGCAGGTAAAATAACTAGAAATAAGGCTAGATTGGTTTGTAAAGGGTATGCATAGGTAGAAGGAATAGATTATGGAGAAACTTTTGCGCTTGTTGCAAGAATGGAATCCATTAGACTGATTCTAGCTTATGCTAGTTCTAAACACATTAAAGTTTATCAAATGGATGTAAAGTCTGCATTTTTGAATGGTGATTTAGAGGAAGAAGTATATATGGAACAACCAGAGGGTTTTCAGGTACAAGAAGCAGAACAGTATGTTTACAGGTTGAAAAAGGCATTGTATGGGCTGAAACAAGCACCAAGGGCTTGGTATTCCAGACTTGACAATTACTTGAGGCAGCAAGTGTTCGGGAAAGGTAACACTGATAGTAACCTATATATTAAAGAAGAAAATGATAACATGATCATTGCGGAGATATATGTAGATGATATAATTTTTGGTAGTGATGATAATCGACTCAGTAAATAGTTTGCTAAAAGTATGCAGAAAGAGTTTGAAATGTCCATGGTAGGATAAATGAAGTTTTTCTTAGGCTTGCAAATTACTCAATGTGATAAAGGTATTTCCATTTCTCAAACCAAGTATATTAATGAAATTCTTAAGAAATTCTAGATGGAAGAGTCTAAACCAGTTGGCACTCCCATGGTTATTGGTTGTAAATTAAGTAAGTTTGATGATATTAAAGATGTTGATCAGACAGTATACAGATATGTTATTGGTCGTCTTCTTTATGCTACAGCAAAAAGACCTGATATTATGCATGCAGTTTGTCAAGTTGGCAGGTTTCAGGCTTCACCAAAAATTTCTCATCTACTTGCAGTCAAAAGAATTTTCAGATATCTTAAGGGGACAGTAGAGTATGGTTTGTGGTATCCTACAGGTAATCAGCTTGATTTATATGCTTTCACTAATGTTGATTGGGTAGGTTGTTTTGATGACAGGAAGAGTACTAGTGGAAGAGCAGTTTTTCTTGGACGATGTCTTGTAAGTTGGTCAAGTAAAAAACAATCAGCAGTGTCTCTGTCTATTGTTGAAGCAGAATACATAGCAGCTGCAACTTGTTGCACTCAGGTTATATGGATGAAACAGATGTTGGAAGATATACATATTCATTATGATGAACCTATACCTATCTTCTATGATAATACCAATGCAATTAGTATTTCTAAAAATCTTGTTATGCATTCAAAAACAAAGCATATTCCCATTAAATTTCATTTTCTAAGAGAGAAGGTTATGTCTAAAGTTATTAAAGTGGAATATGTTGGCACAAAGGATCATATTGTAGATGTATTTACTAAACCTTTACCTAAAATCCAATTTGAAAGTCTCAGGGATCAGTTGGGGGTTTACCCTCTGTAATTTCTTTTCCTTCTCAAAGATTGCAAGGGCTTCATTATAAAATCAGACTGCACAGGTTTATTGACTATTATTGATAGGGGGAGTTGCTACTAAAATGATACATCTTTGCAAGTGGTTTTCTTTTTCTCAGGAGGAGTATGGTTGATTCCTTTGCCAGAGATGTCAAAAGGGGGAGAAGAGATTTAAAGTTTTCCATCAATGCCAAAGGGGGAGTTTGTTGGCAGGAATTGCAGCTTGCACAGGCATTGGTTTTGTCATTAATGTCAAACTTTAAATCTAAATGCTCATTAATGTCAAAAGTTTTCCATCAATGCCAAAGGGGGAGTTTGTTGGTAGGAATTGCATCTTGCACAGTTTGCACAGGCACTGGTTTTTTCATTAATGTCAAACTTTAAATCTAAATGCTCATTAATGTCAAACTTTAAAAATGCTAAAGGGATAGGCATGGATCAGTTTGCAATCAGTTTGCACATGCACGGTGGTTTCAAGTTCAAAGATCAGCATGCCCGAAATGCAAAACTACAAAGATTTCGGGATTGTTTGCATGGTAAGAAAAAACCTCTTCATCACAGGAGTCTCGAAGTTCTGAAAGGCGAAATTGCCGAAATGGGAAATCGTGAAAGCACTTTATGATTAAGCGCCTGGTCATAACCTATGGTCACATCGACGAAGGCTCAAGGAAGGAGCTAGTGCAACCAAGCTCCATTTCGGAGTTTTGGGGATCCCGACATGGAGAGTCAAGAAAACTTCACCACAGGAATACCGAAAAGTCGAAATACCTTCAGATCATTTCGGATACCGAGATTTGAAAGTGTCGAAATATTTCATAAACAAAAATACCGAAATCACAAAATGCGAAGTGTCGATATGTCGAAATTTCGAAATACGAAAATGCCGAAAAATCTTTTCTTGTGTAGATTTTGGGTTTTGTAATTTGAAGTGTCAAGAGTCTTCGACACAGGATTGCCGAATTGCCGAAATGCGAAAAATGCAAAATGAATTTCGATTAACTTGTTAGCATGGACAAGAATGTAAACTATAAGGAAGTTATTCAATTATTATAACTAATTATTTGAAGGTTGAGGGTTCGATTGTACGCGTTGATGATACCGGAAGACAAATAAAGTGATTGTTGCAAGAAAAGAAGAGAGTGTGAGGATTATGAGAGATATATGGCTCTGTAAAATTTGAAGAAGAGAAAAGACAGAGGAGGGAATACACATACAGAGATTGAAAAATCTAAAGTGGTCTGGTCAAGAATGAATCGTGCATAGAGGATTTGAATGCTTAATCTTTGACAGAGTAGATAAAGAGTTGGTTTGCAGGTTCTTAGTGACAGAGAATGATTTCAGAGTGGTAGGGAGGAGCAAGGGGAGACTGTAAAAGTCTCCTGTACAAGTTGGTGCTTGTACATCTGGGAGTTGTAGCTTCCATTCAGTAGGTGTTGAAGAAACAGAGGTAGCAACCTCATCTGGGTTGTAGCTAAGATAAAATAAGAATGTAAAGAGGAGTTGGAGCTTGCCTTTCATTCATAAGAAGAAGAGGTTTTTTTTTCCTTTTGGGTTTCCTCATGAAATATCATTATGTCACTATTTCATTTATGTGATTGTATATTTATTGGTTAAATTTATTACTGCAAGTTAAATGTTAAAAGCATGATTTATTGATTAATAAGTAATCTTCTTATAAAATGAAAAACAAATAGTCAACTAATTCACCCCCCCCTCTCAGTTGACTTATCTTGTTCAACAAATTCTTGTAATTGTTTTTTCTATTTTTCCATTCTTGTGTCAGAGTCTGAAGCACAAGAACTAATACTCCTCCAAATGAGCATTCCATCTGCAGTTGGGCTGATATAATCTTCTTCACACGCGGTAGTCATGTATAGATGATTCACATATTCTGTAAGAATATTATCTGTCATAGGTTCCACATACCTACCTCCTTCTGATGGATCCAATGATGCAATAAATCTGTATTCTCCAGACTCAAATATCATTTTTCTTGTCTTCAAATTGATAATAGCCTGGTTATCAAAGGCCCAATCTAGGTCCAATAGTGTTGGATATGGATAAGTATTGTCTACTATACTAATGAATTCAAAGTCAGCCATGGTGCACACGCCATCGAGATCAACTAGAATTCCCTTCAAACTTCCTATTGGCACCACTCTGTGTTGATTTTCCATCTTCAACTGAATAGGTGAATAACCTAATTGTGGTTCTCCCATAGCTTCCCATGTTTTCTTTGGCAGAACATTGACTTCATATCCTAAGTCTAATATAATATCCTCCATATTGAAATATCCTATGTTATCATTCAATATGAATTCCCTACTAGTTCTTCTCTTCTTTCAGACCTGATTTACCATTTTTACCCCCTCTTCCCTGAGATTACACTTTTCTAACAAGTTCTGCAATACTTTTAAGGAATTTTTGTCACTCAACAATTTGACACAATCTCCCAAAAATTTTCTTAAGTTACTTACTTGTTTTGAAGGCTTCTCTTGGCTAGTTTGATCAAATAATGAGGGCATGTCATAGACTGGTATCTCATCTACTGGATTTGTTCTTGAAGTGGATGCAATATTTTCCTTCAATATCTCTTGTCTAGTTTCTTTGAATATCTCTTTCTCTTTGCATGCATAAAACTTTTGTTCAGGTGTTGTGTTCTTCCTAACTCATTGGTATAGGTCCCAATACTTCTTGTCTGCATCTTCTCCTATCTTGCCTCCACCTAGAGTCACTATGTTAATCTTCTTCCCATCTTCTTCTCTTTTTTCCACCCCGATCCATTGTATGTTCTGATTATTTGGGTTCCTCTTGTCCTGTATTTGTATCAACAATGTTGGATAGTACTTTGTTTCATGGTCTATTGCGCGACAGTACATACATGTAGCAGGTGGTTGTGGGAAATCTCTTGCATATTTCCCTGGTTTTGTATACTTATGATACACTATTGGTCCCCGACCTCCTCCAAAGCCTCTTCGTCCATGACCTCCTCCTATGAATCCTCCTCTATTGCCCTAATTATCTCCACACAGTGTATTATACTAAGGTCCTTGATTGTACTGCAACTGTCGGTTATTATACTGTTCTGGTGTTGCGCACTACTATGTGGGATTATACTATTATTTTCCTTGAAAAAAAATTTCATTATATTGTGGTTGTGATGCAAATTATTATGTGGTATTGTACCGTGGCTGCTGCACAGTATTATACCACGGGTTTTTCATATATTTTCTTATTACATGTTCATCCTTCACCCTATATGTATCTGCAATCTTTTCTTTTATCATCTCCAAGGTTCTACAGTCCTTGTATTCATTTCCAACTGACTTACAAAAGTTACAATATGTACTCTTTGGAATTGTCTGATATTTCTGCATTAGGGGAAAATGATAGGGATCATGCCCATGTGTTTTGCAAATCTCACACCATGGTCCTCCTAGGGTCAAATGGTTTGGTAGACCCACTCCAATATACTGTGAAAATAATGGACACTCATTCTTGTGATGACCTTATGTTCTACACATTGTACACCAAGAATCTTCTCTTTTCTCCTTTCCTTTGTTTTGATTTAACTAGAATGTTAATTTATTCATATCTTGCTTCAAATATTCTACAACTAGATTTGCATGCTTGTATTGGTTTTCCTCTAACTGTAAGGCTTCCTGTAAGGCCTCGCCTTGACTTTGGAATTTTTGTTGTCTCAAAGGATACTTCAAGTATGGAAACAAAGAATTAACAAACAAATTCCTATGATGTGTATCGGTAATAGTGTATTTTAACTTACCTTGTAACCTCTTGAATATCTGGTCCACTTCTCAGAATGATTCTCCTGGTTTCTACTTTATCTCTATCATTTCAGTCATAAATTGGTCCTCTGAACTTGGCTTTTGAAATTCATTTATTAACTGCCTCTTCACATATGCTACAATTGTAGGTGTTCCTATTGGGTTATTTGTTGAGAGACCCATGTACCAATATAATGTACGATCTTGAAAAGTGATTGCTAACTACACAACCTTTGTATCCTCATCTGTAATATGGTTTGTTTCCCATATCTTCTCATAGATGAAAAAATGTTTTTCTTGGTCATCTGACCCGTCCCCTCAGAACTCTAGTAACCTAATGGTTGGATCTTGTTCTTCCATTGTAAAATTTTCTGAACTACCACCTCCACGCAGTGTAGAAACTTGACTACTACTTGTTGAACTTGAACTTCTGCTACTGGACCCACATCCTGCAAAAATTATTCTACCACTAATCAATTGTTGGTTAACTTATTTTTTGTCTTTAGTTGTCTAAGTCGCACATGGGGTTGTGGGTTCCACACTAATTCAGATATGGAATGGAGATCCTGCTTCTGCACCAAAACCATGATCTTTGTTTTTCCTCTCTTATGCGGCACGTAATATATCCTCAATATTCCTCATGGTGTGGAGATCCTCTACCTCTTCCTCATTGTTATCCAATCCCTCTCACTACACTACAACCCTCTTCTTATTATTCATCCTATACTGGTAGGGTCACCTGTTGTGCGTCACACCTGCACTTCTTATGATTTCCCTGGTCTGTTCACCATCCATCATGATGGGGTCCATTTCCTCCTTCTTCTAGCTACTCTCCAGAGCCTTCTCCATTTCTAAGGTCTTCCTTAGTGCTTCCCCAACTCCTCCATGAGTGCATAGTGATCTAGTTATTTGATTCCATGGTCATCATGCCTTTATCATTTAGTAATATCTTGATCGATGTGTAGAGTGAACTAATGTACCTCCCTCTGGGTCCCCTCAAGAAATCATGCTCTGCATCAATGTATGACTTCATTGTATCTACTGCAAACTCAATGATAAACCCTACAGTAATGTTGTCTAACCAAAAATCTACTATGTGTGTCAATTTATTATTAACTGTTTCCAACCGTGTGATATTTTCTGCAGTTCACACTACTTGTCTAATTTGATTAGTAGGATGGGTATCCTTCAACCTTAACAACCATTGTTGTAATAATTGTGGAAAGAAACAAAAATATGCTTCAGGCAGATCAATAAACACATACCTATGAAAGTACTAGCACGGTGTATACCTGGAACCCTTATTGTCTTTCTGCATGAATTCCAACTGCTTTGTCTCTAACCATATTTCAATATCTTTCTTTGTAGGATTCCATGGCCTCAACATCCCTTTCTACCACTACATCTTCTTCACCAAACCCCTTCTTGGCTCTCCTTCTGAGTTCTATCCAGAAATGGAACCATTTTTTGGATTTATGGGCTGACCTGGGTTATACCTTAGTTCTCCAACAAAACCCTTATCACCATTGTCCCTTCTGGTAAACCAGAAGGCTACATCGTGCACAGTGAAGTATCACCCGAGATGATTTATGGGGGATTACATGACGCAGATGTCTAGAGTCATGGAAGGGATTGGGGGATGTTAGTTCTTACTTCTTACTAACCATGCATTCTATTCTACTATTCGTCAGATCCATTCATCCATTCATTCATTCATTTTCATATTTAATCTAATGCAAACTATAAATAAATCATCCATTCATCTATGTAACCATTCAATGATATTGTAGAAATAATAACACATTAAAAAAAATTGGACACATGGTTTTACCATGGTTCACCCCCCCTGGGGCTACGTCCACAAATATCTTCTTGTTCTTTATTATTATTCATCAAAAATAGATGTGTGCATTACATCAGAGTAGTGAGGCGGACCAGGATTCCACCAAGCTCCACATCTTGTGACGTGACCCTCAACTGTTTCAACCTCATCTGAGATCTACAACTCTCAAAACAGACTTCTAATCCCAAAAAATCCAAAAGAGGTTCTCCAAAACAAACTTGGATGACTCCTCTCTGGGTGGTTTAAGGTTGCCAAGTCTTTTTATGTCTGCAAAGGTGTTTGTACCTGCCCGAGACATAAGAAACGCCACACTTGCATATAGTAATGTTAGGTGGACAAGCAAGTTAATATTATTGTCCCTAATTGCAGCAAATAATCAATGATATATATAAGCACATAAAATATAATAAGGGCTACAATATAAGTGCTAAAAGCTCAATTGAATAAGAATGAGACAAGCTATTAAAAATTGGTTTAGCTCAACAATGATAGAACAAGACTTTAGAAAAAAAAGAAAGGTTGTCATAAAAATCTAACTACAATGATATTTATCAACCTTATCGCTGTAACAAACTTGTTATTACAGAAAGATATTTAACCACTAAAACTTTCTCAAAAAGTCTTGCCAAAATATGTGTCGTACTTAGTAGATTATGTGGGCAGCTTTTAGGCAATTTTCAACGGTTAAATTAGGAGTTATTGAAGAGTTTGGTTAGGATTTTTTGCAGTCTTAATGGCTTTAGGTTAAATTTTTAACAACAACAATAAATACTTGGAGAAGTGAAATGTCCGGGTGGCTCAAGCAAGCATTTATAGCATAGATTTGATTCCACTAGGAACAACCTCAAAATCACGAAATTTCATGTTTCCCAAAGCAACAATTTTATATATGCAATGAAACAAGTGATGACTAATGCCTTTAATTATTAGGTTAATGGACTCAAGAAAAGAAATATCTAAAGTTACTACCTCCATGGGGGTGTAAATCCTCTTCCTCCCCAAGGAAAGTATCCCTAGCTAGGTCTTAGGCTAAGAGGGTGTATGCACTTATACTTCTCTTAGAAAACCCTTGTTAAACCAATAAAATTTAAGAATAAAATGATGGAGGCTAAGGTGGGGGTGTATCCTCTTATACTTCCCACCTAGATCTAGAAAAAAAACCTTGTCTTGAAACAAAATGATAATAAAATGAAAAAAAGCCTTATCAATTCAAGAAAAATGTTAAGATAAACCACCACAATAGCAAAGAAGAGCCTTCAAAGGCTAGCACATCACTTCCATAAACCAAATAACCAAGAAAGTATCCATACACAAGAGAAAAAGATATACATATCTAAAGATAGTGAAAATTTCAGTCCAAGTACCTCTCCAATATGGGAAAGTTATGTTATGAAATGAGATCTTATGATATCTATTTATACAAAAAGTCACCAAAATAGTTTATCCACATAATTTTAGGGTAAACCACAAGACTAGGGGTCAAAAACCCAGATATTTCCCCTTTACACAAATAATATTAAACAATTCACTTAAATTTTACTTTTACACAAAAAGAAACCCTATCTTAAGGTGACATCACCCGTTTAGGGAACATTTTGACACTAGGAGCAAGTCGTTAGTGTTGGAGGAGTGTAGTTAGGCTTCCCAAAGCCACATTTCAATCATCCAAGTCATTGTTTCATGGTCAAAGCCTCATTTTACTCAAAATTTCCTTGATTCAATGAATAAAAACCTCACCACCAAACCCTAGCCCTCCTAGATGATGCCATGCCTCCAAAGGTTGCATTTTGCCTCTCCTAGGAAAACTTTTTGGCATGTGAGGGTTAGTTTATGTCATCCACAATGTCTTCTAGGCCTTTGAAGGTATGTCTCTCTCATCCGACATATTTTCCCTTGGAATCCATATGTGGGCTTCAAGCCCCATGGAAGCCCAAGCTAGGCTTGTTCCTCCAAAAGTGTCCACCAATTAGGTCCCTCAAAGACAAATAAGCACACCCTCCAAGGATATCAAGTCAAAATATCATGATAATTAAATCAAGTTAATAAATGAGCCATGTAATCATGTGCATCAAAGATTACCCTGTCAAACAATTAAGTGCTTAAAGACATTATGTGACTTTCCAAGCTTGGATATGGGAGGGTTGATGAGGTGTCCTATTGGGTAGATCTTTCCCTAGGTCAAGGAGTGTTTCCAAGAGATTCCTCTCTAATCCATGTAAAGTGGATGAAGTGTTTAAGGATCAAGACTCAATGGGCATGGGGTTCATGACATACAAGGGGTTGTAGTGTCTCATTCATGGGTACATTTGTAGAGGGTGTGTGGCACCTTCATTTGCAATGTAATTTTTCCAAGCCCATCATTTTGCCATTCTTCATTTATTTCATGTTTTAGGGATGAGTTGAAGGCCATTTTCTTGGCATGGTGTCCATAAGATGACAGTTTCACTCACAAATACTTTGCGGAAATGAGAAGGCTAGCTCGTGATGAGACCCCCTTTCTCTTAGTTGTGAAACTGAGAGCCACTACCATGGCTTTTTGATTAGATGATGGTAATGTCATACCATTAGATACCCATGATCATGATAGGTCGGTTCATAATGAGACATCATATCCTTCAACTAACCCCCTAATAATTCTATCATTTTATTCTTGTGGGTCCCCTTTTTCTTACAAATAAGTGTTTCATTTCTTTCTTTGGGGATCCCTGGGTGAAGCATCTAGAATTTTTATACATATGATTTTATATTTTACCCAAAAACAATCCCTCTGGGCCTTCAGCCCCTTCTTCCCATATAATGAGGGACAACCCCTTCTTGGTTCAATACACCCTAAAATCATGAGAGATAAGGAAATGGGGGGTTTAACTTATGAAAAGTGGTAAGTATGGTCAGGAATGGTACGATGGATCTTCAAGGGAGTTCCTAATAGAAAACCCATTCCCAAGGAAGACCACTTAATAGGGAACAATGTCAACCACCAAGGTGATGCAGGGAAAAAGGCATAATATCTAATCATATGTCATGAAATCTAAAGCAGTCTAAGATACAACATACTCAAATGCCTCAAATATTCAAATGACACTCACGATAATACCTAACTTGTACCTCATGGAACAAGTCCCCATGCCTCTCGGAAGACAACTAGTGTGGTGGATTCCATCTAAACATATATGACCTTTGTGGTGGTGAGAAGGGTGTCTATCTATGAAAACAGATATTGTTGGTCATGTAATCTCTCAACGCTCCATATATGCAACCTAAGGGCCTCAAGACATAATTTTCTTAGTTATCCCATAAAATGGGGATAACATCTAGCTCCTACTTGGGGACATGTGCTCACCGTAAAGTGCATGAGAATCAAAACATCTCCTGGTGGTCCCGTGCCTGCCAAAACTTAGAAAAAGGGATCAGAGCATCTAGGGTGGTGCTATCACCCTTCATGCATAAAAAATCCAAAAGAAAAACTAATCTAGAAAAGAAAAAAATTCACATTTTTCAAAAATTTATAAACTAATCATGAAATCAATATGAAAGTAGAGAAAAATAAAATATGATATGCATCTAAACTAATATGAGCAATCAATATTCAAAATGCAAGGAAATCAAAATGACCTACCTACTTACTTGGGGCCTTAGGGCCTTGAAGATAAGGTGATGGGTGTGAATTCATACAACCAGTGCAACCAGTTGACCATATCATCAAAGTATCTCCCCATGTGATTAATCATGTAATACAACAAAGATAAATTAAGGAGATAATAATCATGAGTATAAATACACATATAATCGATCATGAGATGAAACTGATGGACATGGGTGGGAGGGAGGAAATATTGTTGGAAATAATATCTTCCACTCTAATCATCCAATGAATCTTGCCTGAAGTGATAGCCACAAACTTGGTCAATCCATCTCTAAAGGGGGCTATAATATGTAGACAAAGGCTCATATTCGTTATTGTTGCTCCTTGAATATTGAGAAGATATGAGAGGTACCAAGAAGACCTCATGATTTCTCTGGGAAGAGGAGATGAGATAAGGGACAGGATCAAGTCTAGAAAGAGAAAAGCATGCACTCTTAATCTTCGAATCCATGTAGAAATCCTCAATATGAAAGTACTTCCTCTTTGTAGGGTGAGCCTCTGATCGCTCTGAGGTGGCCACGTCCTGGTATTCTTCCAAAAATAAGGACGAAGGTGGTTGATATTCCTCGAACAAATCTGTAATCATGTCATCATCATGCTCCCAAGCGCATGAAAAATATTCCTCTAAAGATGAAAACTCAAATCCATTTTCTTGAGGGCTACCCTCAATGTCGTAAATGGGGTCTCTATAGAAAATGAGACGACCAAAATACCAGCTATGTTTTCTAGTCTGTATGAAAATGTATGTATTTTCATCAACCATGTTGAAGGGATTTTTCATAAGACTATCAGTATGATTGAAAAATGACCATCTCTTCATCTTCATGTGCAAGAGAAGTAGAGGCATGGACGTCTTCAACTAGATATTCAAATTCTTCATCATCGAGACTGAATGCTTCTTCAAGATCAAGGGCAAGAGGAGAGAAAGGTTGGACAATCTTACCTTTGTCAAGTGGGAGAAAATATAGTGGTGCCTCAATATGTTGTGCTTTATCATAATTCGTCTTTCTTCTCATGGACATGCCCATCCATCACCTCTTCATCATAAGAGGATTTATCCTTATTTCATACTTCTTTGCTCACTTTTCTTCAAGAGGATCTATCATATCCAAGGTTTCCTCCAATACTTCTTAACTTCCAAGGTCATGGAATAAAGTAATATCAAGATCTTCAAAAGGGTCACAACTCATCATGTTCTCTTCTTGATGAATTTATTCATATGTGTTAAGAATCAGATATAAAAATAGCATAAAAACCTCAGAATGAGTACTCCATGCCTTAACAAAGAGATAATTTTAGATAATAAGCCTCTTCGAGGGGGAAACCTCCTTATACATTACATGAATTTACAAATACAAGAAGATTCTGAATGAAAATGTCTCCTTGGTATATATAGGTGACTAGGAGGTATAATTACAACTAATTAACCCATGCCGACATAAATAAAATAACAATACTAATGTAATATTCCCCAATTAAGGGGTAATGTGCCATGATTTAGGGCTTAACATGCCCCTCCCCTTTAGACAAGTGTTGTCCTCAACGCTTGAGTATTTCTGGAAGATTTTGTATAAAATACTCATCTTCCCACGTGGAATATTCAACAAGTAGTCTCTTCCACTTAATCGGATACTCTAAAATTGATCTATTCCTCATCTGGTGAATTCTTGTGTCAGTGATAGCTTCAGGCTCCAATATGATTTTTCCTTCCTCGTCAAGTTCTAGAAATATAGTTTGAACTGGGATATTGTCACCTATAACCTTTTTTAAGAATGAAACATGGAAAACTGGGTGTACTCACAAAGATGCAGGAAGCTCCAATTTGTATTCCATAGTACCAATCTTTTTCAACACCTTATAAGGGCCATAATAATTCGGTGATAATTTATCATCCTTCTTAGCTTGCTTGAGGGACATCTATTTTTATGGTTGTAGTCTTAAAAATACCCAATCCCCTTCTTCAAAAATTATTTCACTACGATGTTGATTTTCTTGTTGTTTCATGTGATTCTATGCCATGGTCAGGTTGTCCTTTAAGAGTTGGATAACCTGTTGATGCTTGATGTGATCTTCCACTACTTGAACCTTAGATTTTTATTTTAGAGAATAAGTGATGGACAGTGCATGATATCCATAAAGCGCAACAAATGTTGTCATTTTTGTTGCAGTATGAAAGGAAGTGTTATACCACCATTATGCCAATGATAACTACTTGAACCATTGTTTTTGTTTATCAAATACAAAGCAACGAAGGTATCCTTCCAGACATTTGTTCATTATCTCAGTTTTTCCATTAGATTGAGGATGATAATATGAGCCAAACTTCGGTAACCTTGTGATGAAATCCATGGAAACCTCCTCCCAACGATGACTTGGAATAGATAATGGTTGTAAAATACCTGAGGTATTAATTGTTTCCACCTTTTTTTTTGGAAAACCAAACATTCTGCCACAAACATTTGAAAATCAGTTTTAAGGCCATCCCAAAAAAAATCCCTCTTGACCCTATGATAGGTTTTCAAAAACCCTGAGTGCCCTCCTATCGGAGAGGTGTGAAATTCCAAAAGTACCTTTTGTTTGAGTTGGGATTTCTTACATAAATATAAGCAATATTTTTACCATAGTGAATCATTTTTCCATGTAAATGTATCAGATGCACTGAAATCTTGCTGCAAACTTTGAATAAGAGACCACACTTCTTCGTCATTCCTCCATTCATCCCTTGCTTTTGTTATCCAATCAAGTTGTATGATAGAGATAACACAGAGAAATTCCTCAACATCTTCATCCTTTCTTGAGAGTGCATCTTCCAAAACATTTTTCTTCCCTTTTTTTTATATGATTTCAAAGTCATAATCCAACCTCTTGGTCACCCATTTTTTTTTCTCTTATTAAGATAGTCTTTGTTCCAAGAAGTATTTATGAATGTCATGATTTGTTTTTCCCTTGAATTTCCTATCTATTAGGTAAGGTCTTCATTGCTTCAATGCATGTAGTATTTCCAACATTTACTTCTCATAAATGGGTTTGTGTAAGTCCTTTCCCTTGAGTGGTCGACTTTCAAAAGAAATGGTCCTTCCTTATTGCATTAGAACAACACCATTGCCATTTCCCGAGGCATCACATTCCACAATAAAGGTTTTTGTGAAGTCTAGTGTGGTCAAGACAAGAGATTTTCACATTTCCTCTTTAAGTTGTTCAAAAGCTTCAGTTGCCTCTGGATTCCATGAAAATGTATCCTTCTTAGTTAATGCAATTAAAGGTGCTGCTATTTTTCCATAGTTTTGAACAAACTTGCGGTAGTAACCTGTCAAACCCAAAAATTCTCTAAGATTCTTCAATGTTTTGGGAATCGTCCAGTCCATCATGGATTTAATCTTGTTAGGGTCTACCTCGACACCTTCATGATATACAATATGACCCAAATATTATACCTCCTTCACCCCAAAGAAACATTTGGATAGTTTGGCATATAATAGTTGCTCCTTTAGTAGTTGTAGCACCCTGTCAACATGTCGAACATGATCTTCCCAATACTTTCTATATATTAGTATATCATCAAAAAATACTAACACAAATTTTCGAAGGAAGGGATTGAAAATGGAATTCATCAACACTTGGAATGTGGAAGGTGCATTCGTAAGGCCAAAAGGCATGACCAAAAATTCATAATGGCCTTCATGAGTTCTGAATGTTGTTTTTGGGATATCTTCTTCCTTCATTCTAATATGATGATACCCTAAACGAAAATCCAACTTTTTGAAGTAGATTTCTCCATGTAGTTCATCTAACAATTCATCAATGATGGGAATTAGAAACTTATCTTTAATGGTAATCTTGTTGAGATCTCTATAAACTGGACACATACACCATGAGCCCTCTTTCTTGACTACCATTACCACCAGTGCAGAGTAAGAAATTTGTCTAGGTCTAATAATTCCATCCTCTAACATTTCTTCAACCATACACTCAATTTCACTCTTCTGGGCATAAGGGTATCTATAAGGCCTAATGTTAGGAGGAACACTCCTAGGAATTCAGTGAATAGCATGATCATGATCGTGAGTGGGTGAAATACCTATGGGAATATCTTCAAATACTTTGGAATGATTATAATTTATCCCTTGGATATCTAGGGGAATAGATGGCTTAGATGTTTGAACATCTAGTGAGTACAACTACACCCTAATGCCCCTTTTTCAATAATTTTGTCATGCCATTACAAATTAACACCTTACTGGGTTTCCTCGTGATACCCCTGTTGACGGGTATAAATTCTCCCGACAATAATAAGGGGTTCTCCCTGGTAAGAATTCCCAATTAAACCTCTCATCATTTGGAATAGGGAACCCATCCAGATTATGGCCTGAAAACCATTGTTGGCTTGGTTCTACCAGTTGTGGCCTGGTCCACCAATGAGGGTAATTGATGGGTGATTGTGCAAATGGAAGATGTAGATGAAGACTATCTAAATGTAGACCTAATCTAATTCTATTCTACCCTATCCTAGTTAGGAGTGAATTAATGTAAGTGAATGAGTTGTGGAATGAAACTAACTCTACCGATAGCTTCACCTAGATAGATGAAATGAAGAAATAAATTTAGATAATAGATGCACATGAATACATAACCAAAATAGTCTAAGTCACTATATCACATACATTAGCATCTCATTCGTTCATGACATGTAATATAATAAAGAATGAAAAAAATGTAAGAAGACATATATTGCATCTGAATAGTCCATAAACAAACATGCTCTTACAACCCATGTGAACATCATACATCTTACTTGAAATAGTTCGCAACAAAAACAACCACACATGCAAGTTCTTCTCTATGTCAAAAGTTGGCCCTGAGGGATTCTCCGTATTAACATTTTCAACAATTATGCATGAAAACTCTAAGTACAACTCTCCAATTTTAGTCGACATTTCATTCCCAAAGTAGTTCAGAAGTGTATAATGTTTGAAGAGCCAAAATCCCTTTATTTGGGTTCTATTCTAGTATTTATTGAGGTTGAATAAGACATTTGGCCTTTTGGTATTCCCCCGTGACCTTTCACCTTCCAATGTTTGTCCTCATCCTCTTTTTGATGATGAGTAACAAGGATGACGATTACATTTTGAATTTGTCTCCTAGCGTCGGTGGGTCGTCATGGATTTCGACCATATGTGCCTTGCGCATCATGAATACTGACCTTGGGTATGGGGTCATCTTCATCATAGGGTTCATACTCTGTCTTCAGTAGTTCAATATTGGTTCCCCTCACTACTTTCCATTGCTAAAAATTTTGACATCATTTTACCATTCTATTTTCTTTAGTTGTAGATCGCATTGCAAGAGTGTGTTTCCCTCTTGGCATGGGTACCTAACATTGCTCAACATAAATTAGATGAGAGTAAATTCAAACAAGCCATCAAGACTAATAACTATAATTCACATCAATGGGGCATAAAATAATTTAAGTATCATTTAAAAAATTCCCTGAGTTTGATTCACGGTTCCTTTTCTCACGCTGGAGTTATGATGTTGTTCGGGGCTGTCAACAAGGTTTCAGATATTAGTCAAATATTAAGTATACCATAGGTTAGTAATTTATAAAATCATATAACAAGGAAGTTGCATATCGCAAAGAGACCTTTCCATTGGTATAAAGAATGCATAAAACAAAAACACAAGTCAAACGTTATGGCCATTTTACGAAAGACAAATTTTCATGTTTCAGAGGAGTTAATACTAACTCCTCCAATTTTTTCGAAGGAGTTAGTAATAACACCTCTGACGTGTAATACGTATACCATGCATTAGTAATTTCTAAAATAATATAACTATAAATTTTTAGAGCTCGAAAATACCTTTACAACGGTATAAAGAACGCACAAAATAGACACATGAGTCAAAAGTTATGGTCGATTTACGAGAGGTTGTTTTCTTAATTTCGGAGGAGTTAGTACTAACTCCTCGGCCCTGTTCGGAGGAGTTAGTATTAACTCCTTCGACTTGGAATCGAAGGAGTTAATACTAACTCCTTTGAATTGTATCAAAGTGTTTTGAACTAACTCCTTAGATATGTATCAGAGGAGTTTGTTCTAACTCCTATGATATGTATCGAAGGAATTGAAGGGAAATCTTACAAATCGCTTTGGAGGATTCAAAAGGAACTTCTCCTTCTGGGGAAAGAAAAATTGGAAAAAAATCTAAGTGTTGAATTGGAAAGAAACAATGATTTCTTGAGTTCGAAAGCCCATAAATTTCTCATACGATGCTCGATTGAATTGTCATTTTTTTCATCACGGAGAACATAGAGAGATGCTTATATCAAGATAACTAAACATATTGTTCAATAATTTGAGTGGATCCATGTCTAATGATGGCCACGACTATCGAGGCTTTCTTGGCAGGAAATCCTAGATGATCTTTTTGGCACTTTCGGACCTCGAGTTTTGATTTCATCAGTTGCGTTGGAATCGTAATGGTGAAAATAATGCAATTTTCCTATTTCAAGGATGAAAAATTCACTTTGACAGACACCGAAAAGTTGTTCCCAAAGATGTTTTTTAATGAAATTTTGGGTCCCGTGTTCTTTGTTTCTTCACCCAAATTCAATTTCGTCAGTTTTTGGGTCATCTGTGATCTATAGGCTCTTGATCTACCCATTGAGACCGGGGTTTTGCATTAATATAAAAAAATTATAAATGCACCAAAACTGCTAACTGACGTCCAATGCACTTAGCACTGTCTAGGAGCTGAAAGGACCAAATTTCTCCCAAAGTGCATTTCAGAACCAACACAAGGCCTTTAGGTGTTGTGATTAACCCATATGATGCTAGGTGAGGCTTCCATAATGAATATTTAGTTGTACTTTCAAGAAACACAAAATAAACAAGCTAGTACCATGTGAGTGAAGTAAGCCACTGGGAACACTAAAACTTGATTATGATTGTGATCTAAAGCGAATAAGGTGAGATAGGAAATTATTGACCAACTGTCTAGATAGGTGTGGAGAGTTTAGTCATTGGAAATTTAAGGAGATTGACTGATGAACACAACAAGAAGGGATCTGAGCTAGGAGGGGGACAAGACAAGCCTCAAGGAAAAAGTGGGCTATGTTGACTTGATCAGAATTGGCGAGAGGAAGCGAATAATCCTTTATGTGGACAATGACGATGAGGGGTCGACATATTTATATTCACACATTTGTTACGAGGGAAACGTGTCAATAGGTAGCACATTGGGGAAGAAGAGGTGAACCTCATCAATAAGCATTGTAACAAAGCAAAAGCGAGGGAGCATTATTGTTAAGTGATGCAACAAGACGAGTAGAAGGGATTCAATTGGTGAAAGGTTTGTGTGAAATGAATATAATAATATGACCAATATCGGTGAGATGACATTGATCATGTGAACTTCGTCGATGATGAAGATGTGTGTCTGTGAGGTTTGGTGGAAGCACGCTGGCGCATTACCCAAGTTCAAAGGGAGGTGGATTATGCATTGGCGAAGGAACCATTTGTGCACCAATGTAGGGGGGTATACATGATACATGATTGAGTAAACTATGTGTTAGCACAAGAAGGAGGGACTCGTCTAAGTGTGGACCATCGGGTAGAAGTGATCTGAGGTCGAACTAGAAATGATAAGGTGAGGTAGGGTGAGGAGAACTTGGTCTTAGCCACTTGTAGGAGGGAGAGAATGTGAGGGTTCTAGTTGGAAGAATTAAAGGGGGGCCCAATTTCTTGTCTTGGATAGAGGCTAAGACAAGAAAATTAGGAGGTTTTTGTGCGGGCACAACAACCCCTTAACTCAAATTCCTTTCCTTCCAATGAAAATTTCATGAAAAGTTCTTGAAAATTAAAAGCCATTGTTGCGAATGATTGTAACAATTAGACCCCTAGTATGACATCAACACCAACCATGGGTATAGAAATCATTGGAATATTCATTACATATTCCCCCTTAGTAATATTGATCTTATGGCATTTTCCTTAGCAATTGATAGTTCCTCCATTTGCAATCATTACTTGAAACTTTGGCGTTGTATATATAAAGAAATTAAGATCTTTGGCTAATTTACAGTGAATGAAAGTATGAGTACTACCAAAATCAATTAGCACTATTACCTTTTTCTTTTTGATATACCTTCGATCTTAAGGGTTTGAGGAGTGGTAATTCCATCCAATGCATGACATGATATGGTGGGAGTCATCTCTTCAGAAGAAATCTCTTCTAAATATTCATCTTGAGATGGTTCTTGTTATTGCTCTTGTTCTTCTTCCTCTTCACAATCTATGCAGAATATTTTTTTCTCGTGACACTTGTGTCCCTTACTGTACTTGATGTCATAATTAAAGCATAAAAAAAATTCTTTTCTTTCCTCCAATTGTTGAGGTGTCAACCTTGTAGGTTGAGGTGGTTTAGAAGAAGGAACATTATTCTCTCAATAGATGTTAGGGGTGTTCCTTCTAGTATCCATAGCCATATTTGTACTTTCAACATTTCTCGCCACCCTGAACGCATTCTCCAATGATTTGGGTTCCCAAAGGAAAACCTTGTGTTGAATGTTACCCTTTAAAGTTCCTATGAATACATCAATCGGGTTCTCATCTGGAATATCCATTACCTTTATATCCAATCTTTTGAAGTTCTCAATGTCCTTCACAACTGAAGCCTTTTACTTGAGATTTATGAATTCCCTGAAGAAGGTATTTCTCCTTGTATTCTCATAATGTACTATCATTTCTTCCATGAAAATTGTCCAAGTGACAAGTGATTTGTGAGAAAAAATCCATCGATACCACACAAAATGATTAGGTTCTAAATATAAGGACGCAATCTATACCTTTTGTGTGTGTGGCACGTCATGTAGATCAAAGAACTGCTCCATTTGGAGTATCCATGTGATTGGATAGTTTCCATCAAACTTCCTCATATCAATCTTAGGAAAGTGGTTGGTCTTCAACCCAAAGTTGGAGTTTCTCCAGTATCAATTAATCTTCCTTGTGTCCTCATCATGCATTTCATGGGATACATTGTCACTTTCAAGTGGCCTCTCTATTAGCAACTTTTTCAACCCTTCCATGATCTCCCCTTTTAAGCCATCCATCTTAGTATCCATCATCACTTCCAAGAACGCTCTTAACGCCCTTGTTGAAGGAGAGCGATCTTGTTGCCCTTAACGCTCGCTAAACTAAAATTTGAAGGTGTAAATGTGTTGAACCTGCACAGAATAGATATATCTAAACAATAGTACACACATTTGTAGAGATAATTGGAAAAGGAAGAAGAAGGAGAGAAAGAATGGAAGAATTTTCATTAACCGTTATGAATAAATGAATAACTTACACATGATATACTCTGTATAACTCAATGAGTTTGACTTGAGGTGAACCAAGTCACCATAGTGGTGGTCTATAGTGATATGGACACACACCAACATTTACAGGAGTGAAATTCCACCTATTCTAGTCTCTCAGGTAGTTACGGGAGTGAACTGCCACCTAGTTGAGTTAACTAGTCAACTAGTCTTCAGTTAACTGACTGAACAGAAAGTAGTGAGGAGTTAACTCAAGGAATCAAGGCTAATGTGCCACTCTGGCGATGATACCAAGGCAAGGTAGAATAAGCATGGAGATGATCCCAATGTTTCATGGTGATGATCCCAATGCAACATCTAAACTCAGCTCAACTAGTCAAACTGAAGTGTGAACTGGAAGAGAATATTCTCCAGGTGGAATATTCTCTCCTAAAATATAGGAGACTGGATAATGACTAATTATGACTAATAAACAAATAAAAAACTTAGGAAAAATAAATCCTAGGTGTGTGTGAAGTAACTCCAACAGAAGGCACGTCTGTCCGACGGTAGTTTACCCCTTTTTCAGTCTGGATGGTCAACTATACGAACAAAGGTATACTCTAGGAACCTCGGTTCTTTAGAAGAGTATTATCAGGTATAATTTTAACCCTTTTCGGGCCCGAGGAACTAAATTTACGAAAAAGGAACCCCCACAAAGTCCATAGTTAAGCTCTTTTTAGACTCCCTTAAAGTGAAAAGATGGTCGAGTGACCTTGTTCCTTCACAATCGTTAAAATGGTCCAGAAGAACATCCCCTATGGAGTCCATAGTTAAGCTCTTTTCAAACTCCTTAAAAATGAAAAGATTGTCGAGTGATCTTGTCTTTGTCACACTCGTTAAAATGATTTTGAATAAGATGTATTTTCAGTGCTAGTTTACCCCTTTTTCGAACCGACTAAGACTACCTTCGAAAAAGGTACCCCAATGGAGTCTCCTTTTACGCTTTTTCAGACTCTCTAAAAATGAAAAACTGCCAAGCTTAACTTCTCTGGGCTTGTTAAAATCACATCAAAGGACGTTATCATTGTGTCTTATTAAATCGCATTTGCATTCCTGCGTCTTTGGCTTAATGTCGGATCCATGTTGCTCTCAACTAAACCACCTAAAGCATGCCTTATATGCAAGCCTCGTAGCACTTTGCCTCTGTGTCTTGACACCTTGACCCATGGAGGGATTTTCCTGAGTGTCCTTTTTCCTACATATGTCTCCTTTATCTGAGCACCAGTATGTTCCTTACGCCTGAAACTAGTATGTTTGCGACACTCGTTCCTCCTTTGTAACGTAGAATTCTTTTATTCTTTTTCAAGCTTTCCAAAATTATTGAAAAAGACAAAAAAATCAAATATACCCCAAAAAGAGGAAGGGAAAAGTATTTTCTTTTTTGATAGCACAATGAGTCACCCTTGGATAAAGCACATCATTCTATTTGTTCTTCAAGATTTGGGATTTGATATGACCTTAGGAAGCTATTCTCACTACATAGAGTTGTGTTGTCCTCCGTTTAGTTATTCTTCCAAACATATGGAGAGTTTGTGTTGCCTCTTGCATTGTGAACTTGTGTCAATATCATGATGCCTGAGTCTCATCATTTGTTGTGTTGTTGTCTAAGGGAATTTTTTACCAATCTTGAGTCAACCCTTCTTTAGTTTGTCTCTTGACCTCATGCCTGACCATCCTAAAATCCCAATCAAGTCTTTGTTCAAAATCAATGAATCACTCAACCTAATCATCAAGATCCTCTAGTTTGTTCTCGACGAGCTATCAAAGACCTCTGGGTAGTGAAGTCGTACACTCATATTACACTCCTACCCGAGTTACGGATACTTTTGAAGTTGTTGCTCGAGCTTTGAAGGCCTCATCTCTAGTCATCAGGCATCATTAGTTTCTTGAATATGGATACTATACATGTATATCTTTTTTTATTTCGATATGTAGATCTAATGTGTATTGTTCGCGACTACACTTAATATAGTTATATGACATGGATCTGCAGTGTATATGATTGGAATCCATGATTTTATTTCATCCCAAGCATGGGTATGCCTGCTGTTTGCACTCTTTTCGTCGATGTGTGAGCAAAAAGTGAGTGCTTACATGCCTAGTTGGGCTCTGCTAGTCATGACAGCTGTGATGTAAAAGATTAGAAAGAAAACAACTAAGCTATTAACAAGAATTAAACAAAAACTAAATGAAACTATGAGCATAGAAATAAAAATAAAAACAAATGACAATGGACCAATATCACCAATGTATTAGCTCGTCTGATAGATGAAATCCAAAGATACACAAAGGAGAAAGGGGACTTGGGTCCCTTCCCTCTCCAATGGAAGGCTCTTGAGGCCCTCAACTGATTGCTCTCCTTTCAAAGAAAAGATGAAATGTGGATTAAAGAACTCCAAGCTTATTCACTCAAGTGAGGGGTGAATAGCTTATGAAATGCAGCTTACAATGTGTATT
>JZKD02S1784579.1:536312-548212 GCA_000966675.3 Picea glauca | reverse complement strand
CAGCCTCCCCACGCAGATTGAGCTCGGATTTGATGTCAAATCGACTTGGGAGCCGATCCATTAGTGGTTGGGAGGCCGACCAGCTTCATAAATGCGCCGTTTGGCAGGCGCACGAGTTTTTCACCCCACAGCCGCGCATATGCGCTCCAGATATGAAGATATTGCGCACGCACGCACGCGCGCTCAGTGGGTGCATAGCGCTTTTTAATTTTTTGGCCATTTTTGCATAGTTTTGACCCTTTTGCTATGCTGTGGAGTTAATCCTTGTGCCATGAACGACTGTTTTTTTGTGCTAATGATGCGGAGTTCTTGTCGCCCTGTGCGGACGAAATTTCAGTGATAACACTTTGTAGCTCATATTTTGTTACTTCCTTCTTTTGTAAATCATCTATGTCCTTGCGCATTTCTTCACCTTCATCAAGATTCCAAGTAGGACTATCTGAGGGATTATTTGGTGTAGAAGTTCCCTTTTTTGGTGGCATGTTGGCCAAGTATCACTGCAAGGTAGGAATTCCTAATTGGATTAGGCATAGGTCCTCAAAGAAAAGGGAGTTTCAGGTGCTATATCTATCTAATATATGTGCAGGGTCCAAATAGTACTCGGATCAATACCTCAGGGCACTAACTAAGGAGGCTTGATCCTGCCCTTAGGCATACTATTCGACTACCAAGGTACTAGAGAGTGATCTCCTCGAGTGATGTTATCGATGTATTATAGAAACAAGATGGCCAAAAGGTTTACTCAATTGGTCGTAGGATTCTAGGGGGTCTCCTGATATATGTCAAGTACATGGGAACTCAAATCTGTAGTAGTGTTGTCTAATGTGAAACCATTTGAAAGGGGCCTTCTAATATGTTATCACATAGAATGTACAGAGTCCTGGTTTACCCTCATTTTAATTTTTGCTAAGTTTGTTCTCAGAAAGACTCCATTGGTATTGGTCAATCATGTGATTATTCTTTCTAATATTGGTCATGTTTTAAAATCTTAGGTTTGATTCATAGGGGTATGGTCTCAAGGTTTTGAGTCATGTGTTCTATCAATAAATCATGGTATTTGTTTGTCCTAAGTCTAGGAAGATAATCTGAAACACATATACAAGAGTCTTCATGTCATCATGGTAATATTCATCATTTGTAAAGAAGGAAAGATATCAAATTCATCTCCATTTTCATTAAAACACAATGTGTTTCACGTTGGTTAACGATGCTATGAACTCGCAGTGCACTACAAACTGCCACATACTACCACTTATGGTGCTATGAAATATCTGTAACAACTTATGGTGGATTAAGAGTTTGAATCATTTTTAATGTAATTTTCAGCAACAAGAAGAGGATAAGGAATTATGTCTACAACTTTCAGTCAATTTTGTTATGATATCTTATATATGCAGGCTTGTAAATATAAGGAATGTTGTGTCCTATGATTCTATGAATATATTGTTTATGAAATTTATTTTCATTACTCAAAAGTTGTAGAAGGTTTATCAGATGTTTTCAAGGCTTCTTGCATGTATTTGGCATCCATTGAGTTGATTTGGCACAAAACAACACCTACAGGAAAGTTCACAGTGCCACTGTCAGAGGCGTTGCAAACTCATTTCCTATAGAAACTCATTCTAAATATTTTATCATAAATCCCAAATGGTGATGGGTTTCTTGTGGAAGAGCATGATTATGGCATTGACCTGATGACCAAAAATCAACCTAACCCATTTTGGCATTTGAAATATAAAATTAAAACACCAGTGCGCTGCAAAATGGCACTGCAAACTCATTTCTTGTAGCAGCTTCTTCTAAAGATTATATCGAAAATCCCAAATGGTTATGTGGGTTCTTCGGAAATTTTTTTTGGAGGAGAATGATTATGGCATTGACCTGATGACCAAAAATAATCTTGACCCATTTTGTCATTTGAAAGATAAAATTAAAACACCAGTGCGTTGCAAATTGGCGCTAAAAACTCAGACAGTTATTGGATATTCTCCTTGTTTAGAGGTTGCCACCTATCAATGAAGGTTAGAATGACTTCTAAAATATCATTTATATGCTAAAGGACACCTGCACATAATATTTATCTCCATTAAAACCTCATGTAGTGATTTTGCAACAAATTTATTAATGACTTCCAACAACTTCCTAAAAATTAGCAGTTTGTTGGATTTTTGTCTCTTTGACTATTGCCACTTATCTCCAAGGCCCAGAATCCAATGAAAGAGATGGGATGCAGCCTCCTAAGTATATTTTGGGTGTTATTTTATATTTAATGAAGGAGGGAGCTCTTGGAAAAGGGGTTCATTACTAGATATATTTTGAGAGATTTCCAGGGCAGTTTACCTATGTATTTGTAAGCCTAAGGACATGTGATGTAGGCATTTCTACCATTTGGGATTCATGAAAGTTGTTTATCAAAATTTATGTTATTTATTATAATTTTAACTTGCCATGTTAATTGAATGGAATTGCAGGCATTGAATATCAATGGTTGTTCATGGGAAGGAGATTCATGAGCTGCAAATGATTTGTAGTAATTGCCTCCTTTCATGATCTATGTTCTAGTAATCTTTTAAGTCATTTTTGCAGAGAGGATATTTGCTTGATTATATTATTCTTATTTTTTTATATTCCTTATACCTCCATACGTCAATTATATCCCTTTTGTTCTGGTAGGCAGATTGAGTGCCTTTGATCTGTAGGATGTGTTGACGCCATGCCCAATGGAATGACTTTGCAGACAGTTTGCTACCCTCATTATTGATCTTCCTTGTTGATCCACGTGAGTTTAAAACTAATTTAATCACTTATATATAAATGGGTAATGGTCTCACTCTTCCTGCAGTCTGGAGTGACTTCTAGTGATAACACGATATACTCTAGGTACGTGGAAGAACCACATTGTCCCTGGGTTGTAGCGTTGACAAGTAATGATAGCTCCTATGTTTAGAGACACTGGAATACATCTGTACCTAAAAATCCCTAAAATTCTCAAAATTTTATGTGATACTCCTTTTATCCCACTTTATTCCACTTTTTGAATCACCCCAATTGGATCTTCTAATCAAAAGATATGCAAATTTCCAAAATCAAACGCACCTTTTAAAACCCTGATTTGGAGATTGTTATGCTAGCGGACCTTTATTCTGTTGTAGATATGCAATTTTGGCCCTTATAAGTCTAAAATTTTGGCCTGAGGTAGCTTGATGTGTCTTCGTTCCAACCCCATAGGTTAGACCAATACTGGATTCTCTAAGAGAATTTTATGATAACTTTCCCAAGATGTGTTGATTTTTTCCCTTTCACGAGAGCGAACTTGTACGTCCTGTCGCGTGTCACTATATTCACTTCAATACTTGAAATTTTCACCAATAAAAATTCAATCATACCCTAACCAATAGAATAGGTCACACTCAATTTGGACTTCTGTAACTTCAGTTATAATAGTTTTCCCAAGAACACTTGTTTTAGACTGAAATTTGGACCAGCCAAAAACCTTAATGTCCTCAGAGAGTAACTTTCTAAGTACAGAGAATAAATGGATGAAATATGTACACAATATAACTAAATATTCCTCCTTCATACTATAAAAAATTCAGAACCTGAAACCATGTCGAAAAACATTGGGAGCGAAAATGCCAAGAAACCCTGTTTTAGACTAGTTTCGGGACTAGTAAAAAACCCTAACTTGAACAGAATGTATCTCCAAAAATATAACGTAAAAAGATCTGAAATTTATGCTCACATTATCTATATATGTCTCCTCTACACCATATAAATTACAGATCCCTAAATATTACAGAAACAAAGTTGTAGCGAAAATGATAAGAAGACATGTTTTGAAGAAGCTAGTCTCGAGGATTGTCTAGCTATGATACCAACTGTTAAGAAACAAATATCAAAATAGCATAAAAACATCAGAATAAGTAATCCACACCTTGAAAAAGAGATATTTTCAGATAATAAGCCTCTTCAAGGGGGAAACCTCCTTATACATTACATGAATTCAAAAATACAAGATCATTCCAAATGAAAATGTCTCTTTGGTATATATAGGAGACTAGGAGGTACAATTACAACTAAAAGACCCAAACCGACATAAATAAAATAAAAATACTAATGTAATATTCCCCAATTAAGGGGTAATGTGCCATGATTTAGGGATTAACAATATGGTTGGTCTTCGAGCACTTCTTCATCATCAAGGGGAGGAATCAACTCTATTACACGATTCATCATTTCCTTAGCACATTTATTTGCAACCTTTTCCTTTTCCATCTGTAAAAATGCCATCTTTGAGTCATAACAAGTTTTGGATGAGGGTTCATCCCATGGTTCCATAATTCCATTGACTAAAAAGACACCTTAATGGAGTCTCCAGGTGATATCAAGTCTCACCAAAGGAGAGAAAGGGGGAAAGAGGGAAAGGTGGGTACTTGGAGGGTGGAGTCGCTAGACAAGCTTCAAGAGAAATGTATCAAGGGTGGAAAAGGAAACATTCTTCAATGGAGTCACCAGTAAAGCTAAGGGATATAGGCTTTGGGAGGGAATATTACCAAAGTGTCATTAGGGCATTAAGAGGATTCATAATCCTCCCCGACAACGATGTCAAAATGTTATCACACAAGTCGTAGGTTGGGAAAAGCATGACCCAACCACCAAAACTAAAATAACTAAGGGACATTATACCCAATGTCACCTTGGTATTGGTCCCGCACTTCGAGGGTTACTAGGTAACTATAGGGAGGAAATCTCGGTGACCCTAGGGGGGTTGAGATGGATGGAAGGGAAAAAAGAGAAGTACCCCCCTAAAGGTCAGTGATGGAAGAGGGAATATGTCTTTGATGACTCATCTCTGGGTGGTTTAAGGTTGTCAAGTCTTTGGATGCTTGCAAAGGGTGTTTGTACCTGCTCGAGACACAAAAAAATCCACACTTGCATATAGTAATTTTAGGTGGAAAATAAATTTAAGTTTATTGTACCTAATTTCAGAAAATAATCAATGATATATATCATCACATAAAATATAATAAGTGTTGCAATATAAGTGCTAAAAGTCCAATTGAATAAGCACGAGACAAGCTAGTAAAAACTAGTTTAGCTCAACAATGATAGAACAAGACTTTAGCACAAAAAGAAAGTTTATCATAAAACTCTAACTGCAATGATATTCATCAGCCTTATCGTTGTAACAAATTTTTTAACACAACAAGATATTTAACCATTAAAACTTTCTCAAAACTTGCCAAAATATGTGTCATACTTGGTAGATTATGTGGGCAAATTTTAGGCAATTTTCAAAGGTTAAATTAGGAGTTATTGAAGAGTTTGGTTAGGTTTTTTTGTATCCCTAATGTCTGTAGGTTAAATTTGTAACAACTGAAAGAAATACTTGGAGAAATGAAATGCCCTAGTGGCTCAAGCAAACATTTATAGCATAGATTTGATTCCACTAGGAACAACTTCAAAATCATGAAATTTCACGTTTCGCAAAGAAACAATTTTATATCTCCAATGAAACAAGTGATAACTAGTGCCTTTAATGATTGGGTCAATGGAGTAAATAAAAGAAAGAGTTAAAGGTACTACCTCATTGGGGGTGTAAATCCTCTTACTCCCCAAGGCAAAGGTACTAGCTAGGGTTTAGTCTAAGAGGGTGTATGCACTTATACTTCTCTTAACAAACCCTTGTTAAACCAATAATATTTAAGCATAAAGTGATGGAGGCTAAGGTGGGGGTGTATTCCCATGTACTTGCCACCTATATCTAGCAAAAAAACCTTGTCTTGAAACAAAATGATAATACAATGCAAAAAAGCCTTACCAATTCAAGGAAAATGCTAAGATAAACCACCACAATAGCAAAGAAGAGCCTTCCAAGGATAGTGTATCACTTCCATGAAAAAAATAACCAATAAAGTAGCCATGCATAAGAGAAAAGTAGATAAATAGCTAAATATAGCAAAAATTAAAGTCCAAGTACCTCTCCAAGATGGGAGAGTTATGTTGTGAAATGAGATCTTATGATGTTTGTTTATACAAAAAGTTACCAAAATGGTTTTCCCACATAATTTTAGGATAAAACAAAATACTATGGGTCAAAAACCCTGATATTTCCCCTTTACACAAATAATATTAAACAATTCACTTAAAATTTACTTTTACACAAAAAGACACCCTAACTTAAGGTGATGTCACTCCTTTAGGGGATGTTTTAACACTAGGAGAAAGTTGTAATTAGTGTTGGAGGAGTGTAGTTAGTCTTCCCAAAGCCACATGTCAATCATCCAAGTAATTTATTCATGTTCAAAGCCTCATTTTCCTCAAAAATTCCTTATGTCAATGAATAACGACCTCACCACCAAACCCTAGCCCTTCTATATGATGTCATGCCTCCAAAGGTGACATTTTTCCTCTCCTAGGAAAAACGTCTGGCATGTGAGGGCTAGGTTATGTCATCCACAATGTCTTCTAGGCCTCTGAATGTATGTCTCTCTCATCTGAAATTTTGGCCCTTGGAATCCACCTATGAGCTTCAAGCCCCATGGAATCCCAAGATAGGCTTGTTCCTCCAAAAGTGTCCACCAACTAGGCCCTGCAAAGACAAATAAGCACACCCTGCAAGGATCTCAAGTCAAAATATCATGACAAGTAAATCAAGTCAATAAATGAGCCACCTAAGCATGTGCATCAAGTATTACCCTGTAAAACAATTAAGTGCTCAAATACATTATGCGACTTGCCAAGATTGGATATGTGAGGGTTGACAAGGTGTCCTATTGGGTAGATATTTCCCTAGGTCAAGGAGTGTTTCCAAGAGATCCATCTCTAAGCCATGTAAAGTGGATGAAGTGGTTAGGATCAAAACTCAATGGGAATGGGGTTCATGAAATACAAGGGGTTGTAGTGTCTCTTTCATGGGTTCCTTTGTAGAGGGTGTGTGGCACCTTCGTTTGCAATGCAAATTTTCCAAGCCCATCGTTTTTCCATTCTTTGTTACTTTCATGTTTTAGGGATAAGTTGAAAGCCACTGTCCTAGCATGGTGTCTAGAAGATGACAATGTCACCCATAAATACTTTGTGAAAATGAGAAGTCTGGCTCGTGATGAGACCCCCTTTCTCTCAGTTGTGCAATTGAGAGCCACTACCCTGGATTGGGGATAGATGAGGTAATGTTATACCACTAGATACCCACGATCATGATAGTATGGCTCGTAATGACACTCCTATCCTTCAACTAACCCACTAACAATTCTATCATTTCATTCTTATGGGTCTCCCTTTTCTTATAGATAAGTGTTTCATTTATTTCTTGGGGGATCCCTGGGAAAATCATATGGAAGTTATATACACAGGATTTTATCTTTTACCTAACAAAAATTCCTCTGGGTCTTTAGCCCCTTCTTCCCATAGAATGAGGGACAACCCCTTCTTGGTTCAATACACCCTAAAATCCTAAGAGATAAGGAAATGGGGGGTTTAAGTGATGAAAAGTGGTAAGTAGGGTTGGGAATGGTACGATGGATCTTCAAGGGAGTTCCTAGTAGAAAACCCATTCCCAAGGAAGACCACTTACTAGGGCACAATGTCAACCATCAAGGTGAAGCAGGGAAAAAGGCATAATGTCCAATCATATGTCATGAAATCTAAAGCAATCTAAGATACAACATACTCAAATCCATCAAATTTTGAAATGACACTCACCATAATACCTGACTTGTACCTCATGGAGCAAGGCCCAGTGCCTCTTGGAAGCTAGCTGGTGTGGTGGATGCCATCTGAAAATCTATGACCTTTGTGGTGGTGAGAAGGGTCTCCATCTGTGCAAACGAATATTGTTCATCATGTAATCTCTCAGCACTCCATATCTACAACATGAGGGACTCGATACATAATATCCTTAGTTATCCCACAAAATGGGGATAACATGACCAAACAAGTCGATCAATTGGTTTAATAAGGAAAATAACAAGAGGTGCACACCAAGAAAGTCTTTCTAGTTTGTTTCTACTACAAGAAGCACGACCTCAAACTTCTAGCTATCGATATCCTAAGGTGTATTTCTTTTGTGGAAAGAAAGGCCATCTTGATGATTCTTTCCAGAAGAAGCAAGCCACATTCCATAAGATCCAATGTTTTTTGGGAAAGAATGGAAAGAAAACTTCCCCAAGGTAACAACAAGTTTAGAGGAACATGAAAAAAAATATAATGCTAAGAAGCTCATGCAGACATAGGAATGTTGTCAACATTTCATCTTAACTAGATATTGGGAAGCCCTTAGCCAAGTGATAGAGGCTTCATATTGAACTCCATCTCCTGAAGTACACATACAAAATAAAAATTTTGAGAGGCAATGGTTAAGGGAAAGAAGATATCTCCACACTTGCAAACTAAGGAGAACAATTGTTTAAGGAAATATGTTATGGAAGAAATTTATTCAATCTTGGATGGAAATTTTACAGGGTCGCTGGAAATAGTGTAACATCCCCAACCACCAACCGGCCAGGCAATGTCGCTACTCAAACACTTTACTTAGCTCTTATACCAATTTGTAACATCCCCGACCAACAACAGTGCCTGGCTAATGCTACCACTGCGGAATATTCACACACACACACACACACACACACACACACACACACACACACACACACACATATATATATATTGCATTTTAATGGAAGTAAAACACATAACATAGAGTTACGATTATCATACAAACTTAAATAGAATTAACAACAATTCAAACTTGCAACAGAACGCATGATAACATTCAAGCATCAGTAGCACAAACATGCATAACATATAAACTATGCACAGACTGATACTTATCTTTTTAAGTGGAGTAACACAACAAACTACATGAAGACCTTCCACGAACCTCCCAGCCATAGACCGTGCTACAGATCACTCTCAACAGTAGGTCACCCCTGAACTGGGACTAAGCTCCACCAAGCAAGGGAATCCTAGGCTAGGCAAGGTCAACAGGAAGACACATAGTTTATGAGGAAAGATTCTCTCCCAGGAACCACTTATGCCCCCTGCTCATAGACTCTCATTCCCCACATGTATGTCCCACCCCAGGAGTATACACCTTCACTATCACACAGGACAGTCCATCAGCTGCTTCACCTCCCTTGCCTTGGGCTTCAGCAACAAACCAGACTGGAATTCTCTGAGCTTTGTGGCAGCTACAGGACCCCTTCCAGGATTTCTCACTTCCTATGTGCACTCTCTCACTTGGAGAGAGTCGCTCACATGCCTGACAACCTGCCTCTTCAACCACAACCACCTCCCTCACCTGGAGAGAGTGTTGCACACAAGCCTGACAACCTGCTTCTTCAGCTCCATTCCAGCACAAGGAGGAAAAAAGTAAGGCTCAGCAAGGAAAAAACGATGGTAGAAAGCCACACTCAACCAAGGAACTGCATAGCCACAACAACCCACAGTTATAACACACACGACATAGAGAATTACGGAATGTTCAGGCTTCACAGAAGACATCCACCCAAAAACGGCTCAGGTACTGACTCGGCTCTGCAATGGAAGATAGACTGGGTTCACGGACTCATAGGTTGGCTTTCCCCTTCCAACCAGATCTCTCAACGATGTATAGATATGCAAAGGATAGACATCTGAGGTTTTTGGGTTTCAGACTGCGGATGGAGGTATATAATCCAACCACCTTTCCGACTAGTTTTCTCAACTGCACGTCGGTATGTAGAGGGAAGACACATATGCAAAACGCATTCAGGCCGAGGATCAGTCCACGAGTTTTTCCCACTAGTTTCAAGGTGCACGACAAGGAAATTACAGAGGTCGACGATGGACACGCGCGAGCTCAGACGAAGGATTGGAAAATGGGAGGTCGAACCCCCATCACGGCTCAATTCTTGGGTTAAATTGCATGTGCCTAGGCTGACACATGTCACCCATGAAGCTACATGCACTCCATCAAGTATGTGTTCCCTTTTCCAGGAACTTAGGATAAAAATATACCTTTCACGCCACTTTGGAATAATAATAAATTATTATCTCAAGGACTTAAGCCCTCAATCTTATCCCCTCTTCCAACCTTTCAACCCCCTCTCCCTTACCTAGCCTTGTGGAAGCTTGGTCCTCCATCTCTCTTTCTTCGTGGTCAGTCTGCACGCAACCATGTTTATATTTTATTAATGATATGCATAATTACATATACAAAATCAGGCTCCTGGCCTTTAACACCTAGGCTCTCCAGCCTAATATACACATAATCCCACCAGCTTATATACACTTGGATCACCAACCTATAAACATGATTACAATACATAATATAACTGGGCTCATCCTTGGGGATATTACAAATAGAGACTGCGTTGTAAAAGAAAACATCATGTCTCCCCTTCGAGAAGCTTATTATTGTATACAAATATTTTGTTTAGTGGCATATAATGAATATATGTGTATTGAAGAGGGACATACTTAAATATATCCATGGTTCCCTTTGTACGAAGAGTCATGACTTTACATTTATTATTATTATTATTTATTATCACTTTACTATATTTTGTTTTATTATTATTTTAGATTTATTCATTACTTATTATGCATATAACATTGGCCTTCCCTTAAAATTGGTGTGTCCTCAAAGCAAAGGTAATGAAGGATATACTTGTCGAAAAATGTTTTGACTCCCATGTTAATGCATGTAGCATCAGACATACACTTATGCATGGGCTTAGTGTCTAGCATGTAGAAGTTGTCCAAAGCCTTATGTCTTAGTAAATTTACTTTAGTTAAAGGAATTATTAAAGTAAAGTTCTTTTATTAATTAATTACTGAATTAATTGAGTTATTTAAGGAAATGATAAAAGTAATTAGCATGTAATTTAAATCTCAAGTGAGTGTGAGAAGTAATCTTAGCCGCCAATCACTTTGGAGATTAGAAATAGATTATAACTCAAGATTATAAAAGAAAGGATAGAGTAAAGGAGAAGACACTTTCACATAGAGATAGAAAAGACGGAATTTTGCTAGTGTGGAGTCATTTGAGAGTGCAAAAGCAAAGAATGAATTTTGCTTACACTTGACACTTGAGACATATTTGTCAGGTTGATCGAGAGAGATTAACATAATATAGAGAGAGTTGGATCAAGAAGGATTGTGATTCAAAGAGATATTGTATATGTGGAGAAGGACTTCCACCTAGAGATCATATCAAGGAGAATATAGAACAAAGGTTTATGCAAGTGGGTTTCAGTTGTTGCTTAAGATTGGTTGTCATTGATATCAAACCTTAAAGAAAGCCCCACAGCACAAAGGTTTTCATAATGGACCCAAGATTGTTTGATTTAAAGATGACTCATTATTGTCTTGTCATGATTGATAAGAAGTAAAGATGGGTGAACTCCAAAGTGGTCCCCTTATGGTGAAAGCCCTCACGGGAAGACGCTTTGCGAAGTAAGAGAACCCATGCTTAATTATAGAATATTGAGATGAAGGACAATGAATTTGTCAGGTAAAATATCCTATATTCATAGTGCTTGTCATTCTATATTCGGTGGTATGTGGAATGTCACATAACTCCTCGTGGTTAGAGAGTTATGGCCATGCGAAGTTAGAGACCCCAAGTTTGGGTAAAGGACCCAAGTTTGTTTGATGGATAACGGTATAAGTTATGATATATTTTTAGATACTATTCTATATAGATAGTACATGTCAGTCCATTTCTGGTGGTATGTGGAACGTCACATAACTCCTCACGGTTTGAGAGTTATGGCCTTAGGAAGTTGGAGGACCCTCATATGTTATCTAGAAGCCCCAAAAGGTCAAAGTAGTCAAAGCGGTTTAAGATATTTTAAAAGGTAAATAATAAAGTGAAGTAATGAGTGTATTATAATTCAAAGTGAATACAAAATAAATTA
>JZKD02S1784579.1:479125-516182 GCA_000966675.3 Picea glauca | reverse complement strand
GAAATCTTATGTATCAGAAAATTTAAAATATCAAAAAACCACCTAAAAATGGAGGGGGGTGCTACCGGTAGCACCATTTTTAAAAACGAGGTAAAAAACTTAACCCCCCAAAAAAATGAGAACTCTGTAGAGTTCTTGTTAAGTTGGTAACTATGTTATTTATAGTCTTTATATTTTTATATAAATTTGGATCTCTAGTTTTATATATCAAATCTCTCTATTTCACACACACACACACACACACACACACACACACACACACACATTTATTTATGTGTATATTTGACTAGCATATTGTGAGGAAATTATACTTCCATGCTAAACCTCACAAAAGAAAGGAAGAAAGATTTAAGCTAAAAAAAATGAAAAAACAAACACACAATCAACAAAGATTTTACCCTGGAAGCCCAAACGGGAAAACCAACTTTCCTTGAGCGTCTTGCTCTCTTGTTGTCTTATTCATTCATAATAAAAGGTTACACGCCTAACCTTGGTCTACACCTAAGACACAATTGACATCATACCCTCTTGCTTTACACAAGGAAAACCATGTAGCCAATTCGACTTACATCTACATAACCAACAACATTCTGCGAAATATTACCATCAAGATCATTACAACACCTAAAGGTTTCATCATCATAACACGATTACAACATGCCTTATTTATGGGATTTACAGTAGGAAAAACCCTAAATAAAGGTGCCCAAAAATAGTTACATATCCACACATATCATTGGCTACAAATCCCATAAATCTTGGATTGTGTTACAATCGAATTCCATTTGGATTACCAATCAAATACTAGTCGACCTTCATTCGATTTTTAGTCGGTTTCCATACGTCCTCTTTTCGACCTCTTGTCAGTTGACCTCTTCAACTTGCTGTCGATTTCTTGGACTTCGACTTTGTTCAATCGATCCACCTCGACCTTTGATTTTCACTCCCAGTCGATCCACTTTGACTCGACTTTCATTGCAAAGAATATAACAACCCAACATTTTCCCACTTGTTATATTCTTTGTTGAAACTGGGAGATTCTTGAACTTTCGTTCATAGACCCGGGGCAGTAACGTCCATTGCCTCTCTACACCAAGAGAACTTCATATCACTCATAGACTTGGTCAAAGAGTCTACTATGTTTTCCAACATGTCTACTTTCTCCAGCAACACCTTGTTGCTTTCCACCATCTCTCTTATGAAATGATATGGTGTGCACAAGACCATATATTGCACATGCAATGGGAGTCATGAGAAGGTATATGAACAATACAGGTAAAGAACATTGGGAGGTAGTAAAGTGGATTCACAAGTATTTGAGAGGTATCGTTACTCATGCATTATGTTTTGGAGGTTCAAACATTGTTCTACAAGGATATGTTGATTCAAATATGGCAAGTGATAAAGATAGCAGAAGGAGAACCACGGGGTATGTTTTTACTGTAGGTGGAACAATCGTAAGTTGGATTTCAAAACTGCAAAAGGTTGTTTCACTTTCAACAATGAAAGAAGAGTATGTTGATGCTACAGAGGCTAATAAAAAAATTATTTGGTTACAGAGGTTTATTGAGGAATTGGGAAAGAAGAAGGAGAACATCATGTTCTACTTTGACAACAAGAGTGTCATTCACCTTGCAAAGAACTCAACCTTCCATTATAAGACTAAGCATATATAGCTCAGGTACCATTTCATACGATCCATCTTGGAAGATAGACATTTGAAGTTGGAAAATATACATACTAGAAAGAATCTTACAGATATGTTAACAAAGGTAGTAACTAGGGAGAAACTGAGTTCCTTCTTAGTTTCAGCTTGCCTTCAAGTATGAAGGTGAAGATGAGAAATTGTTCAGGTCCAAGTGTAGATCATGGTCCAGCATGTACAACAACAGTGGAGTTTTTTTTATCAGTCTCCAAGTGGGAGTGATCCAGGTGGATATTGGTGGTCACCCACTTATTCCAACTGGATTCTCTTGTTAGTTTTTAGTTCAGTAAGTTCTTCTGTATTTCTTTGTAATTGTGGGTTCTACACTTCCAGGGTTGTCTAGAGCCCTACACATCTTCCATATGGATATTGGTTGCCTCCCACTTAATCCAACTAGCTTATTTTGTATGTTTTCATGTCAGCACATCTTTTTGTAATTCTAGGGCCATTTTGGGGCCCTAAACAATGTTTTTTTGGCGTGCCATAGTCAAACTATAGACAGATTCGGAGTTTGATGACATAATGTGTAGTTCTTGAAAATACCTTTCCAATGGGCTATAACATGCCTAAAACAGAGAGCGTATACAAAAGTTACGACCCCGAGAAGTTAATGTACTAACTTACCCAAACACAGCCCATGTGATTTTTGGCGTTTCATCTCCTAGGGTTATGTTTTTTTATGTCTAGGGTTTTTGCATTCATGTTTATCATAAAAAGGCCTTCAAAGCATCATTGTACTCATCTTCTTGTGAATGAGCGTAGCCATCACATCTCTTCTCAGAGATAAAGTTGCCACCATTCTAGCGAGTCTTGCACTCTGTATTTTTGTAGTCTCTTTACAATTCTTTCTTTAATAGAAATCAAGTATTGTTGAATTTCTTTGTTTTTGGAAATTTTCATAAGTATTTCATTGTAATATCTCTACTTTCATTCCGTTCCAAAAATAATTCGGATCAGTGGTATCAGAGCAGGTTGCTCTTGATCGTTTTTCAGCATATGTCCCCGACAAGGTCCAAGTATAGATAGTTGGGTCTCTAGCTTGTCTCTCTTGAGGAAAATCACTCTCGCATGCCCAAGAAACCCTCGATGGCAGTAGAAAAAAAAATGGCGGAGCAGAAGATTCTATTAACATGTTTCTTGAGCAAGCTCTCATGCGATAGAGGGACGCAATGATGGATAATTTTGCACACATCCTTCAAGGCATGTTGATATCAGCAGGCGCATCTTCATCAAGCGACCATTTTGAAGGAAACTCTCCCTTTAAGGTACAAGTTAATTTTTATATTCCCATATTTGAAGGTCAGATAGATGCAGATGCCCTAGAAAAATGGTTAAATCTATTAGAAGGTTATTTATTTGTTCAAAAATTTTCCGACAGGGAAAAGATCACCTCCGCATTTCTCAAGGCTCTCTCCCGTGTCAAATATTGATGAGAAACTTACTAGGAGAAAACTTCCACAGAGGAATCTAGAATATATGGGGTCGAGCCCACTTGGGATCTTTTTGTGCATGCATTCAAAGAACGGTAGTATCTTGTTGATGACTATGAAGACAAGTACATGAGATGGACCACACTGCGACAAGAGAAGAGCCAAACAATGTTGGAGTTCACAAATAATTTCCATACCTTTCGCACCAAACTGGGTATCAAAGACTCTGAGCAACATCTGGTTCTGAAATACCATAGGGCTCTGCATAGGTACATCCAAACCGAAATGGATTTCCTAAACATCTCATCATTGGGAGTTGCCTATCGATATGTTGTCAAAATCGAGCATAAATTTATGCACCAGAACAAATGGGAATTTGGGTCTGCAAATCTGCAACAACCAAAGCATGGTAAAGACGGCCCTAACCAACAACCTCTAGAAAACCATTCCAAGACACGGGATAGGAAGGGTAAAGGGAAGACAAAGAATGGCATTGGGAAGTGGTGTGACTTCCACAAAAGCCCCTAGAAAAACATCGATGAATGTCACTCGAAACAATCATGGTTGCCAAGGTCAAATACATGGAGCCAAACCCTGATTCAGAATCCAAACCAGAAAATATTGAAAACAAACAGATCATCGACGTAGACCCCACTTCTATTTTCATGACCAAAACAATTCAACCAGAAGAATCAGTAGATCATGAAGAGGGGGAGAGCCTCTTCCATTCACAGATGTGGTTGAAGGGGACCCTGTTGCATTTCATTGTTGATAACGATAGCCAGAAGGACCTCATATCAGCTAAGGCCATCAAACAGTTGGGGTTGTCGAAAACACCACACCCATAGCCATACAACATCAGGTGTCTTCACCAAGGATGAGATCTTCATGTCAGCCAACAATGTCTCTTATCCTGTGGCATCCAGCCCTTCAAGGATGAGGTAGTGTGTGATGTTTCCCCTCTTTATGTATGTTATGTTGTTTTGAGACAACCATATATGTGGAGACGTCATGTTGTCTATGACTCTAGACCCTATAGTTTCATTATAACTATAAGAGGTCATCTCTATAGGATACCAAAGGTAGCTCCGACTATTGCTCCACCAAAACAATGTTGCAAGGTAATATCTCATACTACAAAATTCATCCTCTTCAAAGTCTGTTCAAAGGATGCACAGAAGACCGCTACAACCATTGCAGCCTCAACACCTTCTATCCAACAAAAATAGATTGTCAAAGAGAAAGAAGATATTGTTTCTTCACCTACAATGGTGCCTACACAATGCCCCATCAAACCCAGAGACAACAAGTTGGTGGAGAATATTCAACCCCTCCAGCAACAAGTTTGTGACAGTCTTCCAAAGACCAAGCATCACAACTTCTCCAACAAGGCACGCAACTCACCAAGATTCAGATTCAAAAAATGATTTTCCCTCCTCCCTAGGCACTCAATGCAATAGATACCATTGCTTCCTAAGGGGGGAGAATTGATCCAGGTGGATATTGGTGGCCACCCACCTATTCCAACTGGCTCCTCTTATCTGTTTTTAGTTCAACACTTTCTTCTATACATATTTGTAATTGTGGGTTTTATACCTCCGGGGTTGTCTGAATCCCTACACATCTTCCAGGTGGATATTGGTGGCCTCCCACCTAATCCAATTGGCTTATTTTGTATGTTTTCATGTCAGCACATCTTCCTATACTTCTAGGTCCATTTTGAGGCCCTAAACAATGTTTTATTGGCGTGCCACAGTCAAACTATAGATGGATTCATAGTTTGATGGAATAATGTGTATTTCTCGAAAATACCTTTCCAACGGGATATCACGTGCCTAAAACAAAGATCGTATGCAAAAGTTACGACCCCGGAAAGTTAATGTACTAACTTACCCAAATAGGGCCCACTTGACTTTTGGTGTTTCATCTCCTAGGGTTAGGTTTTTGGATGTCTATGGTTTTGGCATTCATATTTATCATAAAAATGCCTTTAGAGCCTCATTGTACTTATCTTCTTGTGAATGAGCATAGTCATCACATCTCTTCTTAGAGATAAAGTTGTCGTCATTCCAGGGAGTCTTGCACTCTATATTTTTACAGTCTCTTTACAATTCTTTCATTAATAAAAATCAAGTATTGTTGTATTTCTATGTTTCTAGCAATTTTCATGAGTATTTCATTGTAATATTTTTGCTTTCATTTCATTTCGAAAATAATCCGAATCAGGGAGATTGTTGGTTGTGGAGCCTAATTATCTTCCTAATTCATATGCAGGTCAAAGAAACTATAAGATACACAATTCATGCCCCCCCAGCCATGAGGGGGGAATTTTTTTTTTTTTTTTGCAATTCAAATATTGTAATTGCATAGTCAATATGGACCGTTCATTATAAGGTCACGGATCTAACAGTAGAAGTTATGTTAGGGTTTTTTTCCCTAGAAGGAAACCCTCTTTTATGAGGGAATTGTATTGCAGTAGTGTGTTATGGTGAATATTGTATTTTGAGAGAGGAGACTTTGAGAGAAAGAAGATGAAGTTACAACAGGTGTTTTGTAGGTTGTATCCCTTCATTTTGTTGGATAATAAAAAGGAAGGACCTGGAAATTTCTCTGGTGGACGTAGCTCGCACTAGGTGAACCACGCATATCTTTGTCTTTATTGTATCATGTATCTTTTGTGTTTTATTTCCGCATTTGTTTTGTTTTGTTGCTCCGTGATCCTGTTTTTATTACACTCTTTGGGAACATGCATAAATTCATCACAACCAAATAATTTGAGATGTGAAACCGAAGGCTTCTCACCAAACCATACTTCATGTGGAATCGAGTCTACCAGTGTTGACAAAGGAGACATATTTGCCAAATATTTTGTAGTGTTGACTACCTCTGCCCAAAATTCTTGTGCGAGCCCAACACCACTGAGCATGCTCCTTGCCTTGTCCATCAATGTTTTGTTCATTATTTCAGCAACTCCATTTTTTTGTGGAGTATATGGTGTGGTATTTTAGCGTGTTATGCCACACTACTTGTAGAAATGCTCAAAATCCTTTCCACAGAATTCACCACCATTTTCAGTTCTCAACACCTTAATATTCTTATCTATTTGGTTTTCCACAAGAGACTTAAACTCTTTGAATTTCTCTAATAAATCTAATTTATTCCTCAAAAAATATATCCATGTCTTCCTGGAAAAATCATCTATGAAGGATACATAATACAGGGATCCATCAAGTGAAGGCATTGAAACAGGGCCAAACAAATCACTATGAACCAATTCTAGAATCCCCTTTGCCCTTGTCGATCCATATGGGAACCTCACCTGATTTTTTTTTTCCATATATGCAATATTCACAAAAATCAACTTCTAAATTACATTCAAGAAAATATTCGACCATACATTTTCTATGCATATCTCGAAGTCATTTTTCTCGAGTGTGTCCCTTCCTCTCATGTCATACCATGGTCAGGTCGAATTGACGATGACTTGCTGAGTTGGTTTGAATCAACTCATCCTGAGTTGAGTTGAGTCGAGTCGAATTCGAGTCGACTTCAGGAACAACAATGTTTTTGCATCTAGTCGAGTCGACATTCCCTAACAACTTGTATAGGGTTCCATTCCAAACTCCTTTCATTAATACCATCAAACCTCTAACCATATTGTGTGTATCCTTCTTAAATAGAGTATGAACTTCTGCACCACTCATCTTACTGACAGATATCATGTTTCTGGTGAAACCTAGAATATGTAGCACACCTGGAAGGGTTAAATACTCCTCCCATCCTGTAGTATCAATTGGACTCTTCCCCATCCAACAATTTTGGTTTTCAAGTCATCCCCCAGGAACACATATCCTCCTTCATAGTGTTCATATTCGTAGAACAATTCTCTATGTGGTGTCATATGATAGGATGTTCTTAAGTCGATCAACCAAACATATTGATCTGACTCTGTATTGGTCGATTCCAGGTACATATCGCCTCCCTTATCTGGAGTAGTCTTTCTCTCAGTCGACTGCTTCTCATCAGATCTTTTACTGACTTCCATTACCTTCGACCTGCAGTCCCTTTTATAATTCCCAACTTTACCACATTTCCTGCATCTTCTCATCAACTGAATAGGGGATTTAGATCTACCCTTCAAATTAGACTTTCTACTGGAGAATTTTCCTTTATCTTCGTCAAGCAGTTGACCTCTCGCCATTAATGCATCTTTGATCGATCCTTTCGTGTTATTATTTCTCATTTCTTCTAACAATAGATATGAAACCACATCTTCTATCATTGATGTGGTTGAATTACTCCCTATAGCCACGACTAAGTTCTCACAGTAGTATGGAAAAGAACATAATAAGCTAATACATTTCTCCTCCTCAATGATTTTAATATCCACATAAGATAATTGGATTATTATGGTATTAAATTCATTTAAATGATCAGTTACCGAACTACCCTCACTCATCCTCAAAAGATACAGTTTCTTTCTAAGGAATAACTTATTTACAAATAATTTTGATTGGTACAAGCTTCCCAACTTGTCCCACGGTTTCTTGGTTGAATATTCACCTGATACATTCAGCAGCACCGAATCTGCAAGACAAAGTCGAATCGTACTCCTTGCCCTTCTCTCGAGTTTCTCCCATTCTTCCCTCGACATACAAGTTGGAATGGTACCTGGACAAACTGCTTCCCATTGTTCTCAATCTATAAGGAGATATTCAATTTTAAGCTTCCAAAGCTCAAAGTTCTAGCCATTGAATTTTTCGATCTCTATTCTCGAGCTACTCGCCATTCTTTAAGCACAACTTTACAGATATCTAACTTATGATTCTTACTTTACCTAGGGTTTAGCTCAGATCCAAGTTTTTAAACCAAGCTCTGATACCACATGTGAATAAATTATACTTCCATGCTAAACCTAACTATTATACAACATTTTGTCGCAACAAGTGATACTTTCTATTCTCTGACATCTAAAGCATAAAACTTTGGAAGAAAATTGAGAGAAAGTCTTCTTGGGAAGGATCAACTCTAAAAATTCCCTAAATTACAAATTTTTCTCTTGTTTCTTTCTATAAAGGTGCGACAACTTTAATTGTTGTATGTTGCATCATTGTAAGGTGCGACAATGTCGCCTCTTGCTAAGGTTTAAGGGTGAAATAACCTTTGTACGTGGGAAAAAGGAAGAAATACTCGAAGCTTCTAGAATAGAAACTTTGATGATGAGTTGTTTGTCGATCAATTTGGATCTCACATATCTCTCCTAATTTAGTGAGATCCTAACCTGCTCATGGCTTCCTCTCCAATCTATAAATGAAGGCATCTTCTAAAGGGAAAGGATAGAATAAAGATTAGGTAATAAGGAATAGATAATGAGATGATGGTGAATTGAGAATAGCTTCTTATTTGTGATTGAGAGATTGTGAGTCTCATTTTGGCTCTAAGAGATTTAGTGGTGCCAAAGTGCTCAAGAGATGGTGATGTCATTCATGGAGGCTACATGGGTATTGAAGCATTGAACTGTTGGAAATAGTTTGTCAACGTCAAGGCATTGGTTGTAAGTTGTTTCCTTATTTATTAATATAGTTATATTTCCCCTTTACCATAAAGCTGGCATATCATATTTATTGTATTTTTCCTTGGCCATCTACATAAATTTATTGAAATATATGTTGTATTGTTTCTTTCACTTGTTTTGTTTGATTCTTACACATGTCTGTAGCAAAAGGATTTGAGATCGAATTTGGAGCTTCAATTAATGAAATAAAACTTCGGATAAAAAGGTATGAACTACTTATCTACTTGTATTTCGATTCTAAATACAAGGAAAGGAATTTATATTGTCTATTTTGTTCTATTTGTGGGTTCCTGAACTAGGGATATTTGTTTATATCCGCATTTATGAATTTATCCACAACAAAAATGGCGAACATACTAGGGAACGATCTTCTATATTTTTTCTCCTAGTTTGCTTCATGTGTCATGTTTGAGTCTTTATGAGTCATCACATGGCCTTGTTTGATCAATCAATCTAAAATTCCACTAAAGAGTTTGAGCATTTTTTTATTTTTTTATGAGTTTTAATTGCTTGTCGCATCCTTGTTTGAGGTACAGAGCGACATTGTTGCACTATGATATTCCTTCTGCATGTGACAACTTGAGTTGTCGCACTGTTTGTCAAAGCAACCTATCCAACATCTGAAAAAATTATCATTTCATTGTTCTTTCTTTTCCAAGTCTTAGATTTGATGCTTGGAGTGTTTTTTTAACTGGTTAATTCATTGATTTACACTCTTATTGATGATCTAGAGTTTCTTTTTCACCATTGAAATTTTTTCTTATTCTTTCTTATTTATTTTGAATTGAAAAGGGTATAATATCTCAATTGTATCTTTGAGAGATTTTCAATTTAATATTTTATATTGTTCTCTTGAGGTATTTTGATAGTAACAAAGTAATCTTTCTTCATTGAATGATTTGCTTTGAAATTTTTGGGTGGTACATTTCTAAGCTTGCATTTTAGAGTGAAATTGCATGGTTTTTTGCTTTTTTGAGTTTTCGTTCTTCAAAAAACATTCCCCCTCATGGCCGAGGGGGGGCATGAATTGTGTATTCTGCAATTTCTTTGACTCATATATTAAGCACCTTTTTCATTCAAAGAGTAATTTTTATTTCTTTCTTTGGCATTTGTAATTGTTTCTTTGCTTGAAATCTCTTGCTCCATTCTATAGATAGTTTTCATTGAAATTTTTTTTGCATTGCATTCATATTTTCTTTGAAATATTGTTCAAGTCAAGTATCATACATCATCGTTGAGTTGCATCCAAAATCATTTTTAAGTGAACAAAAACCTTAGAAAGAAAATTAATTAAAAAATTTAGTAACTTTGTCTGGGTAGGTAGAGATGTGTTATGATGTCTTTAAATGTAGGAGATGTTGTTATTTACCAGTGCTAAAATATGAGGATTGTGTGGTTCTCCCACGTACCTTCGAGTATATTGGGAGGCCCCTTTCAAACAATTGTGCATTAGAAAACACTACTATGGATTTGAGCTCTCACGTACCTTGAGTATATCGGGAGACCCTTATAGGACCTAAAATCGAGTACCCTTCCAACCGTCTTTTTGTCGCAATACACCGAGAACAACACTTGGGGATATTACTACGCATGTATTGCTAGGTAGTCGGGTAATACGGTCAAGGGTATGGTTTATCCTCCTTGGTTGGTGCTATGAAATATTGGGCCAAGTATTACTGTTGGACCCTACAATATATTATGAGTTGTGACAACTTGACACTCTTGTGAGATTCATCCTGTTGACCCCACCTTTTCACATTATTGTTTGTTTCCTTTATACGTTTATAGTGTGTGCTCTTTGTTTTAGTGGACTCTAGGTTGAGTTCCTATCTTTTATCACATAAGGCTGTCAAGGACCAAAGGTGACGATGTAACTGAATCTGTAGTCTTGCCCAGTCTCTATACTTTTTGAAGACCAAATCTTAAGCTCCCCCCCCCTTTCGGCTTGTAATTCATTCTCTATTTTCCCTTGTTCATTTGTACGCCCTATTTTTCCTTAAATATCTTACCCAAGTGAAAAATTGGCCCCAATCCCATTTGTTTTTCTCCAAGGATGAACACTCGTCTCCTTTTTCAGTCATTGGTCTCCTTATTTTCCCAACCCATAGCCAATCACCCAAATCCTTGTTCATGCAAGACGCATCCATGGACACAAAGGGAGACATTCAAAGAAGCCCATTTCGAGCTTAAAAGTAGAAAACAGTTGTAATCCTTCAGCGACAGAGATTCCAGGAACAGTCAAGTTCAGCAGCCCATGGGCATCCGAAAGTCCAAAGTTGTGTAAAGTATAGCACCAAAGAAAAAGTTTCGAAGTCCCCAAATCCCCAAAGCCCTGAAGGTCAAAGTGAATCTGGACCATCCATCGGCGAGGCCACGCATGGATCCATAGCTCCAGGTAAAAGTAGTTGAAGGCAGAGGAGGTTTGATTTTTTATTTTCCCTAAGCCCAGAGACCTGAAGTAGATCTCGATCGTCCAAATCTAGGATCCGTTCATCGTCAGATCCCCAGATCCGACGAATTTGCTTGGGGAAAATAAAGTTTGACTATTGAGAAGTCCGAAGCCCGAAGACCCGAAGGGATCTCATTCGTTGATCTCAGGAGGGCCACGCATCATCATATCTATGACTCCGAGCAAAAGCAGCTGAAGGCAAAGGAGGTTTTAGATTTGATTTTCCTAGAGTCCAGAGTGTTAGCATCAGAATTCGCCCTTCAGATTGAGGGAAAGGCAAGCCCGATACCCATCATATTTTTATGTCACAAGTAGGTTATAAAAAGGTCAAATGGGCGTAGTCTCCGGAAAATATCATCTCAACTCAGAAAACTGGACTAGTATGCACAAGCAGGTAAGGTCTTAGTCTAACTTCAGACAGTAAGTCGTAGTAAGGGTGAGTAGGAGGAAGACTTCAGTTAGAAAATGTATAGGTCTTCCGAGAACATCAAGTCTTTCAGCAGCCCAAGGAGGAACAATTTAAATGCAATAAATTCTCGAATTCAAATCTCAAATAACTGAAAGGAATTATAACAACACTATAATCAAACTTTCATCATAATGCAATCACAACAATTCAAGTGAATCATTCAATCATGAACTCTTTCAGCATCAGAGGGAAACAAGAGGGAGTAAGAAAGATGATTGTCATTAAACAAGAAGTCTCAAATGAATATACATAACCAGATAACCAGAGAGTTCATTAAAACTTTACAATTCGGGAGCCTTTCTCTACCATCGACCATTACAAAATATAAAGACTGAGTATATATACTCAAACCAACTTTCTCCCTATAGAAACACACTTTGGTCATGCATTCAAGGCTTTACATCTACATCTTCTTCTGTCAGGCTACACTTGCACTCTTCTGTCAGACGCAAGATCAAATCTATATGGGCTTCACAGGAAAATTCATGGCACGGGAACTTTCGGCTCACAGTCTGCCCTCCAAGGCTGGTTTTTCCATACTTTCCATTTATGTGATGAAACGAGGTTTCAACTTCCCTACCCATTTTCATTAACAACACTCATTGGGATTAGGACAAAACATGACAACCGTGAATGTTCCAGGTGAGCTCACAATTCCTTTGTCATACGGGACCGCGGGCCTAGACCTCGTGCTTATCCCTTTGAAAACTTGGGATTTCACAATTCGAGATTTTTCACTCCTCTTGATTTCAAATATTCTGATGCTTGCTCCCGCGAAATGGCCCATTTGGATCAACGGCCGGATTTTCCTTGAATCTGACAACCATGATCATCTCCTCGAACAATCTCATCCGCCTATTTCTCGATCAGGAGCCTATATTTTATTTATCCCTGCCTCCATTTGACCTTGGGCAATAACCGTGAGCTTGATTCCCAGGCGCGTTGTGATTTCGCGTTTCGCGAACTCATGTTGCACTCTATGCTCAAACCTCCGAGTCACGAAATTGCGATTGCTCGGATCAAGCGACACGTGTCTCTTTACATCGGATGGCCCAGATTGTATCAACATTTCGGGACTTCGGGCCATCGACAATTCTTGCCCCAACTTTCCCGAAAGACTTTATCCGTGGTTCGGATCCTGCGCCACGTGTCGCTCTAGAATGGGCGGCCCAGATTATTTCGCAACTTCATGTTTCATGAGTCCTCGTGACTCGATCCTTTGACTTCTCCATCCTACGAGTCAGCGAAACACTGATCCTGCGCCACACGTCCCATCAGTACCAACGGCTAAGATCAGCTTCATAATTTTGGACCTCTGCTCGGCACAAAACCTAGTGCAGTTGCATGATATCGATCGCTCAATGGTCGTCGATATGATCTATCTGATGGATTTCCGCCATTGAAAACTAATCTTTCTCGCTCGCTTTATTTGATTTGACATCAAACTACTTCAAATATTGTGCCTAGTTCTCACGAATGCGCCTTGTTTGGCCTACTTTAATGACTGGTTGAGGGCTCAGGAAAACAAAAGATCAGAGGCAGAGGTGAAAGGGGAAATGATCGACCAAAGAGAAAATAGGAATGTTGAAGGCCGATACTTCTTAGACAGGCTGACAGGAAAACAACTCGATCCAATCTGCAAAAGGGGGAGGGAAAGGCAAGGACATAGACTTAGGTAGAAACCACAAACCTTTAAGGTTTTGAAAAATTTATGTGCTAACATTAGGATCCATGGGGGATAAATTCCTCCCTGTGAGGCTTTAAGAACTCTTCTCGTGGATTCAGTGCCTTAGTGTTGGGTTGTGGAGTCTCCTATCAAAAAAAAATAAAAAAAAATAGAAATGGTATTTACAATGGTGGGACGTCGACTGCGGCCTTAAAGAAAAAATATTTTTAGGAAGTGCCCATTTACAAGGCCACCAAAAGCTTCGTCTCCCTCCAAATTCTTTAATCTGTAAGTGTTAGTCAATGATGTTTTGGAAATATTGAAGGGACCTATCCAAAGGGATTCAAATTTACCATGCTTGCCCTTGTCCTATTTGGGTGCATCCCATTTAAAGACGAGATTTCCCGGCTAGAAATTCTCTTTATTGCTCTTCCTGTCAAAGGCCTGCTTGATTTTCTATTGATGGTGATGCGCTCTATCCAGAAGATTCTCTCTTTTTTGATGCACTTATACCATTTGATGTATCCTCCTGATCATCTCATCGGGCTCTTTTCAACATTCTTGGAAGAATTTCACCACACGCAGGGCGAGCTAGGAAGGAAAAACTTCTTCAGTCTCATATACAAGTTGGAAAGGAGAGATGCCCAGGGACCTCTTTGTAGTCACTCTATCATCCCACACAGAAAATTTGAGCTTTGAATCCCATGCTTTCTTGTTGTCCTCTAATAGCCTTTTGATAATCCTTATAAGGATTTTATTAGAGGACTCTATCACTCCATTCCCTTGTGGATAGTAACGGGTTGAGTGAATTAATGAAATTTCAAACTGCTCACAAAATATGATCAATGGCTCAGCTCTGAAGGATGCAACGTTATCCTTGATGATCCTACTTGGACAACTGAATCTTACTATAATATCCTCCAGGAAACCGATGATCACCTTATGAGAAGCACTCCTTGTGGGGATAGCTTCTATCCACTTGGTAAAATAATATGTTGCAGTTAGGATCCACCTGTGTTGACCACTTGAAGGAGGATGAATCTCCCCAATAAAATCCAGACCTCACTGTTGAAAGGGTCTTGAAGCTAGTACAAGCTTCAATGGCAGAGACTTGAGTTACTGCTTTCCAGAGAATTTCTGAAATTTGATGCAAGCCTTGATTTTTTCACAGACATCAGTGAATAGAGTAGGTCAGTTGTACCCACCCCTAAGAATTTTGTAGGCAGTGGTTTTCCAGAAATGATGTCCTCCACAGAGGTTGCCATGGAAATCAAATATAATTTGTTATGCCTCTTGTGGGTCCAAACATCTTAGAAGTACTCCTAGAGGGTCTTTCCAATACAAGACCTGGTCAATAAGGAAATATCTGATTGTTTTAAGCTTTAAATCTCTTGCCTTGTTTTTCCCCATTCCATCTGGAGGTCACAATTCTTGAAGAAAATATATAATGTCTTTATACCAGGTGCATTCTGCCAATGGAGGGTTGTCCTGAGAACTTTTATCAAACATCTCAGCTTGCTGATCTTCTGAGCAAGTGTCGATGAAATTGACCCCCAAATCTTTACAATTAGATTCAGTCAATAACTTGGCTAAACCATGGCCTTTAACTAGCTTGGTGGGTTTTATTTCCAGCTCAAATTCAAGGATTCTGGCAATCCACTTGCTCCTCCTCCTGTCTATGTCAGGCTGAATGAGAATGCCCTTCACAGAAGCTGAAGGAACATATGCAATGATTTTTGAATGAAAAACATAAACTCTGAAAGCTTTGAGATATTTCACCAAGGCATAGGCCTGCTTCTCCATGATGTCATATTTCACCTCATCATCTCTTGATGCCCGACTGAAAAAGGAAATGAGCTGCTCCAACCCTTCAACATTTTTCTGCAACAAAACAATCACTACAGTGTCAAATGAAGCAAATGAAAAAATGAGGAAATCCTTTGATTAATTAGGACTGATAAGAATAGGTGCTTCGGTCAAGGCCCTCTTTATCTGATCAAAGGAATTTCAAGATTTGGCAGTCCATATGAATTCATTTCCTTTCCTCAACATGGTTGTTATAAGATTTACCATCTCAGCAAAGTTGGAAACAAACCTCCTTGGAAAATTAGTTTTTCCCAAGAAAGACAGGACTTCTTTCTTGGATCTGGGAAGCGATAAGGCTTGAATAGCTTCTACCCTGCTGGGATTGATCCTAACTCTTTCAGTTGATACTATGTTCCCCAGTAATTTTCTGTCCTGCATAGAAAACAACAATTTCTTTGGATTTAAGGAGAGACCAAACCTTCTGCATTTCAGGAAGACTTTTCTCATATGATAGCAATGTTCTTCATCGGACCTAGAGAAGACCGTTATGTCATCCAGATAGATGACCACAAATTTATCCTTTTCTCTAATGAAGGCAATGTCTATGGCTCATTGGATGGTTTCTCCTGCGTTCATCAACCCAAAGGGCATTTTGGAATACATGAAAGTGCCCCAAGGAGTGGTGAAGGATGTCTTTTCTCTGTCTTTGGGTAGGATAGAGATCTGATTGTAGCCAGAAAATCCATCAATCATGGAAATTTTGGATGCACCAGTTACCCTTTGTAATATGTGTTCCATTTTCGGCAAGGGGTAATTGTCTTTCTTTGAGATCCTGTTCAGGCTCCTAAAATCAACGCAAAGTCTGATCTCCCCACTTTTCTTTCTCACCAGGATCAGGTTGGATACCCATTCAAAATATCTCAAAGGGACAACAATTTGGCATCCAACAGCTTCTTTACCTCCTTCTCCATGATAGGCAAGAGCATAGGATTTATTTTCCTTAATTTCTGCCTAAACGGGCCTCCTCCTTCAATGGGATGTTATGCTCAATAATGCTAGCGTCATACATCCTTAGGTATTCATAGGTCTAGGAAAACACATCAGCGAATTCTTTTAATAACTCAACATACTCGACCCTATGCTCCCTTGATAGGTCGCTTGATACCTTAACAAACTTTGGGTCCTCCTTTGTACCAATGTTGCATTCAGCTACATCAGCATTCTCAGTTGGGACTTTAAGATTTACTGCCACATCGTTCCCATCGAACAATCTTTCCATAGGAACGAGTCCCTTTGGAATGTGGTTGCTAAGAAGTTGAATGATATGGTGATCAGCAATTTTATTCAAAAATACTTCAGGGGGAGGGTCACCCTCGAAATCATAATCCTGATCATTGTGTAATGCAGAGAACTCATCAACCGACTCGAGAAACCTTCTGATTTCAAGATCATCCTCGAACACCTTCCAATGCTTGATATTATTAGGTACAGAGGGCCTATACCTAATCTCAACATCATACATGAGCTTAGGAGGCAGTGGGATCATGAACTGGCTTGCTAAGATAGCCATAGAATCGGCCATGACATTTTCTTCTCTGGGAACAAATGAAATGTTGAAAGCCAAGAAAAAGTTTTCAACTAGATCCCACACTTCATTTATGTAACTCTTGAGCCGAGGGTGTTTGGCCTAATAAGAATTTCGGATCTGCTGGACAATCAACTCAACATCCCCTAACATTGTTATCTCTTCAATTCCCATGTCCTTTGCAGCCCTCAAACCTAAAACAAGAGCTTCATATTATGCCACATTGTTGGTAGTTTCAAACTCTAATTTGTATGACAGGGATATGGTTTCATGACAAGGTGACACAAAAACCCCTCCAGCACCAGCACCTTCCCTAGAAGAGGCTCCATCGAAAAACATTTTCCACATAGAGGTAATTGGAGGAGAATCTTCACTGAGAGTATTGGAATTTCTAATCTCAAGAGGGGGTTTTGGGGCATCGGTGAGCTGCAATAAGTTGGATCCTAAATCAGTATCCAGGGAAAAGATAGGATGATTGGTGGGGTTTGCTTCATCACTATTAATGTAGGCCAATTGAGCTTCTTTGTACAGTCTCCTATGCTCCCCTCCGAACACTAGAATGGTAGCATATGTGAGGTCCATATGCAAGGTTCCCCCAAGCCTTTTTATCCAAGATCTTGACAAAAACATGCCGAACTTGGGAGGAACGTCAGCCACCACAATATCCATTACCACACTTTTCATGGGTAGATGGAACAACGTCACCACTAGATCCTTGATGACCCCAAGACATTGCACCCTCCTCAAATCAAAAGAATATAAATCATGATAAGATTTGTGATTTCTAATCCGAGTTGTTCCATGACAGTCTTGGGTATAAGATTATGAGACGCCCCAAAATCCATCAAACAGTTATGCAGCACCTTATTGTGTATGTTCATGGAGGTATAGAAGGGAGGGGATGAATCATCTTTGTCTTCTACCATAGGACCTAGAATGACTACGGGCTTTTCATCTTGGAGATTCATTGAGTCTCTGGAATGATAGGGTGGCTTGGGCTGCAACATCTTAGAGAGGGACCTTTTGAAGTCTTCATGCTTAACTATATCTAAAAGGGGGACATGGATTCTTATCTTCTGAATTTCAAGATCAAAGTTAAAGGAGGAAGGGGGCTTTAGAATTTCTCTCACCTCTGGGACAGGTTCTTTGGCTAAGCGTGGGGAATTCTGAGATTTATTTTCTTTATTGGTGTTTATTGCGTCTTTAGTAGGCTTCTCTTCTCTGGGAGATGGATCAAGGACGTTAGACTTCCCTTATTTCTCCTTAGACTTGAGGTTGTATTTACTTGGGCTATTATTGGCCTTTTCCCCCTTACTCAGCTCATTTTTTTTATTGTTCATGAGGGATTCCTCATATGCAAATTGAGTTAAATGAGGAAACGGGGAGGTGTCTCCAACAAAATGGATTTCGGGATCAAGCTCAATCTCTTATTCCTCCCTGTCCCCCTCAGTAACAAGGTTGTTTTGGAGAGGGGTTTGAATTTTCTGATCATTTATATCTCTTTCGCTTTGTTCCCTTGGCATAATCTGAGGAGCATTGTTATTCGGCCTCCTGAAGTTGCCTCTTTTATCAACATTTGGGGGATTTTTGTACGTTTTCTTCCCTTCTAATTCCAACCTTTCCATTCTATCCGAAAGTGATTTTAGTAACTTGGTTACTTCATCCATTTGAGTGGGGGGGGGTAGAGGAACTGGAGGTTGAGGCTTCAAATATTCCCCTTCCTCTCTCTCTATCAGTCTTATTCCTGAGTCGGTCAACTGCCAATATGTTAGACTCTACTTCCAAAGTTGCATATTGCATGTGAGCCAAGGAAGTAGCTCTTCTCTCTCTTAACAGGAGGTAGAAGTCAGGGTCAAAAGAGCTGGCATAGGTAATTTTGGCAGAGGTCTCTGTAGGCTTTATCTCAACAGGGATTTTATTGTACATCTTGTTGAATCTTTTGGAGAAGTCAGAGACAAACTCTCCCTCTTTTCTCTTTAGGGACCTGAACTCGGTGATATAATACATGAAGTCTTTTTTATCCCCCCATTGTCTCAATAAGATATCATCTAAGGCCTCAATCCCATCAATGGATCTAGGGGTCAGGGCTCTGAACCACTTTTTGGCTTCTCCATCAAGACTGTGGACAAAAATCCTCATCCATATGTCTTCGTCTACTATGACTTAGTTATCAGCATAACTATAGAAGGTTGCAAGGTGCTCCTCTGTAGTAATATCTCCCTCCCCAATGAACTTAGGCAGCTTCTTAAGATAGCCACCGGCTGGAAGGGAATTGATAGGTTGAGGTAAAATGAGAGGGGCATATTTGGAAGCTACTATAGCATCCATTTTATTTCTAGGGGGATTAGCACCCACCATTGGGATGTGAACTGGAGGAGACTAGGTGGGGATGGAGTTTGAGAAAGGGAGATTGGAGGTGTGTTTTTGTGAACAAAAGAAAACAACGAAGGACTTGAGGGAGCATAGGTTTCCCTCGCCGTAAACCCAAAAACTTTAACAGGAGGAGGAGTAGTGAATCTTGGAGAGGGGAAATCAGCAGGAAAACTCCCAAAATTTAAACTTCTAGAAACTCCAATAGAGGGTGTAAAGGGAAAATGAGAAATATCCATTAGAGTTGTTATAGGGGGATGGTGAAAATTATTAGAAATACCTAGTTCAGCGGTTGAAGTACCTTCTTGAAGGGTCTTTATTCTTCTGACAATTTTCTCTGGGTCAGCTTCAGGAGTCGCTAGAGGAAGTTGTGGAGTAGACCTTGTGTGTCTGTCTTTGGAAGCCACAACTAAATGAGTGGAGTAGCCTTAATTGAGTCTTCAGGTGCACAGTTGCAATATTTGATGTACTGAGTTCTAATGCACCTTCATAACTAGTAATCTTTTTCGTTCAATCCCAAAGAAAATATTCAATTATGTCCCTGGCAACGGTGCCAGAAATGTTAGCACCGGAAGTTTCCCTTCAGATTGCGGGAAAGGAAAACCCGATACCCATCAGAGTTTTATGTCACAGGTAGGTTATAAAAAGGTGAAATGGGCGCAGTCTCAGGAAAATATTGTCTCAACTCAGAAAACTAGACTAGTATACACGAGCAGGTGAGGTCTTAGTCTAACTTCAGACAGTAAGTCATAGTAAGGGTGAGTAGGAGAAAGACTTCAATGAGAAAATGTATAGGTATGTCAAGAACATCAGGTCTTTTAGCAGCCCAAGGAGGAACAATTTAAATGCAAGAACTTATCAAATTCAAATCTCAAAGAACTGAAAGGAATTATAACAACACTATAAACAAACTTTCATCATAATGCAGTCACAATAATTCAAGTGAATTAGTCAATCGTGAATTCTTTCAGCATCAAATGGAAACAAGAGGGAGTAAGAAAGTTGATTGTCATTAAACAAGAAGTCTCGAATGAATATACATAACCAGATAACCAGAGAGTTCATTAAAACTTTACAACTTGAGAGCCTTTCTCTACCATCGACCATTACAAAATATAAAAACTGAGTATATATACTCAAAACAACTTGCTCCCTATAGAAACACACTTTGGTCATGCATTCAAGGCTTGGCGTCTGCATCTTCTTCTGTCAGGTTCCACTTGCATTCTTTTGTCAGATGCAAGATCAGATCGGTATGGGCTTCGCAGGAAAATTCAAGACACGGGAACTTACGACTGGCAGTCTTCCCTCCACGACCAGTTTTTCCATACTTTCCATTTATGTGATGAAACGAGGTTTCAACTAAACTACCCATTTTCATTAAATACATTCATTGGGATCAAGACAAAACCTGACAACCATGAATGTTCCAGGTGAGCTCACAATTCCTTTGTCATACGTGACCGCAGGCCTCAACCTCGTGTTTATCCCTCTAAAAACTCTGGATTTCGCAATTCAGGAGTTTTCACTCCTCTTGATTTCAAATATCCCAATGCTTGCTCCCATGAAATGGCCCATTTGGATCAACGGTCAAATTTTCCTTGAATTTGATGACCATGATCATCTCCTCGAACAACCTCAACCGCCCATCGCTCGATCAGGAGCCTATCCTTTATTTAGCCCTACCTTCATATGACCCTAGGCAGTGACCATGAGCCTGATTCCCAGACGCATCATGATTTCACATTTTAGGAACTCATGTTGCACACTATGCTCAAACCTCTGAGTCACAAAACCACGATTGCTCGGATCAGGTGACACACGTCTCTTTACATCGGACGGACCAGATTGTATCGACGTTTCAGGACTTTGGGCCATCGACAATTCTCACCCCAACTTTCCCAAAAGACTTTATCTGTGGTTTGGATCCTGCACCATGTGCCGCTCTAGAATGGATGGCCTAGATTATTTCGCAACTTCGTGTTTCATGAGTCCTCATCACTCGACCCTTTGACTGGTCCATCCTAAGAGTCAGTGAAACATTGATCCTACGCCACGCATCCCTCCGGTACCAATCGTTGAGATCAGCCTTGTGATTTTGGACCTGTGTTCGGCACAAAACCTAGTGCAGCTGCATGATCTCGATCACCCGATGGCTGTTGATCTGATCTATCTGACGAATTTTTTCCATTGAAAATTGATCTTTCTTGCTCGCTTGATTTGATTTGACATCAGACTGCCTCAAATATTGCGCCTGGTTCTCACAAATGCGCCCTGTTTGGCCTACTTGAATGTCCGGCTAAGGGCTCGGGAAAACAAAATATCAGAGATAGAGGTGAAAGGGGAAATGATAGGGCAAAGAGAAAATAGGAATGTTGAAGGCCGATACTTCTTAGATAGGCTGACAAGGAAAATAGGTCGATCAAAAGGACGAAGACAAAAAGAAGACAAGCTACAAGTTCAGAGGGAAAACTTACAATCCGATCTAAAAAAGGGGGAGCGATAGGCAAGAACATAGAGTTAGGTAGAAACCACAAACCTTTAAGGTTTTGACAAATTTATGTGCTAACATAGAGACCCGAAGTAATTCTCGATTGTTTGATTCAAGAAGACACGTGTCATCAAATCGCCAGCTCTATGTAAAATCACATAGAGGATCCAAAAGAACAGGAGCTATCCCCCGAGCCCTGGAGAGCCAAATGCGTGGCAGCCATCAGCATAGACATGTGGCACCCTTATGATCTTGGCACGTGCCCACTCCATGAGAATTAACTCTCGTTCAATATCTGAGGAAAGGCAGTTGATGAAAGTAGAGTTGGTGTTTGAAACCTTGGCTCACTCCATAAATGGAAGGCATGGAAGGCTCGACTATGGGGACTGAACCATCAGCTTGTGGTACCCTTGTGGGAATATTTTCCTGCAAAACTCATATCGATCTAAGCTCGCGTTTGACAGAGGGGTGCATGTTATGTTTGACAGAAGAATCTGTCGACGCAAAGCTTTGATTGTAGTGACCAGGTCACCCTCTTGGCAATGGCGTATTGTTCTGAGTATAAATAGATAGTTTTAATATTTTGTTAAGGTCATCAACTGGTTGAGCAGAGCTCCCTATTTTGTAATGTTTTGATGCTAGAATTGTTCTCTGGTTAAGTATCAGATTTGAGACTTTCAGATTAATAGAATTCAACCTCTTTTCATCTCTTTGTAAAAACTGTGCTAAAACACTCGGGCATGGAGGATCCAGTCGAGGGTTGTTATGTTGTTGTAATGTAGGTTTGATTGAAGCGGTATCATGACCAGTTTTAGTCAGCTTCCTTGTGATCTTTTACCCCTCTTACACTGAATGGATCGGGCATGGAGGATCCAGTCGATTTTTTGTAGCTGCATGGTGGTGTAGGTTTGATCATTATGTTGTTGTGACTGTGTTGTTTGGACATATTTCAGTGTCTGAAGCTTGAGCTTAAGAGTGATCTTGAGTCTGAGTTTTTCTTCTCCAAGCTACTTGAAGGCATGATGCCTATAGCAATCTTGTCCATCTTTCTTACTAAGTATTCTCTCTTCTCACACTTAAACTCAATTCACTTACTGAAGTTGGTTGTGGCTTTTAGTGCTAACACTATCTATGGCGTTAGTTCCTAGAGCTCCCAACGAAGGAACCCCTTTTCTTGGGGAACCTTTTGTTTTTCCTTCTATTGGAAACGTTGGTCCTCCTTACATTACTACTCCGATTTTACCAAGACTCACCATAAGCTAACCAATGTTGTTTTTTTCCACTCCAAGTTTTCTAAATCTTCCTATTGTTTTGAATGCATAGGTCTAGTGTTTCAGATGCACACCCTCCCTCTTAGGAATGTCCTCAAGAATTTTCACCTCATGTTGATCTTTTTCCTTCTTTGCTCATTACATATTCTTCTTTTTCTTCTTCTTCACCTATTGAAAGCTTCGCTTCTAGTAACTAGGAGATTAATAAGATGAAGGAAAAGAAGAACAAGAAGAATAAAACTCACCAAAAGATCAAGCAACATGTTGATCAGGATGGAAACATCCAGAAACCTATCACCAAAACTCGCAAACCCAAATTCCCTTGCAGGCTTTGCAAGGGTAATCGTATTCTCAAGGATTTCCCTGGTATTCCCAAGGTCATAGAAGTGTGGTCTCATGTTTCTTCTCAATCCGCGTCATCATCCACTGCAGGTCATGCTAGTGACAACCCATCAAATAGTAATCAGGTTGGAAGTAAGAAGGGTAAAGTCAAATTTCCTTGCTTGTTATGTAAGGAGATACATTGCACCTACCTTTGTCCTCGCATGGATGAAACTTCATATCTATTGAAAATAATTAGTGATGACCAACAACAATTTCCAACAACTTACCATAAACTCTCTCCCAACCTGCCATTAGTTGATAAACTGGTCAATTTGGTTCCATCTTGGGTTAGTCTAGTTGATCAAGTGGCCAATTTGGTTTCATCCTTAGTTGACCAGTTGATAAAGTGATTGATCTGATTATGTCATCGGTCGATCCCACTCTTCCATTGAATAGTGAAACCCAAGTGATCAATTTGATCTCATCATCTGTCAATCCCACTCTTCCATTGAAGAGTGAAGCCCAAGTGGTCAATCTGGTCTCTCGTTTAATCGACCCCACTCCTCCTTCAAAGAGTGAAAATGTCTCTCAGGTCTTTCTCGTTACTATGGATTCCTCCAGACAAGGAGGCATTCCACTTGTTCCAATGACACCCCCTCCAAGAAATGTGATTACCATTGATTGGAATGCTCTAAAAAAACCTTGTCTTTCTTCTTATATGCCTTTCCAAATCGTTGTTCAAATTTGTGGTAGGAATATTCCTAACACTATAATAGATGAGGAGCTTATGTTAGCATCCTATCCTTGACTGATTGGAAATCTCTTGGTTCACCTCAACTTGCGTCAGAGACTTAGAATGTCTACATTGATGTGATGGTAGTCCACGACACCTTGGAATTTAATTTACTCTTCGAGAAAGACTATGTTTACACCATGAAAGCTCTTGTGTCCACACTCTTTTGATTGATGTGTTTCCCTAATAATGGAAACATAGTGACCATAGACCATATTTCATTCATTGGACCTCATATAATGGCCAACCATCTTATTTCCTTGAATGGTTCTTATATTTTAGCGTCATCTGCCCTGCCGCAAGTCAATTATGTGGCAACCTTTTCCATTCATTCAACTTCGAATGAGAAGAAACATCTCACTTCTCCTAATTTAGATCCAGTAGTTGACATGGTGATCTCTTTGATAGGGCTATTAGAGCATGATATCCCTACCCCTATCGCATACCTCGACATGTATTCCTTCCAGAGTGTTGTTCTTTTTCCTAGAGAATATCTCTTGGAATCCATGACCGAGGATTTTCCTTTGACATGTATTCCTTCCATAGCTTTGTCCTCTTGGAAGCCATGATCAAGTAGAGGTCTAAGAGCATAGTTTATTTTCGATTTCAAGATTGTTAAAAAATGAAACAGATCACGAGCATAGTTCCCGTTTTTGTCTCAAGCTCGTTAAAATATGAAACAGTTAATCATGAGAAAAGTTGTTTCCTATGTCAAGCTCATTAAAAAAAATGAAATGACCACCTCTCCTCTTGAGTCAAGTCTTTCACCAGATATTGTAACTTAACCTTATTTTAACCTACCTTTGTTTATTGTCCCTTTTTCTCTATCTCATACAGAAATCGGTGACAACTTCAATGTGGGTGGATGAAATGAAGCTTAGGGGGGAATATATCCAACCTCCAAACATCATGTTGGAGCAAAGACACTAGCTTCCATCACACAACTAGGGGGCACAGTACCAACTATACATGGGTCATGTTCAAAACCTTTGGAAATTACGTTGGGAACTCTTTAGAGTCTCTTTTAAGCTATTTTTAGACTACCTAAAAATGAAAAGATTGTCGAGCGATCTTGTTGTATTTCACGCCCGTTAAAGTGAATTAGAAAGAACGTATGTTGAGAAGTAGTTTATCTCTTTTTTGGTCACATCATATTATTTACGAAAAAGGAACACCCTATCCATTCTGATTAGCAGAGTTCTCCCTTGAATTGTTTTATACTTTTTTCTGGATTGGGAGACTAAATTTATGAAAAATGACCTTTTCGGAGTTTTATTTAAGTGTTTTTCAAACTCTCTAAATATGGAATACCACCAAATTTAATTCCTCTAGACTCATAAAACTCACATTGGAAGACCTATATGAGACCAAACCACTCCTTCCTAGGGTTAGTTAAAAATACTTCGAGCGACTTGTCTGAAGGACGAGCTTATACAACTTAAAGAGGTATAAGGGGGTACTCTCTTATATAATGAGCATTTGTTATCCTCCTCAATCTCATTAAAAAATAAAGATGTACTCTCCAAGCATGGTGGGGGGAAATTGCGAAGGAAATCTTCTTTGAATCTGTATTAATGGAAGCAGTCATTCTCAAACATGGCATATTTTACCTTTTGCGTCAAAGTTGGGAAATCCACTTGTCTCTTGTTGATCATGTCCTTTTTTGCAAGCTTTTTCCCAATGATCTTATATTTTGAGTCAGTGCTTCCAAGACCTTTTTCATTTCAATGTTTGAGAGAAGTTCAACCAAGTAGCCTTATATTGTATCGACCAATTTCTGCAGTCCTTTAAACCTCCTATCTCACTGGCCATCCCTAAGTCAGTCCTGGAATTACTCTGTGCTTTTACTATAAATCTTGTACCTATTTTGTGTCATTTATGGGGGATACATCAAGGCCTTCCTATGATGAATCACTTCCTATCAACGCCAAATCATTATCTAGGAAGATGATTTAGAATACATTTAGTACCTTGGAACCTATATGCCTCAATGGCATGTATCCTTGCTTTTGACAAGTAGTTTACATCATTGACCTATGATCAAAAGATTCCATCAGATGTTTGACTTCAACTCATTAATTCACATTCAAAGGGATATACTAGAGTACCTTGGGGGTCATTGACATTAATGGTGATTTCTCTCACACTTGTTGACGGTATACATCAATTACCGGTAATCAAGTGGTTTCTACCATGTTCGACGTCAAGACATTTATTCACATGGTTAGAATCGTACTTCGGAATCAAGGACAAGATGAAGTCCTTGGGGAACTTCCTTTGAATATTTACTTTGCTAGGCTGCAATGGAAATTTCTAGAGTAATGTTATCACATAGATCCACATTATATTGGTCTGTGGCTATGTTACTATTATAATTCATAGATCCAAAGTGTATATTCTCGCGACTATGAACCCATTAAAATTATGGTGATATGGATCTACGTTGTATTTATGGTGGCCATATCATTAGTAAATGCAATCATGGATCTGCAATGTACTTTCCATCAGCCATGCTAAGAGTCATTTTTATTATGAGTATGGGAATGACTATCTCAGTGATGATATAATATTGTACTGCAATTTCCTTGTGTTGTTGGCAGGTCTCCAACCGGTGTGTTCTTTGTTTCAAATACCCATCTGGCAAAGTATTTCAGCTATCATCTCTCCTATATTCATACTTTGGGGGGCATTCTGTTATACAAAAAAAATTCACAACAAGTGATACTTTCTATTCTCTGACATCTAAAGCATAGAACTTTGGAAGAAAATTGAGAGAAAGTCTTCTTGGGAAGGATCAACTCCAAAAAATACCTAAATTACAAAGTTGTCGCTTGTTGCTTTCTAGCAAGGTGCGACAACTTTACTTGTCGCATGTTGCATCACTGGAAGGTGCGACAATGCCGCCTCTTGCCGAGGTTTAAGGGTGAGACAACCTTTGTACGTGGGAAAAAATAAGAAATTCTTGAAGCTTCTAGAAGAGAAACTTTGATGATGAGTTGTTTGTCGATCGGTTTGGATCTCACTTGTCTCTCCCGATTTAGTGAGATCCTAACCTCTCATCCTAACCACCTCATGGCTTCCTCTCCAATATATAAATGAAGGCATATTCTAAAGGGAAAGGATAGAATAAAGAATAAGTAATAAGGAATAGATAATGAGATGATAGTGAATTGAGAATAGCATCTTATTTGTGATTGAGAGATTGTGAGTCTCATTTTGGCTCTAAGAGATTTAGTGGTGCCAAAGTGCTCAAGAGATGGTGATGGCATTCATGGAGGCTACATGGGTATTGAAGCATTGAACTGCTGGAAAGAGTTTGTCAACACCAAGGCATTGGTTGTAAGTCGTTTCCTTATTTATTAATACAATTATATTTTCACTTTCCCATAAAGCTGGCATATTATCTTTATTGTATTTTTCCTTGGCCATCTACATATATTTATCGAAATATGCGTTGTATTGTTGCTTTCACTTGTTTTGATTGATTCTTACACAAGTTTGTAGCAAAAGGATTTGAGATCGAATTTGGAGCTTCAATTAATGAAAGCAAACTTTGGATAAAAAGGTATGAACTGCTTATTTACTCGTATTTCGATTCTAAATCTAGGGAAAGGAATTTATATTGTATGTTTTTTTCTAGTTTTGGGTTCCTGAACTAGGGAGATAATACTACTAATCTTACTTGTCCATTGTCATTCTTTTTTTACTAGTTAATCTTACCTGTTATTTTTAAGCTTCAATCTAACAAAGCTTAGGATGTGGAGAAGTCCAAAGCTGATTTTTTGAAAAATAGACCTAATATCTTAACAATCTATCAAGCTTATTTATTTAAGTGCATGGTGAACCATGGATCTCCACTTTCTTAGACCTTCCATATCATCCATCTCACTTGAAAAAAAGAGATCATAATGATCCTAGTAACTATTGCACTATTATGGTTAACTATACCTTGGTTAAAATATTTGTCGTGCAACCTTATACATTCACATTTATAGATGGGTGTATAGACAAAGAGTTAGAAGGCCAAAGGACATGTAGGATTGAAGAGAAGCCATCATACATACCAATAATCATATCTTTTCTTTGACTTATATCATGAAAGATGATAAGGAAAACAAGCATAAAGTATAATAAGTTGTTTCATGGACTTTCACAAGGCATTGGACATAGTGTTGCAACCTTGTTCGCTGACAAGATTAAGTCTTTTGGCCTTCTACTCTCAGTGGTCTTGCTTGTGATGACACTTTAGGAGAACATTGATGACAAGGAATGAATGAGGATTAGTGAGATAGAGGAGGTCTAAAGTATTAGAGGAGTTAAAGAAGGTTGTCCAGTCTCTCCTACACTTTTTAGACTTTGTATTAATGAGCTAGAGGAAAGCATATCAAAGTCATTAGGTGCCATAGATAATTGTTTACTCTTCAGAGTCTCTATTGTTATTCTCTTATTTTCAAATGACATTATCCTTATGTCCCACTCAATGAGGGGCCTCCAAAGACAACTTAACATTTTAGCTCCCATCTATGACACTCATTAGCTTCAGGGTAATCTAAGGAAAACAAAAGTCATGGCATTTAACATTACTAAAAGGGAGGAAATCAATGTGATTCTTATTGATACAGGTGATAGTCGGCTGTGGCAGTCTCTTCATATGCATATTTGAGGGTCCTCTTCTACATACCATTATTTAGCTCAACTCCTCTAATATTGCTAAAAGGGAGGCAAGCAATGTGATTCTTACTTATAGAGGTGATGGAGTGGAGGTAATCTCTTCATATGTATATTTGGGGTCATATTCTCTAGACCATGCTTTGGTTTGACTATAGCAGTAAAGCCTCCTAGATTAAGCAAGGGATATGTGACTCTTACCACCTTTGAAAAACAATGTTTTCAGCTTTAGTTTCAAGCATTTCATCAAAGATTCAACTCTTCCACTCATTGGTCACATCTACCTTTTTGAATGGATGTGACATTTAGGGACCATACCTTTGGGGAGTAGAGTGAAATATGATAGAGAGAGTGTTTGTTGTGATGTTATCCAAATATCTACATGCAAAAAATTTAGTACCTCATGCCATCATTCTATAGAATTTGGCACAACTCCACTCATTGCTTTAGTGATTTTTCATGTGGTGAAAATGATACATAGGATTAAATGGATGGGAAACTCACAAAGTGTTCTTCTTCTTGCTCTCAAGTCCTTTATGCAGTAAGCAAAACATGAGATTGGTTCATGTTCGTATGTGAGAGCTTTTCCAGTACTTCATCTCATTAACCCTAATATTGATAGACCATCCCCTCATAGATTTTCAGTGGATGTTCTTGATCTCTCCAAGTGCAAGATAAACAAGGGTATTTGTACTAAGATTTACAAGGGTTTCCTTCGGTCCACATGGTTTGAGTCTAGAGCGTCACTTTCTTGAAAACTTCAACACTATTTAGACTTGTATCTTCAATGTAGTGTTGGGCTCATCTAGCCCTTCGGGTACACCAAACTCCAGACACCTTACAGCTTGAGGGTCTGTCTCACCTAGCTTAGATTTTTCTCCCACCAACTTCGCATTGAGACAAATCACCATCTTCCTCAGGAGCACTATGTTTCGAGATCCGCTCCTTAGGGCCCGAGGACCATTTTTTATGCAAATGCTTTCCCTACTATGACATTGGAGGACGATTATTTTGTCTAACCTTCGTACTCAAATGATTATTTTATCTTTGTGGAGATTCACTTGATTTTTTCCAAACCTTATGGCTTATGAGGACCATAGATGCTTGCTCAACCTTTGATGATTTACCAAAGGCCAATTTCCTAAACCGGTGTGCACCAAGTTGATTACCTCTTACTTCCAACACTTTACGACTAGAGGCCTTATGATCAACTTCCATGCCACTTGATAGATCCATGAAGTGTCATAAACCCAATTAGTCCCCAGGCCTCACATGTATCATACATTTCTTTGTAATATTGAATGTTAGAAGTGCTTCCTCATAAAAAGAGATCTTGGCTAGTTACTTCCTCTCAAAGCTTCTTCATTGTTCCCCTTCTCCCATTTTCTCCAATTTTAACTTGTTTAATATATAAATTAATTTTGATTATTTTTTATTTCACCGTTTTACTCTCGATGTAATCAATTGGCGGGTGACTTAGGTAACTCTTTTTATTTCATTTTGTTACGATAGAGTGCTTAGGTTTGAAGTTGTTGTATCCGGATTTGCATCCACATCAGCAACCGATCCAATCTAATTATCGTATCCACTGACGACCATCCTCGTTGTTAATATTACTTGTAAGGTTGCGCTCACCACTACATTTTATAGATATATATCTATATAATCTGTAACACAATTTCATATCCTTCCCATCTTGCTGGCCCACCATTTGACTCTCCAGAAGTCCCGCAGGTCGCTATTAGGTGACAACACTGCTTTGACCGCAGCCTCTCATGGTCTATTTTATATATGCATATGCCTCTGTGACTACACCTATTTAATGATGGGTTTGGTGATTATGCAATTGTACCTGTTCAATGAAGGGCCTAGTTATGATTGGGTGCTGTTGAAATAAGGGATTAACTATTCCATTTATTGACTCCAGCAGTCTGTTTGTTTTAGGTTTTCAGTTTTGTAGTTCTGGTGTTGATTCTGTTCAGAGATATGGAGTTTTCAGTGACAGAATTGCACTGGGCAGTGAGATCAAATGATGTGAGCATGATAAAAAAGCTCCTGGAAAGAGGAAACCCAATAGAGTCCTCTGATTCAATAGGTCGGACTCCTCTTCATTGGGCCACTGCTTTAGGCCATGAAGAGGCCTTTAAAGCTCTACTAATGAACACATCCAGGCAGTTCATAGATTTCAAGGATAAGCTTGGGAGGACACCGTTGCACTATGCATGTTCAGCAGGTAGGACTCAGTTTGCAAGCATTTTGATAAAGAGGGGAGCCTCTGTGAATTCTAATGATTCCAACCAGAGAACCCCATTACACTATGCAGCACTGAATGTGAAGGTGGATATGCTGGAATTGCTTTTAAAAAATGGTGCAGAAAAGGATGCGGGGGATTGTAATGGAGTGAGGCCGTGGGATTTGGCTCTGAAATGGGGTTGCCCAGATGGATTTGAGGTGCTTAGGATTGAGTCTGCTGATGTTGGTAATGCTGCAGAGCAAAATAATGGATACCCAGAAATAGTAACTTCAAATAAAGGGAATGGGATTCGAATTCAAGAAATTTGTTCAGAGAAATCTTCATCCCTGGATATGCTTCTGAGTGAATGGAGAAAGGCCGAAGCTGAGAAAAAGAAGAAAGAATCGATTGATAGACTAAAGGAAGCATTGAAAGCATGGAGAGAAGCTGAAGCAGAGACCAAGCTGGAGAATCAAAGAAAATCAATCCACCAATCTGCTTCAATTGTTGAAGGCCACAGATATGAGGTTTCTTCTTCTTCTTCTGCATTTTCTTCTCGTACATCATCGATACAGACTGTAAATAATTTCATACTGGATAATTTTTCTGCCAACCCAAATGGAAGTTTTGGCTCCCAAGCTCATCTTTCCAAGTTTCATCATGCTGCTGATGGCCTAGAGAAGGAGAAGTCAGATGATGTTTGGGGTTGCACTGAGTGGGAACCCCAATTGATATTTCAGGAGATTAGAGCAAGCACTGGTAAGGTGGAAAGATGGGAGAGGGTGAAGGAGTCGAAATCTAGAGCAAGGTTACCCGCAGAAACATGGAAAGAGAGGTTTCAAAGAAGAGATGATGCCCCAACTTCGGCAATTGAGGCAATATGATGATGCAGTGGTGTGGGGCATTTCAATAACTGATGCAGCAGAATGAAATTGATTTGCTTACCTAATTCATGAAACTGGATATGCGCTCTACTACGATATATATCAGAGTCAATATCAGCTTCTCTAATCAAAGCTTCAAAGCTTCAAATGTGGTTGTAATCTTGTTTACTGTGTCAGCAATATAAGAAAAAAACTCACGCGGTATGAAATCATTTTTTCAGTTTCTTTGGATCTTGAAATCATTTTTTCATCTTCTTTGGATTTGGGGGTGTACTGTATTTATCTGGTGGTGTTTCATTAACTGAAGTTTCAGCAAAGGATCAAGGACTCGTTTAAGTCTGTGTTAATACATGCCATGATTGTCTGAAGATTGCTTCAAGAAACATGGAAGAAACCCTGTAATACAAGAAAAGATCGGGGGCAAGCTTCCCGGGCCATGTAATATGACTTCAGAATTACCTTTACTTTGTTTAACCACTGCAAGAAAAAAATTCAAATGGGTTTTGACGGTTTTCTTTCATTTCTTACGTTGCAATTTTTTTAGAAGGCCGATGGTTTACGTGGCTCAAAAAGAAAACGGAAAGGGTTTGAGTTTATGTAGATTTTATAGGGAAACAGAGCATTTAGGATATCCATGGAGGATTATTAGTATGTGATAGAATTTTCTAAATATTTGATTTTTTGAATTTTTTCTTTTGAATTTGGTAAAACAGATTTTAGTTAGATAATCATTTTTTGTTGTTTAAATTTTATTTTGAAATGTATAAATGGATTCAACATTTTGAAAAATTTGAAGACACTTGAATTATACATATTCAATCTCTTAAATCTGGAGTTCCAATAATTTTTGACCTGATTTCAATTAAAATTGATCCAAAAATATGCCCTAAAAACATGAAAAACTACTTCAATTTTATCAAAAATGATTTTTTTACATCAATGAAGGTGGTTTTTTTTACCTTAATGAAAGTGAGTTATAGAAATTTGTTTTTTTTACCTCAATGAAAGCGAGTTATAAAAGTTTATATTTGAATGTTTTGAAATTGTTTTTACATGAACATTATTTTATTAAAATCTTTATTGTTTTTTATTCATTTATAAAGATTTATATTTGAATGTTTTGCAATTGTTTTTGCAATATAAATATTATTTTATTAAAATTTTATTATTTTTTATTTATTTAAAATTTGATGTATTCTAATAAATATTTTTAATTTATTATAATTTGATGTATTTCTAATATATATATATATTTTAATTTATTATAAAGATTATTATTATATATTTTAGTTTAGTATAATTATTATGTTAATATTAATAATTATAAAGAAATAATATTGTTTATTATTATAATACTTATAATCAACCATCAACATTTAAACCATGTATATTGTAACCATTAATATTAAATGTCACTTAAATATATGAGTTATCTCTTTCTATATTATCTCTTAATATAATATAATAATATTATAAAATTATAAAAAAAAAAATTCAAATTTAATTTAAACTTGAATCATAATATTTGGTTTATTTATTAAGAGACTTTGTGGTTAGGGTTTCCACACAACAACCACCAAGTGGATGTTCCTCTCACTGAATGTTGATACGTTCATCAGCTTGGTGCCCCCTTGGTAAGCTAGGTTTCTAAGTGTGTAGGGTCCCTTACACGAGGCCCCAACATGCTGCAATTTGATTAGGAAGAGCTCGCAGACTGTTAGAGATAATGCTCATATTAATGTTGTGTGCTAAGTTTAGGATTGGCTTGAGGTTTTGTAGGAGATTGTTGAGATATTCTCTCAACCTAAATCTGCAAGATTAGAATTAGTTGGATCTCACTCCAACTATATATACATGTAATGTATCTGTGTGAGAAAGCAATACAAACTATTTTTTGTGTGAATCTTGTGCAATGGATGCTCTCCATTTCTCTAAATTGGTATCATAGCCTAGACTGGCTTAACTCCCTCACGGGAGAGTCGGGAAGATGTTAGAGTCGATTCCACTATAGCAGTAGGATTAGAATGTGAGTAGAGGGTTTCCGGTGTGAGTGCATTTTCGTGTGTATGATTGAGAGTAGAATTATATTAGTTCTTTTTGAGGATTTTTTTTTTGTGTGTACACAACGATGTAGAATAAAATCATTGCCCATTGTCACTGGTGCAAGCTGCGAGTCAACAAACATCAGTGTTTGCATAGTGATTGCAGAAAGTGTTTACTTTTGTGCAGCCATTTGTAGATTTGTTTCACTGCAAATATTGAATCACCCCATATGTGCAAATTGAGAACATTAGATCCCTGAAGGGAACCAATTGGTTGTTTGTAGCTAGAATGAAAAGATTCCAATGGCTCACTACTCCACACGGGTTCCATCAGCATACAAAAGGCGAATTTGTTTGAAGAAGATGGATCGACGAAGCATTCCCCTGCTTTGTAATTTCTAGATCTGTTGCATCAGTTAAAATATTGTTTAAAGCCAGTGAATGATGGCATCATCACCATATCAAATTGGAGCTACTTTGATATATGTCATCGTTTACAGGTCTGATTTGCCAGGGATAAGATCACATTTTTGTGTGTGATTGAAAAGGAGGGGGCCGTGAATCAAAGATTGAGATGTGTCCTTTTCTTAAAGTCTACAATTGTTGTCAGAAAAATGCATAGCGTGTGGAGTAAGAAGAGTGTGGACAACGTGTATAGGAATGGTAATTCAGCTGCTCCAAGAGGAGATTCAAGCCATGGCCATCACAAAAATATTATACAACAGATTTGTAAGGCATTTAGTGTGGTATAGCCGTTTGTTTTTCTAAATGTTTTATTTTTTGTAAAATTATGAAGAACCAATTAATTTAACATAGTAACATAAGTAAATCAGTTGTTCTTGAGGTACTCCAGTGCCATGTAAGAACATGGTTATTGGTTTGGTCATGTTTACAGTCTGTCATACACTGATGGATCTTGTTGTCCTTCGATCTATCAAGATCAACAATCACAGGTTATTTTATGTATGTAATCTTGTGTTTGTGGAGAAGGTCAAGTTGTGAAACTGACTACTAAAGACATTCAGTATCTGGATCATTCTCCTAGATACTGCAAATAGCCGAAAGCAAAATATTCACAGATGGAAGTGTATCCATAAGATGGCTCAGTATCAAGACTGTCCTTTGGGAAGTTGAGAAGCGTCGGTTGTACAAAGAACGTCAAAGATGGTCAGAAGAAGTTTTATCTGTGTTGTATGAAGTGGTAGCTCGAAGATGATGGGAGAGAAAGAGAGTGTCTATGAATTTCAAAGATGGGTGCAAGTGCGTATGAGGACTAGTTAGACAAAGACATATGAAAAATTTTGTAATCATGATTTCAATATTGTAATTTTTTTGAATGTAAGCATTAAAGGGGGGTGTTATAGATAATGTTCACATTAATGTTGTGTGCTAAGTTTGGGGATTGGCTTGAGGTTTTGTAGGAGACTGTTGAGATATTCTCTCAACCTAAATATCCAAGATTAGAATTAGTTGGATCTCACTTCAACTATATATACATGTAATGTATCTGTGTGAGAACACAATACAAACTATTTTTTGTGTGAATCCTATGAAATGGATGCTCTCCATTTCTCTAAATCGGACTTCTTCGATGGCCCTCTTTTCAAGAAAAAGATATGGGCATTGTCTACAATTTGTTTCCCTTTGACCCCCTCCACCTCCCCTAGGCATGATGATCCCCTTTCATTTCTTGATGAGTATCTCCTTCATCTTGGAAATTTTCCCCTAGATCTGGCTCCAAAACCCTCATAGCTTGTACTTAACTCATGTGTAGTCATTTACCCTCGACCCTCTCCCGATCCTTGTCCCATCTAGGTCAAGTTATATTTGGAACCCTCCCCCCCTTTACTATCCCTTGCCCTTGGCTTTCTCTCTCCTCCCCCTTCCATAATGACACCCATTATTCTCTTGATTTGGGCCATCCTATGTTTTTGGCTTTCTCTCCCCTCCCCCTTCCATAATGACACCCATTATTCTCTTGAGTTGGGCCATCCTATGTTTTCAATTTACCTTGATCAAGAAAGAAGCTTGCAGAGCTGCAAAGTTGAGAGTTTTATTGGGAGAAATGTGGGCATTGATCTCATGAGTGGATGTGTTGAGAACTCAATACCTTCGCACTTCTCAACCAAACCTAAACCAATATCCATGGCGGATATTCAACCAAACTGTAAGTGCGTTAAAAGGAAAGCAAAGGAAGCAAATCTAGTTCCATGAGATGTGGTGAAACTAAATGAAATTACACACATGGAGAGTGCATCCTTGGTAGGGCAGGTTTCCAGTTGGTGGATGACCGAGGATGCTATGAAATGTTGGACTAGGGCTCATTTCTTTCCTATCCTGAGATATGACCCAAAATGTCTAACCCTAGCCAAGGGTTGGCTCGCTTGGATCACGGATTCGATTGTTGATGTAGAAAAGCTCTTACTCTCTTGTTGGAGTTGGCGCATCAAGCTCTATTTCTAAAAAAATGGACAATGGATTTTGATGCTATCTTCGAGAGATTGGGAATTACTCCAGTTTGAGTTTTCCTTCCAGGTTTGCCTCTCATTCTCTAGTCGAAAGAATTTTTCAAAGAGATTGGTAATGCACTAGGCTTCTTCTATGAAATAGACTCCTCTCATAAAGCTTTGGGTTACGTGGGAATAGTTCAAATCTTCGTGGGCCTTAAACTCTCTAGGGGTTTAGCAGACTCTATATCCATTTAGCTGGGCCATAACACTTTTCATAAAAGTCTAGATTATGAGGGTATTCCCTTTCGTTATGTAATTTTCCACTCATACAACCATGTATACAAGGAATGTAGAAAAATGCAGAAGCATAAGATCTGGGTCATAAAATTTGATATCTCTACACAAGTTATCCCATTTAAATATGTTCCTTCCCACATAGAGAGGAATTCTTCTTCTATTGAAGCGAATCAGGCAATGAATCTTGACCAAGACAACACCAGACCAGATATACAAGTTTCTCCTTCTTTAGATGTCAGAGCGGGTATCTCTTTGAGTAAGTCTAACTCACACTTATGTTTTTTCCTCTTCTCCTTCAACATTTTCACTCAAGTTTGGTTCCCTCCCCCAAGCTCCCCAACCTACCTCATGCCCAGGTTCCATATTTTCTCTTGAGACTATTGGGACTCTCTGGGCGATTGGCTCCTCCCCTCATCCCCATTCCCCCATGCTCTAGAGCACCCTCTCCTCCCACCTTGGTCCCAAATATCCCCTCCCCTTCCTCCCGGAAATCCCTCCCTCTTCCTCGACCATGTCGGGTCCATCCAAATACAACCTGCAATCTAAATT
>JZKD02S1784579.1:395048-419682 GCA_000966675.3 Picea glauca | reverse complement strand
ATGCTTAATAATAGAACATAAAAATCGAGAGTATATGTCTATGCTTTCCTATGCTATTAAGAATAAAAGAAAGCATTGCATAACATAGAATTGAAGGGACTTTTGCACCCTATGTTTCTACAGACATATAAAAATAGTAGGAGTTAATCTAGTATTCCATGTCCTTGAGTTTGCCTAGTTGTTGGTCCATTTTTATATCATTGTTTTCATCCAACAATATGGGGTTTGATGGTGTCCCTTCAAAATTCAGAGTTGGCCATTCTCCTCCTTGTTGCCAATTTGATTCTCTCTAGATCTATGAACAATAATCTCAATATGAAAAATTTCTTTGCAAAGGGTGTCAAATTTTCTTTCCATTACATGTAATTTGTGTGTGATGTCTTGGTATTGGTGATCTATAAAACATCGTGGATATTCCATTGGGACAGGTCATAATAAAAAATCTAATAAAGTATTGAAATCTTTACTATTACGGTTATTTTTCCTTTAGATCTCAAAATACTTCATTACTGATGTTTTTCTTACTCACGAAATAAATCAAATGTCAAAAATAGAAAATAGTAAAATACAATCACACCATCCACAAAAAACACAAGATATGACCTATGAAACCCAATACGAGAGAAACTAGCTAGAAGGTGAGGCTGCTCTGCTCTCTTTTCGCTGGTATAGAAATGATGCAAGTACAAAGAAAGAGGCACTCTTTGTGGAGTTTCCTTTGACATGTGGCATGTATGGCTACTACAAAATCTCTCCTCCTATGTTATTCTCACAAAATACCACTCTTTGATGTTTTTCTCAACTATGGAACAAGAAACAATGCAAAAGAATGGAATCCCTTCTTGTCCTATTGGCTCGATATTTAACATAGCCTGATAGCCATCTAGGGATAGGTTTTTTGGATTCCTCAACCCTCAATTGTGATAGGGTTTTGGACCTTCTACAATCTTCTTAAAATTTCATACATGGCTATCCCCATATGTGTGAGTAACGAGGGATGACGTGACATCCTCTCGTACCATGGTGGTCAATGTTGGGCATTTTGATCCATGCTTGCACACATACTTCTTAACACTGGGGATTTTAAATCCAGGGTTCATCCAGAGTTGTCCAACAAAACCCCTAGAGCACCGACATATCAATCCTCGACCAAGGTCGAGGAAGGTCTCACCCGAGATGCAAAGAAGATCACATAGACCATAAGGTCTTATGACATGTATGAAGGATAAACACATGACGAAACATCAGAATTGACATCCATGCAACTCATATCTAACATATTATTTAGGATTAAGAATTAAAGATCTCATATATGATAGGCACAAAATAGGTCAAAATTGTTGCATCTTTATTACTGGAAGTGCATTTCATCACAACAAATATATACATTATGTATGAAAAATACGTATGACCGCCATAAGAATTCATATCTTCTCTATATAAATCCTGATAATTAAAACATCTTGTGCAATGCATCTTTTATTAACACTCAAACATGCATAGAAACATAGATATACTCAGAACATTGCAATAATACAATAGGCTCAGAGGGATATTGATATCGAAGACTCAATGAATCTATTTTCATAAATTTCTAACTAGTCTAACCAACTAGCCCTATTTATGATATTAGAGCTTCCTTTTAGAGCCTTCCCTGTTGGGGATCACTATCTCTTTTTACTTTTCTCCACTTGTTTATATGATAAAAATGCCTCACATGCTTATGGTGTCTGCCAGCACTCCACGTAGACTTCATGTATCAATGGAAATCTTAACTACCTGGCCAACTCATCCTCTAGTCGTCCCACGTCCTCATATGATACTCGTAGTAATCATCTGGGGATATTTCCCGATGATTCATTTCTTGATTCTGGCGAGCATTTTCTTGGATTCCGTTGCAACTAGAAAAAATAGGACCGATGTGCACTTGGTAGTCTTTGATATTGGCACACAATTTACAAAACTTGGTATGGAACGTACTCTATGTCATTCCTCGCACATTTCCTTACGCATGTGAAAAACTATGGAATGAGCGCGCAGAAATTCGTTTGTGTGGGAACACAAAATTGAACCCAAAACTTTGGGTGCCAACAAGCCCCCACCACTATTATATGGCTCATCCTTGATCCAACTGCTTTATTAAATGATCGTCATTGTGGACAGTACAATACTTTTGACTTCCTCCACAAAGTCCTTATACCGGTGCTTAGGATTCTTGAGTTGGTCCTGGAGATCCTTGGAAAGTTAAATATCTTCCTCGATGTCGATGGTTGTGACATGAGGGGTTGTTAGATCTGTGATGTTGAGTTTCTCATGAGGGGGATGAAAACAACTTGTATGTCGAAAAGCTGAGTATACCAGTCCATAGCCCTTTTGGCCATCAAAGTGATCAACTCTCGCATATTTTGTTGCTCAGCCCCAGCTAAAGTGATCTCCTTTGTTCGTGTGGAAATAAAATGCATTGCATCGACGTGCTCTTTGGGAGGAAACGAACTCACATCCTAATTTTTTCATGTGACCTTACCTTCTAATGCACTAGTTATATCATGAGATTTGTGAGCTCGAGAGGGATCTATAAGTAGTCCCACAATTTGAAGCTTTTAGTGACTAGCTCGATGAACCCTTGGGCATGGTATTGAACCTCTTGAATGGTTGTAGTGGCCTAAGAAATATGTCTTTGTAGTGCATATTCCCCTGGTGTGACTTGTAGTAGTTGTGCACTGACTTCAAGATTCTAGGTTGTCAGAAGTTGAAACTGCTCAATGGTCGCTTTTAGTTTCTGCAAAGGAAAAAGTTCAGGTTGCACTGGTTCACTTTGGGAAACCTAGGAATAGGGCATGTTCATAAAAGCGACCATTTCATTGTGATCAATGGGGACGGTTGTATGATGGACTTGAGTTTCAACATGCGTCATGACTTTGACAATGTGTAAGTCTCGAAAATTGTTTCAGGCCTCTTCGATCTCCTGACACTCACGAGACTCCTGTTGTAATTGGGATGTCATGGTGGCATGAGTGGAAATTTATTTCTTATAAAGGAGGTGTATTTGGGCCTATTCATGATTTATGGAGTGATATCACTCCTCGAGATTGTGTACTATATTAGTGATAAAGCTTTGGATTTCGGGTATAGGGACTTGTGACAAGTCCAATTCGGTTTTTGTGAAAGATGAGGAGATGACCGCAAGTGGGTCGATACTCAGTAATTCATGTTGAGTGGTTCCTGGGACCTCAATGAATGGATTAGGGGAAGGGGGGGTTTCTTTTAGGGAAGATGTAGCAAATTTTTGTCCTAGAGAACGCATCTTCTTGATCATCTCAGTTTGGGAGGTGTGTTGTCTACCCAACTGCGCACATATCTCCTTTAGTAGTTTTGCGACCTATCAGATTGGACTAGGAGAGACCTACTTTGTTATCTTATGGAATGATGTACACCTACGTTGATTGGACCTAGAGTGGGGCTTGGAATGATGTGTGAGAAAAGTGGTTTCTTCGACAATTCAGGCTAGCCAAGGGGGTGGTGAGGGATTTCTCTCGAAATAGGAGTCAATGTTTATGTGAGATGGGATATGAGTCTTGGATCCTTGTTTTCTATTTTTAATTGCAATGTTGACGGGTCATCATTTCTCGAATTATATGTAGTGAACATGTGAGGATGATCTATCAACTTGACCATTGAGATTACCAATGTGTGGTCGTCACTAGATATTCAAAATTAATAAAGATGTAGATGATAGAACCCATGCACAATTTTACTCACCGTAGGTGTGGCACATGATTTGATGCACCCTAGCGATAAATCAATAGTGAATTTGATGGATGTAGTGACCCCAAGTGGGTCACTACATATACTCATATAGGCATATGCCCAGTTAGTGTCCACGTAGGAGGTGGAAGAAGAGGTTAGGTTGGTTCTGATAGGATCCATTGACTAACCATTTCTTTGATAGTTGTGATGGAGTTGTCTGTATGCTCAATGGGGTTGGGGAACAATCGTGTAGGGAAAAAATCATCATGGTCTATTGAGTATTTCCTTCTTTTCCCAATGTAAAATTGGGGAATCAAGGATATAGGGTGTTTCTTGGGGAGCTTACAACGATCATTCATGTAGTGACCAAGAGCATTGCGCCTCTTCTTAGATATCCAATGTCTTTCATAAGGACATGTGTATTGACGAATGTCTACATTGGCTCAAAATATTTCATGCATGGATGTTACGATATCTACCCATTCATGATATGACTCTTGATGTGCAACCCACCAGTGCGTGGGAATTTCGAGGAGTACTGTATCAAGTGCATGATTCCTCTAATGTGAGAATACATCATATTCATGTGATCAAAGTAGATGTTTACTTTGATCCATCATACTGATATGATCCAAATGATTCATCTCTCTCCTTTGTATAGATATGCATGCATATCCTTGTTGATACATCGTATAGCTTATTCTTCCACCTCTCCATGGCATCCTTATAATTTGTGTCATAGGACTTGACAATTCTCAATCTTATCTCTCCATCTATGGTGGGGTTGATGTAGTCCTCCCTATGCCATGTGATCTTGTAAATATTTTCAATGATTGAGCTCCACTCATCCTCATCCACGGGATCATTATACCGGTCACCTTCATATAGCTCCAATGGAGTGACCACACACAGGGTGTCTGTTTCAAAGGAAATCTTCCTCTTCTTCAAGTTTAAGACCACATTATTTTCAAAGGCCTAGTAAATCCCCAATAATGTAGGATATGGATCAGATTCATCCATAATATTGATAAACTCAAAGTCGATCTTTGTTTTCATTCCTTCTATGTTGACTTATACTTGCTCCAAATGACCTATTAGGTAGATCTTGTATTGATTGGCCAATTGGAGCTGGATGGGTGACTAGACCAAATTAGTCTTAGCCATCATCTCCCAATATTTATTTGATAAAATGTTCATGTCGTATCCCAGATCCAACATGACTCCATCCATGTTGTACCCACCAAGCTCTGTTTTTATCTTAAATTCTTGGTCAGTGCGCTTTTTCTTACTGACCTGACATACATCCCTTTCTGGAAGCAGAGCGGATATGGTGGCATCCACTCCCTTTTCTTTCATGCAAGTAGATAAAATATGGTTCAACTTACTTGTAGCCTCTGTATCTTTAAGAAATCACAAACAACACTGTAATAAAGTAGTTGATCTTCGGTGTTTTCTCTGCGACCTAATTCACAGAAGGATTTTGCGTGGTTGTGTGTTGCAATTCCTCTTATAAATGCTCTTCATATGATTTTTTCTCAGTGCATCACATATTAGTATTTCTATGATCTTCCTCTATTGATCTTTAGGTCATGCGCTGGATTTCATTGCGCACACAAGCCTCCTTCAAATATCTTTGTGTCACACACTGCAATTTCTCATGCGTGTGAGCTTCATCCAATCACCTATGCATCATCCGTTGTACCTCTTCACGGATCTGAGCCTCTTCCAATGAACTTTGTGTCGCCCTTTGTACTTCTTCTCGAATTCGAGCTTATTCAAGTGACCTATGAGTCACGTGTTGCATCTCCTCGTGCGCTCTTTCTTCTTCAAGTTCTCTCTCCACATCATGCAGAAACTGCTTCTACTAAGTAGCATCAAACTTTCAAGGGGGATAAGGTGCCTTCCTTATCTTTTCATCTGAATTTTGACCTGAGCCTTCAACATGCTCGAATTCAACTCTTGTATTCACCCCTCCATGGGTTACTACTTAGACATAAGCCTTTTTTTTATTCTTCTTGTTCTTACGTGGTTCAATGTGCACCATGTTATAGTTTTTCTTCTTGTCCTCCCACTTCTTCAGTAAGTCGGGAAAGTCCTCAATTACATGATCAGGACTATAAAAATATGCACATAGCATGCATGGTTTGGTACAAAATCATAAGACATGACCAATCTCACCATAATTAAAACATGTGGGGGGTCTACCTCCCCCTCCACTATATCCTTGGTTTTGACTGCGCCCATATCCACCTCGGTGACCTCCTTGGAATCTGCCTCTTTCTGCACCACCATGCTCACCACCTTTCTTCTCCTCATGTACCTAGAATGCATAGTGGGTATTATCTTGCATTAATTGGAGAGAACAAAAAACTATTGAAATCATACCTGATGGATTTATAGAACTCACAGAATGTATTATTATTCATCGTCTATTACATTTGAAAAGTTCAGTAGTGGGGTGGCACATGGAACCACTATCTGCATATTTCACCCCATTCTGTCTTCCCAGATGGAAACGGACTTGGTGCACTTTCCGCCACATAATTTGGAAGGACATGAAACTTGTCTCTATGATTCCCCTCAGAGAAACATGTGTTACACCATATGTGCTCATGCACAACTTTAGTATTTGTGATGTATTGTTGTTGCCTCGTTAGGTTGGCCAATTGTGGCTGAACCTATGCCAACCTGGACAATGTCTCTGTGCCTCTAGGTGTAGCTTCCATGCGCATCACGATTTCTATTGCCTTTTCCTGAGTCGTCACCTTATGTTGGGTGAGAGAGACTCGAATATGGTGGAGTAACCCCACAATAAAATATTCTCTATGTTGCACATCTTGGATTTGGAACGTCAACCTATCCAAAAATATTTTAAACCACTGGTCATAATCCTAGATGGTTTCTCCTTTCTTATACTTGATCTCTTTTATCTTAGTAATGCATTGGGATTCTGACTTAGGCTTATGGAATTCCCTAAGTAGATCCTACTTTATCTCATCCAGGGACCTTTCATGTCCTGTTGGCGCAATATCCTTAAACTGCATATACCACGTCAAGGCTTTGTCCCTGAGTGTGGTCTCTAGGTACATGATTTTGGTTGCTTCATCTATAATTCCCTTTACATGCCATATTGCTTCATAGGTAAACCAATGTTCCTCTGCATCACCCTTACCCATTCCGTGGAACACAGGTAGCCTCAATGTATTTTCTTTATTTGTGATATTCACCCTTGAGCTAGTTTTGTTTCTCTGATTGCTAGGGGATGGACTTTTCCACACCGCGATTGCTTGGGGTAAAGTATTGTTGACTTCACTTTCTTGTTCACTCATCTCTTCACTTGTCTCTTCTTATTCTCTTTATTCTACTCCAATCTCTTCACTATATACTATGTTTTCCTCTTGATTAAAAATGCACAAAGGGGGTGGTACAAAGGGGNGGTAAGTCCATCTTTTTCTGAAACTTCTCACGAGGTGACCCGAAGAGTTATCTACTTGCAGCCTTGCAAGACTATCTACTATTGTCAATTCATCTCCCCCACCACTAGGGGAGCCTCCATATTCCTTTTATTCATGTGCACCAACACTCTGTTCTCTACCTTCATGTCCTAATTGCACACCCACACCACCAATTCCTCTCTATCTTCTGGGCCAAATTGCGCACTACAAATATGTTCTTTGTCTCCTAGTTTGAATTGTGCACTGCCAATTTCTGCACAATCTCCCTCTTGAAACAACACACTTCTACTATGTGTGCCATCCTCTCTTCTTATCAACGCACCACTTCTCTGTGCTTCATATTCTTCTAAGGTTGTGGCACTATACAACAACCAAAGGGTGCATAATTCGTCACCTACGTCAGTAATAGTATCACTATTGGTATTCCTACTAAACACCATCTCATCTATGCCATGCCTTTTTGCAGACCTATCTTTGTATGTGCTCCAATTTGGCACAACATGCACTCCTACACTACCACCTATTGATTATTGGGGTTGTTTGTCATTGATTTCAACCCTTGAAGAAATCTCGGTAGCAAATTTTTGTAGCACAAAGGTTTGGGTAATGGACCCAAGTTTGTTTGATGGATAATGGTATGAGTTTTTATATATTTGTAGGTAAGACTATTCCAGATGGATAATACATGTCATATCATTTCTGGTGGTATGTAGAACGTCACATAACTCCTCACGGTTACAGAGTTATGACCATGTGAAGTTGGAAAACCCTCATGAATCATCTAGAAGCCCCAAAAGGTCAAAGTAGTCAAAGTGGTTTAAGAGATTTTAGAAGATAAATAATAAAGTGAAGTGATGAGTGTACTATAAGTAAAAGTGAATACAAAATAAATTATTTAAATAATAAATTTAATGGATAAATTACTAAGTGGACAAGTGGTTAGAAGTGGGTTAACCCTAAAATAAGGAAAGTGGGTTAAGATGGTTAAAAGGTAACCCCTTGAGGAAGCTACATGAAAGTATAAATAAGAGGAAAGGCTCTCTCATTTTAATCACAATTGAGAATATTGAATATCTACAGGTGACTGAGGTAACCAAAGGATATCTAAGCCGAATTTCAAAGGGAAGTTGAAGTAAAGAATTCTGAAATTCAAGGGAGGATAAATTATTTTGATGATGCTTTCTAAGGTATGATATTTACAGGCCATCTCACCATTTTTGCAATAACATTTTTTCTAGAATGATTCAAACCGTGAAATTTGGAGTCCATTTAGGAAACATATCCAAGTAGTTGTGATAAAAATTTCAGCTTGTGGTTCATTGTATTTTTGGACTTACATGATGTGGAAAATAGGATTTGTGGGTAGTCTTGAAACTAGTCTAAAACCTGTGTTTCAGGTAAAAACGTCATAAATTCTTCATAATAGATCCAAATTCAGTAAGAACAAATGTATTGGTTAGAGTACATGCTTTTGTATTTTGTGTACAATTTTCAGATCCACAAAAAAAATATTTCGTACGGGGCATGCTTTACAAATTCGCTCTCTCGAATAAGCCAAAATTCAACAAGGTATGGCATTTTTGCTATAACTCCTTTTCTGAGAGGTTCCAAGTAGTGAAATCTAGAGGAATTGCATGAAAGACACTGAAGAAAATTGTGTACCATTTTCATATCTTTATTCATTACAGGTACATCGTTATGATTATTGCAAGTTAGGGTTTTTGAGTAATCCAAAATCAGTCATGTGAGACTAAAGTAAAGTTTGATGAAAATGATAGTCTCTTGTTGCTAAAATTAAGGAAGGTTTGCAGTTATGTGATCATATACACCAGGTATATTATAGAGTTACAAGTCATATTTGGATGATGATATTGATGAGGGCTTTTGGTTGAGGTACATGTTGTGTACATGGTTCAAACAAGTAGTTGATGAGTTGAAACATACATGAGGTGTATAGTTGATGATGTTGGTACATCTTGATGAGTCATAGTTTATGTGTATTTGATGAATTATTGGTACATATCTAGTGCATGGTTGATGCACTCATTGATGGTACATGTTATAACCCTAATTTGCACCAGACATGCATACCTGGCATCAGGCCATCTCACTTACCATTTTTTACAAGCCACCATTGAACAACTCTTCCAAAAACCATCCTTTTGGAGACATACATGCCCTGCACCACTGATGCCCGTGTGTATATGCTAGATAACCCATTACAACCCACGTACAAAATCACAAAAAATATAAAGTCGCAGATGAAATACAAATTTCCAGGTAGGTTTCCTAAAACCATTTGACTGCCTACAACCGGTCATTCAACCAAATACCTAGCCCTTTTTAGCCTATAAAAGAAGGGGTAGGGGTCCCATTTGAGGAGGAAAAACAAGAGCAAAGAAAATCTACCCTCCTTTGTATTCCCCTTGCCCCAATATTTTGCAACCATTTTGTGAGAAATAAAGAGGAGAAGCATATGTGGAAGCGGTTGGTGCACAATTAAAGAGGATCCCAGGACTAGATTCGAGGAGCAATAGCCGATCTCACCATTGTAAGTGAATTTTGTGAGGTTAATAGAAATAATTACTTTTCCTGTCCCTCCATATGAGGTGTTCAATATTCAGTTTTGATTTATGTTTTATTAGAACCTCTAACCCACTAATTCATATATGAGATGCATGTTCGTAGTTTTTTGTTTGTTTGTTTGTGAATGCAGGTTGGCTTTGGGAGGAGACTTGCAGTCAAGGAGAAATCGAATGCAAAAGGATTGACGCCAAGCACATGGTTCAAGGTAGAGTTACCAGATCCTTTTATCCTTGTGTTTTATACATGAATGTGGGGTCTATGTTGGGATAATAGTAAAAAGTAGGAGACTTTCGAAGGTTATTTATACATGCATTACTAAACCCTTAGTGCTAGCCCGTAGGGGGATTTCCCACCCACATCAGAATTAGAGAGAATACTGGGGAAAGATCTCTAGGGTTTTTGGGGATACATTTTTGGGTGTTTTTAAATTGGTTTGATTACCTTGTTTTTTATTTTCTGCAAGAGTTTGAGGTGGCAGGGATTTTGGTCTTCCATACTAGTACTCCCTGCTTGGATTTCTAGACTGTTAATTTTCTTTTTGGGAAGTTACAGGGGTATACACGGCCTGTAGAAGGCCTACACGTGTATATACGAGCCTGACCTTTAGAAAAACCACGTGCATACGCTGGCTGCTGAAGTGACAGTAGCATGTCTGAGTTCAGATTTTTTTTTTTAAAGAAGAGGCAGTCGTCCTCTTCCCCGTCAGAAGTGATCCTTCTAAAGGGTTTTCTTGATCCATTCAAGATATTTGTTGTTGCAGTGTGTAGTTTAGGAATGACTTAAGATTAGCTTTGTTTTATCAAAGTTTCCTTGCATATTTTCTGTCAAAGTGGGTTTCTGTGTCTTCAAGGGATTCTGGTTCTCAATACCAGTACTCCCTGCCGATGCTTGATTTCTTGTTTTTCAATTTTTGAGGAGTTGCAGAGGTGCACGTGGCCTGTAGTGGGCTTGCACGCGTGCATACATGCCCTGCTTTTTCACAACCCGCATACATACGTTGGATGTTGAATTGTCAGTAGCATGCCTGTTAAGAAATTTTTCTTTTAAAAGAGGCAATCATACTCTTCCCTATCAGGAATCACATCTCTCAGGGATTTTCTTAAACTAATCTTGGTCTCTGTAATAGTGGGCTGTAGCTTAGGTTTGATTACAACATAGCTTTCTTTTTCATTTAAGAGTTTGTCTCTGTTTTTCTTTAATAGGATTTTTAGACAAAGTTTGTGAGTCTTCTTCAATCAGTTGATTTGGTATTGTCAGTAAATTATTGCGATCTGTGATAGGCCAGAAGCCATTTCTTGGTCTTTACGTGTCGTCATTTTTCCCTTTTTTTGCTTTTGAAGCATAAAACAATAAAAAAAACCTTTTATTTCTTCGTTTGGTAAAATAGTTGGTTGTTTGCATTAATAATAAAGAAAAAGAATGCTTTCATAAGTTCTTGGCTGATTGAATTAGGACAATATGTAGCTCATAGTCGAGAGAAATCTTGTTTTGAGTTTTTTGTTAAAAGATCTTAGAAAGAAAAAGTAGTTTGAAAAATTGGTGAAAGAGTTTAAATGTGCAAGTTTGAATTTGTTAAGAAGTAGTTTGTTTTCAGTTGCATTGTATGCTCTTCTCTTTCATCTCTTAAAAACATCACTGGTTTCACTTTCATCCCCTTTGACTAAAAATAGCCACTAAAATTCATGCTTAATTAAAAAAATTTAGACTTTATGTTTGTAGGGTCCATCAACTAGTCTAGGCTAGAGCCTTGATTTAGGATTGGAGAGGAAAATCTTTAAGGATACAAAAACAAACACAAGAGTCTGTTCTAGGGAATGTTAAAAAGTCTAGTATCGTGAAAGTTATACAGGACCCCCCTCTAACACAGGGGCTAAGCACGAGGTCGCGTGCCGAAAGGTAGCGGAAATAACCCCTCCAAAGTCGGACCAAGTGTAGTGGGGAACACATATAGAGGGCTTATCTTGGGATTTCGTTGATCACATTTTCCACAGAGCTTCGTGGGTCTCGAATCCATTCAAGGTCCTCAGTATTCTTTCGGAAAAATTGCTTTCAATACCCTTGATAGGTTTTGGGCTTGATACCCTTCTCATTGCGGTCCACCTGAATGTCGACTGTACCCGCCTGGTGACTGTTTACGCACTGGAAACCTAGTTGCCTTTATTCTAGTGACTTACACAGGTGACTCCGGGGGTATACTGCAGTACCTAGGATAGAAATTGAGCCACGCTTTGCAGAGTATACCCAGAGGGTGCTTTAGTATTCAAGTTTCACTTGCATCGGTAAGTTTCTCTAGTGTTGTTTGTTGTAATTGTTCTTCCAACTAGCTAGTGACTGCTTGTTTTATCTCATAGGGACTTTTTTCTAGTGTGTGATGGTTCTTGAACATTAATAGAAATACCTAGTGTGTCATTGATCTTCTCACATAGAGGAGGATCAGGAGCTCTGCCGGTCACGAAGGCTTCTTATCCTATCGTCGGTTGATTTGGATCCACCCCTGCCACCGCTAAGGTGAAGACTAGACCAACAAGGGTCTTTTGAGATGACTGGGTCACAGGAAACTGATCCCATCACATATTTGAGAGAAACTTTGATTATGGAGGAACCAATCATTTCTAACCTTGTAATGGAAGCCCTTGGTTCCTATAACCCTCCCATCAATGATCTATCAAAGCCCATCCTCATAAAGGTTGAACCTTACGAGTGCCTGGTAGTGTCACAAGAAGCAATGAAACCAAACGTTGTTACTTCTCCAGGGGATTCTCACTTCCCCCCTACAACTGTCACTACAGGGGGTGTTTTTCCTGCTAACCAACCATTGTCAGTCCGAGCCACTATGGTCTTGACTGCCTCTACCTCAATAAATGGTCCAATCCCTTCTATAGCAGTGATCACTGCTCCTTTTACCCAGAGTGTGACAAGCCCTCCATTCTCATATGGGATGCCTGGATTTGGTGAGAGTATTGTACTTTCCTACTCCACTCTTCAGACTTTAGGTCTATGGGTAGGGAGTTCCAATGCTCCTTTGCAAGGATCTATGGGGGGAATTTTAGCTCCCTATAAAGATTTCCCTTACAGAGGGGGTCATATACCTCCTTCATACCCTTCACTCGACGGTTCTCACCAGAACTCCGATAGGACAAATGCAAACTATAGTTTGTTTGGAGCAGGTAGTCAAGAAATTCCTTCTTATAACATGTTGGTTGGTTCAACACCATTCTCTTTGTTCGGTGCATTTTTTAACAACATTTTTTCGTCAGCTGCCATCTCGGCTGGGGGAAACCCCGGTTATGGACAAAAAAATCCTATACAGGGTACTATTCCTACACAGGGAGGAAACTTAGGAATTCCTTCTTCACAAGGACCTTGGAATCCATGGCAGGGATCAGTTCCCTTGTCAGGGATCCCGACCGGGGGAAACCCCTTCCATACCCAATGGAACCCTGGGAAAGGCTCATCACCTATGCCCGTCGGATTGGTAGGGGGAAACCCTTCCCAAAATCCTTGGAATGCGACACAAGCCCAACCCTTTACGTCCTATTACGGGAATCAGTCAATGACATCTCAACAAGCACAAAATTTGTACGTTGGTCATGACAATGGTTATTACCAGAACCCTGACCAACAACCTAACTTTTCTTGGCAACCTGGTGCCAATCAATTCCAAAATCCCTTTTCCCTGGTTACCATCCACAACCCAAACTACCATTTCTGGAAACTCTACACTTGCTAGACTTGAAAAGGTTATTAAACAACCCCATCTATCATGATCTGAGTTGGCCTCATATTCCAACCAAGTTGCCTTCAGACATTCCAAAGTTTGAAGCTAATCCTAATGAATATCCAGGCGATCATGTGACCACCTTCCATCTTTGGTGCTCGTCCAACTCATTGAAAGATGACTCTGTACAGTTGCATTTTTTTCAACGCACTCTCATCGGGAGTGTTGTGAAATGGTACTTTGAGCTTGACCACTTGAGATACTCTTCCTTCAGAGAATTGGAAATGGATTTCTTAAACCATTTCCAATTACCTGTGAGATATGATGCCGACATAGAATTGATGGCCAACTTTGAACAGGAAAAAACAGACCATATCTCAGATCACATCCGAGAATGGAGACGCCAGAAGAGTTTGATAAAAGTGCCAGTCCCACCAGCATTTCTGCTTGAGTGGTTCCTTAAGTCTTTGGTTCCTTAGCTATCCAAAGATGTCGCAACATTGGGGGTCTTTTCAGAAGAAGATGCGATAATGAGAGTTCAACAGCTAGAGATAATTTACTCTCAATCTAGTTTACTTTATGAAATTTGTCCAGATGCACCAAGATCAATACTTGAAAAGACTATACAGAGAGTTGGACCACATGCCGATGGTATTGTTGGTTCAGCACAAGCGAAGCCCGCTGATCAATTGTCAAAAGAATTTCAACAATTGTCGATACAGTAGAAAGCGGCTAGCTCGACCACTGATCCGGTTGCCACCCCTACCCAAACGTCGAATGTACACAGTGTGAAATCAACAAACCCAAAGGCCACCCAGCAGACTAATGGAAAAAAAAACCAGTGAAATAAGGGTAAGGGGGATAATAATCTACCATTAATGTTGGCAAGGAAAACACAGAAAGGAAGAAATCAAAGTATCCATGTAACCTATGCACGAAAGACCGCTTGACTCACTAGTGCCCTCGGCTTGAGGAGGCCCAAAAGTTATTGACATAGCAGCAACCTTCTGTGTTAACAAACCCATTTCAACATGGGAAACATTTAACTCAAGCCTCTCTGAGCATGGTAGGGGGCAGTCAAGGACCCTCTCCTTCTTCGAGTAATCCTTTGTCCGTGAATGTCTATATGATGAAAGGTGATACCTATATATCGACTAGAGCGCATAATTACGGAATTCCAAGCACCTATGAGAATAATAAAGAAGATCAAAACCCACGTATTCCTCTCCATATCGAGAAGGCATTGGGAGAAACAATGACATGCATCCCAAAAGGTGTGTTCAAGAAATCTTCTCACAATCCAAACACAAGGGCCACCCAAAACTACTCTGTGGTGGAGGATTTGTCACAAACCCCTTGTGCGATGTCTTCTTTGGAGGTACTCCAGAGACGCCCTTCCCAGAGAAAGGATCTCTTAGCCACCCTAGGATCTAATGAGACTTGTAATCTGGGTACGATCATGCTTGATACGACTGACTTAAAACCTTGTCTCCCTTACCACGTGGCATTTAAGATAGTAGTGGCTTAGACCACGAAAACTTTTACCCGAAATATTTTCCACATGGTGGTTGATGAGGGTGCCTCGACATGCGTGATGTCATTGGCATGTTGGAAGGCCATTGGCTAACCCATTTTGTCTCCGTCGCCGACTCTTCTTACCACTTTCGGCGGTCGTTCATTCCGACCACATGGAATCATCCCCTCTTTCCTCGTACAGTTAGGGGGGAATACCATGTGTGTCGAGGTTGAAGTGGTTGATGCCCCTCTCGACTAAAATCTATTGTTAGGAAGGAGTTGGACCTATGCTATGCAAGAGGTGGTCACTACAGTTTTTCGGGTCTTATTGTTCACACACGAAGGTCAGATCGTGACCATTGATCAATTGTCTTTCTCCTATCTTGACCCTTCATCAGGGGCTTCCATGGTCCCGATGATTGATAACCCTCAACCCAACATCATCAACATAGGAGTTGGTATGTACCCACCTTTGATGGTTACTTTTGATTACCAACCTCCTTCTGACGATGTCAAGTTCGTATCATACCAACCTAAGGTTGAGATTTTTCAAGTCTTGTCATTTTGCATGACTTACTTCAATGATCTGTGGACTCTTCCTTCCCCATCAAACATGATGGAAGGGACAGAGCACCATGGTATGGCCATGCCCTTGTCTACAACAGAAGTTGCATACTCTATCATTCAACAAACTTTCGTCAACCCTGATCCGACTCCCACATAGGAGTTAGATCCAATTCTCGAGCCTACTTGGTCTCAAGGTTTCCTTGCCAATACTGACTCTTTATACTTAGTATTGCCTTCAAACGAAGTGATAATTGAATCAATGACTAGTCCAGACAGACCCTGGGACGATCTCCATCATAGATCTTACTTCCTCCCAGAGTTACGAAGATTTGAAGCAAGTGAATTCACGTTGACTATGACTGGAGATAGGTCTTTCCCTATTAATCCCTTGGCTACACATGCCATTTACGTCGAAGGTAATATGGAAACCATCACTGAAACAATATCTATTGATATCTCCAGAACCCCTGGCATCGTGGAGAATGTTCTCATTGGAGCTAACTATTCCCCCGAGGAGATTCGAATCTACATGGATTTATTTAAATAATTCCGCGACATTTTTGCCTGGTCTTACAAGGAAATTCCAGGCATTGATCCAAGAATTTTTGAACACGAAATCCTGACATATCTTGACACTAAGCCAGTCTGATAGAAGCTTCATCCAGTCAATCCTAACAAAGCAGGAGCTATTAAAGTTGAAGTAGAGAAACTGCTCAAGGAAGGTTTTATCTACCCCGTTCACTTTACTCAATGGGTGTCAAATCCCATTTCAGTCGACAAAAAATAGGGTACGATTTGCATATTTATGAACTTATGTGATTTAAACAAGGCCTTCCCAAAGGATAATTTCCACACACCGTTTATTGACGAAATAGTCGATGAATGCACAGGTTGTGAGGCCTTTTCTTTCATGGATGGTATTTTGGGATACAATCAGATACAGATCAAACCTGAAGATCAACACAAAACCACTTTCGTTTGTCTGTGGGGTACATTCGCTTATCGTAAGATGCCTTTTGGTTTGAAAAATGCTGGAGCTACTTTTTAGCGGGCCATGTATTTTTTTTTCCACAATCTCAAACACATAGTCAAGGCCTACCTTGATGATTTAAAATCAAGATCTCGTAAGAGAGCTGATCATCCCACACACCTCCGTCTTATCTTTTAATGATGTCGCTACTACCAGATTTGCTTGAGTCCAAACAAGTGTAGTTTTTGCGTAACGTTAGGTCGTTTGATAGGTTTCATAGTTTCAACAACAGGGATCATGGTCGATCCTCTCAAGGTTGAGATGATAGTTCGGTTGCCTCACCCATGCACGATCCTTCAGCTTCAGAGTTTACAAGGAAAAGCAAACTTTTTACAGTGTTTCATCGCAAACTATGACGAGATCACAAAGGATTTTATGCGTTTATTGAAGAAGGACATTCCTTTTCATTGGGACGAAGCAGATCAATGCTCTTTCGACGCGTTGAAATGCGCCCTCACGTCTACCCCTCTGCTTCGGCCACCCAATTATAACAAGGATTTCTTATTGTACTTGGCTGTGGCAGAGTCGACCATTGGTATGGTCTTGGTTCAAGATGATCATTTGCTCACAAAATATGTGATTTATTACCTGAGCTGAGGCCTGTTGGACCAGAACTCAATTATTCCTATGTTGAAAAACTTGCATTGGCAGCAGTTCATGCTATCCAACGGTTTTGTCATTATATCTTGTTTCAAAAGACCACCGTCATTTTCGTCGTGAATCTGTTTCAATATCTGTTGACACGACATGTAATTGGAAGAAATATCAGTATATGGATAGTTGTCCTCCAGGAATTTGACTTAGATTTTATTTCGGCAAAATCCAAAAAGTCCCTGGTCTTTGCGGAACTCATCTCGGAACATCCAATCGAGTCAGGCGATGTTATACCCGAAGATTCGCCTATTAAAGGAGACATGTTTTTGATCGTGTCCTCGGATCCCTGGTATGGAGATATACTTATATATCTCCATAGTTTGAGGTGCCCCACCTCTAATTCTCGTAATGAGCATCGTCGTATACACCATCAGGCCAAGAACTATGTCATACTCGAGGACACTTTATATCGTCAAGGTGTATATTTCATCCTTCATCGATGTCTCACGCATGAAGACGAATAAATCGTGCATAGTGATTGCCACATTGGAGCATGTGGAGGTCATTTGTTTGGGTTGGAAACAACCCAAAATATTCTACGATTCGGTTACTTCTAGCCAACGTTAATCAAATATTGTGTTGAATCGGTCAAGAAGTTGCACCCGTGTTAGATCTTCTCTCGGAAGATGCGGGCACACCTCGCTCCCATGTTTCCCGTCATTACCATTGATCCCTTCACCAAGTGGGGGATTGATTACAATACATCCAACCCCCCTTTAGCAAGGGGGAACCATTATATCATCGTCTCAGTAGACTACTTCATTAAGTAGGTCAAATCTATGCAAATGTTCAAAGATGACGTGGAGACCACAACTCTCTTTTTATTCAACTAGATAATAGCAAGGTTCGACGTCCCGAGAGAGATTGTCACTGACCATGGAAGTCACTTTCAGAACACAATGATGACCAAGTTAACGTCAAATCTTGGGTTGAGGCAAGAACATTCATCAACCTACTACCCACAAGTGAATGGTCAGGTCAAAGTTGTAAATAAATCTCTTAAGACCATTCTACAACAAATGATCAATTCGGCCAAGTCAAATTGGCATTTGATGTTATACTCAACATTATGGTCCTACTGAACATATGTTAAGACTGCGACCAGATTCTCACCTTTTTAACTCATTTATAGGCTGGAAGCAGTCTTGGCCATAGAGTGCCAGATCCCTTATTTAAAGTTGGCATTACAGTTATTTCTAGACACTTCAGCGCTTGAAGAGCGTATATTATATATTGAGCAGATCAATGAGTAGTGTCATGATGCGGCTTTAGAAAAAGAGGCTCACAAACAAAAATTCAAGTGTCAGTATGATCGGTCTGTTCATCCTCAGATTTTCTCTGAAGGCGACCTTGTCCTGGTTTATGACCAAGATAAGGACCCCCTGGGGGCAGGCAAGTTGAAACCCATGTGGTTTGGACCTTTCATCGTGAAAGAGGTTCTAAAGAAGGGCTCTTGTCGTCTGGTGGAATTCTGGGAAAATTTTTGGCGGAGCCTAGAAATGGGCTCTACCTCAAGAAATATTACTCATAGCTAGGTCGCCTCGGGTGACTTTTTGTAACATATGTATAGTCCTTGTACTATTACTTTTTAGTTTTGTCTTTTGGTTTTATGGACTTGTCGTTTTTGATGTTATATTTTTCAATGTGGTAGATGTCAAGTGAATTAGAGGTATTAGTTGGGTTCGTAGACGATGCTAGCCACCATACTCGGAGGCCTGCTTCCTCAGCTTGGGTGATTTTCACACTTGGGGGCCAGTTGCTATCATCATGAGGTATCTGTTTAGGTGACACCACAAACAATGTCGTTGAATACATCGTGGTTCTTGAGTTTCTTCATGACGCTTTGTTGCTTGGTATTTCTTACCTCCGGGTCTATTTAGATGCTAAGCTAATTGTGTCTTAGTTAAATGGAGTTTACTACATTTACGATCCTACTCTACACCGATGGTTCCTTAGGGTACGTCTCTTAGAACGAAGCTTTGAATACATTACATATATCCATGTTCCTAGGAGATTGAATGAAGTTACAGATACTCTAGTTAATCATATATTAGATTGGCATCTTGCACACATGCAAGAAAGAGCACACACATGCACATGTAAATACATTTGTAAATAAGTGTAATCCATCAAAAAAAAAAAGTGAAAAATATCCAGATATATATCTCAAAGTATCAGAGTACATAACTGAGCGCGAGCGCCTCAAAAAATATGTGTTCAGTAAAGAGTCACAAGAACTATGCCCTCAAAAATATACAAAAGGTTCCCTCGACACATAAGAAATCTAGTCTAGCTAAGGGTGGGGAATGTTGGCCCTGCCATAGTGAAAAATGACATTAGCTAGACGCCGAAAAAGCTGGACCTAGGTCTATGGTACCCCAAAAAAGTGAGTCTACATAGACGGTGGGAGATCCTCGATCTCTGCCATAGGAACTGTACGAGTAAGCGCGGTGAGGTTCTGCTCTACCCACCTCAAAATGCTCTCAGCCTCTCTAGTTAGAGGTCCCCTTCCTGTTGCTGGGCCACCGACTGCGGTTGGTCCCGCCTCTAGTTGAGGACTTCACTTGGTCCTTATAAAGTATGCTAGATGCACTGGCACCATGTCTACACACAACAGAGACATAGTTCTTAGATACTCTAGTACACACAAAAAAATGATATATATATAAAGACATAAAAACTAAATAACTTAAAAAAAAAAAAACACTTACCCGTCTCTCCTCGCTCCTCTCCAGGAGGTACAGGCATGTCAGGATCTCTAGGATAGTTGATCCCGACATAGGGGTAGTCCTCTATGGTCGGAATCTGTCGTGCCCACTAAGAAAAAAAATTGTCATCGAAGGCCTTAATAGTCCTCCCCCCACCCTGTCGCGGTAACAACGTCGCTCATCTGCATAGTGCTGGGAGAGATGGCTCATGTCCTCGTATCATCTATCTAGGGAAAAGACTTGGTACCCTCTCAAAGAAAAAGGAACAAAAAATAGTCCCAAACCCAAAGTTTCTGTGTCTCCGCATACGACACTCTGTCAACTGCCTCTTCATGCAATCTAGTAAGGTGGTGCTCGAGTCAAAAATTTGTGCATTTAAGCACTGAACCGAACAATTCATGTGCGCTCGGGAAGCTTGATGCAAATACGTAGATCTAGTGATCCACCCAATGAGAAAAACTATCACTTTTAGTGATAGGCTTGAAATATTTTTTATCGGCACCTCTGTGCCCACTTTGTCTGTGTCAGCTTCGCAATGGAGTCCAATCAACTCCGCTATGTTGTGAGGCCCAGAGGGAAAAGTGAGAAAGTTGATTGGTTCCCCTCTACTTGAGAGGCCAGTCAGAAAGTAGATATATTTAGTCATTGGAGTCAACTATTGTCCCTAAAGCATGAAGGCCTCTGCATCAAGATGCCAATAATCTACCAAGGCGTTCAACAGCCTAGATTGTGCCCGCAAGAATGGACATTGGAAGAATTTCAATAAACCACATTGAGCCAATGCAGTGGTCACATCAGGGTTCTCATCAACCAAAAGATCAATGTTATCATGCTCCCTTTCCCTCCAATGAACATAGATCCTGCAATTAACAAGTTTATGGGGGATTAACTCTTACTTTTTTAAATTTTTACACAAGATGGAGGGTATACACGGACTGTAGTATACACAGTCACGTATTCCCGCGTGTAGTATTTCTTCTACATGCATGCATATGCAGGCTGTTATATGACAACCCGCGTATACATAGGGCCGACCTTTTTAAAGGTCAGCGCCCCCCAAAAAACAAAAAGAAATGCACAAATGAAGAATTGAAATGTAAGCGGGTCTAGTATGTACTTACTTGGTCCATGTGGAAGTTTGTTTCATCCACCGAAGCTCCCAGAATCAACTCTTTTCACAAAGGGGCGTTTTTGTTTTTTTAGTCAATTTCTCAATTAGCAATGGTAATAATGAACTGCCAGCTTCTATTTATAGAATTTTTGGCCACTTTTTGTCATTTTTTGGACCTCTTTTGATCCGAATTATTTTCGGTACAAAATGAGATCGGAGATATAATAAAGAAATGCACAGAGATATCACAGATATTCAATAATATAATAGAAATGTATCAGAGATGCAACCATAAACACAGATATACATTAATACACAATTTCTATTAATGAAAGAAATGTACAGAGACTGTAAAAATATAGAGTGGAAGACTCGCTAGAATGGTGGTAGCTTATCTCTGAGAAGAGATGTGACGACTACTCGCAGTCGCAAGAATATGATTACAATGAGGCTCAGAAGGACTTTTTTATAAGAAGGAATGCCAAAATCCCTAGACATCAAAAAACCTAACCCTGGGAGATGAAGCGCCAAAAGTCATGTGGGCCCCGTTTGGGTAAGTGAGTACATCAACTTCCCGGGGTCGTAACTTTTGCATACGATCTCCATTTTAGGCGCGTGATAGCTCCTATGAAAGGTATCGTCGATGAGATTCATTTTGGGGGCTCGATAATTCCTTCAGATATCATTGAGAACCTTGATCTTGAAAAACCTTCATTTGGGCCCTCAAAATGGCCCCGAAAGTTAAAACTTGCTAAAAATAGTAAATTGCCAAAATTGACAGAAAGTCGTTTTGAGCCATTTGGAAAAGGTGGGTGGCCACCGATATCCACCTGGATCACCTTTTTTCATTTTTTCTAGCCTGAAAATCATGTAATATGGTTCAAGAGTTTCTTAGGTAATGTCATGATAAATGTCACTTTGGGTATTGGGAAATGTTTTGGAGATTTGGGTCATTTTAAAGGTCTTGTGGTGAAAAGTCATTTTTCCAACTTTGTGCATGTAAGTTAGGATTCCAACTCCACTTGTTGCACCTCGTTATATTTTTTGATATTCCATAGGATCGATCCCACCAAATTGTGATACAGAACCATCATTTATGCTTTATAAGTGTCGTATTTTAGTGGTAGAGCCTACCTATCCATCGATGCCCTAGGTAGATCCTGGTTGCATTTTGGTGTCCATGCTGTCACTAATGAATTTAGGCTCGGGAGTCCTTATTTATACTTTCCTGATTACGAATATGAAACTCATTCACATGATTCATTTTCTCTCTTGACCTCACCCTTAGGACTCCCAAAACACAACAGATCTTCTTTTAAGCCCTTTTCAGACCCTTTAAACATGAAAAGATTGTCGAGCGATCTTGTTGCTCTTCACGCTCGCTAAATTGAAATTTGAAGGTGTAAATGTGTTGAACCTACACATAATAGATCTATCTAAACAACAATACACACATTTTCAGAGATAATTGGAAAAGAAAGAAGAAGGAGAGAAAGAATGGAAGAATTCTCATTAACCGTTATGAAAAAATGAATAATTTACACATGATATACTCTGTATAACTCAATGAGTTCGAATTGAGGTGAACCAAGTCACCATAGTGGTGGTCTAGAGTGATATGGACACACACCAACAGTTACGAGAGTGAACTGCCACCTATTCTAGTCTCTCAAGTAGATATGGGAGTGAACTAGCACCTAGTTGAGTTAACTAGTCAACTACTCTTCAGTTAACTGACTGAACAAAAAGTGGTGAGGAGTTCACTCAAGGAATCAAGGCTAATGCGCCACTCTGGTGATGATACCAAGGCAAGGTTGAATTAGCATGGTGATGATCCCAATGTTTCATGGTGATGATCCCAATGAAACATATAAACTCAACTCAACTAGTCAAATTGAAGTGTGAACTGGAAAGGTGGAATATTCTCTCCTAAAATATAGAAGACTGGATAATGACTAATTATGACTAATAAACAAATAAAAACCTTAGGAAAAATAAATCCTAGGTGTGTGTGAAGTAACTCCAACACCCCCCCTAAACATCACTATGGTGAAAATAAAGATTGGGTCCCAACAATGAGGGCATGTTAGGTACCCAAGTACAAAAGATACATTGAAAATAAAGTGAGGAAAGAGGGAAAACTTCATGGGAACCCCCCCCTTCAAGACACAATGCATGTAAAAAAAAGAACTACAATTGCTAGGCAACTGTGTCCTTCACTCCTAGATGACCTCGCAGAGAATGGAATTTATGCTCAGTGAAGGTCTTGGTGAAAATGTTTGTCGTCTATTCTGCTAAAGGACAGAACTGTAAGTCGATGATCCCCTCATCTAATAATTCCTGGATGTATTTCATGTGGATCTCAGTGTGCTTCGTCCGCTACCTCTAAACTAGATCTCTGTAGAACTTCAGAGTGCTCTGTTTGTCACACCAGATGACGATCGACTGATCAAAATGAATGCCCAACTTAGTGAGAAAATGTTGTTGACACATAGCCTTAATGGTTATGTTAACTACCCCTCTATACTATGCCTCAACCGAAGATAGAGCAATGGCATATTTCTTCTTGCTTGACCAACAGATAGGCCCGGAACCAAGACTAAGTGAGTAACCAGATGTGGACTTGTGATCAATGTTATCGCCAGCCTAGTCAGAATCAATAAACCCAATGAGATCTAATGTAGATTTTTCTGCATAATGAATCCCAAAGGTGATGGTGCCCTGTAAGTATCAAAGGATACACTTTGAAGCTTTCCAATGTAGCTCATGTGTCTCCTGCATGAACCTGGAAATTGCACCAACTGCATATGAGAGGTCTGGTCTAGAGTGTGTGAGACACAACAAGATCCCCACTAGCTGTCTATACAATGTGTTGTCAACCAATGGAGTCTCCCCACCATCCTCAAGTTTGAATCTTGATAGGAAAGGAGTCAGATACAACTTGCAGTCTGTCATGTGAAATCTCTCAAGGAGATCTCGTGCATACTTGGCTTGATACAGTTTGATGCCTGATGCATCCTGATTGATCTCAAGTCCAAGGAAGAAGTGTAGTGGACCCATGTTCGTCATCAAAAACCTGTCATGAAGATCCTCTTGACTGCAACAATCGCTGAAGTCGAGCAACCGGTGATCAACAAATCATTGACATACAAAACTAAAAGTAGTATTGAATCAGTCGTCCTGAGCATGTATACATTCGAGTCTGATTTACAACGTACAAAGGTCTATGACAACAGGTGAAAGTTTGTAATATACTAGATATAAAAAGTATGCAGAACATAAATAAAATTCTAGAAATGGCAGAATAATAGTAATATAACCAGCATAATCTCCAAAATAACACAGAAATGATATAAGAATAACAACATAAATAACACTTTGATTCAGAAATCAATGTTCACGGGCCTCTTCGAGGGGGAAACCTCCATTCGAGCAACGCTCTGTTACAATAATATCCAAGCTAGGGTTTTCATACCCTCGACCCTTATTTATACTAAATATGTCTATCAAGAGAAGCATCTAGAGGAAGATCCTTCTAGAAGC
>JZKD02S1784579.1:374654-391970 GCA_000966675.3 Picea glauca | reverse complement strand
AATACAAGTGGTTCTTAAGCGCACATCTGTTGGCCACCCTTGTAACCCTTGTTGGTACCCCTTCGAGTGGTAGCGCATCAGATAGCACCTGTGTATGGATCGACCTAGATTTCCTAAAGCCCTCTTTAGATAAACTTATCGGTCACCAGACTGCTATAGTGTCACCGAGAACAACACTCGGGAAGATACTCTCTAGTACCTGGTTAGTTGGGTAGTACAACTAAGGGTACAGTCTATCTTCCTTAGTGCCCTGAGATATTGGGCCAAGTACTACTGTTGGACCCCACACGTATATCAAAGAGCTATAGCACAGGGAAAACCCTTGTCTGTAGAACCCTTGAATACCTAACCCTTGGGGGACAAAAACATAAATAAATTAAAACAGATAAGATCTATTGTCACACAACTGTGTTTGGGTTGCCAAGTAAATACACATTTCATTCTAATTAATCATTTGGGGATTTCATCACTGCAGTATTCTGGTACAGACAAAAAAATGATATATATATATATATATACATACAAATTAAATAACAAAAAAAAAAAAAAACTTANCTTACCCGTCTCTCCTCGCTCCTCTCCGAAAGGTACAGGCATGTCAGGATCTCTAGAATACTTGATATTGACATAGGGGTAGTCCTCTATGGCCGGAATCTGTCGTGCCCACCAAGAAAAAAACTTGTCGTCGAATGCCTCAATAGTCCTCCCCCCACCTTGTCACGGTAACAACGTCGCCCATCTGCATAGCGCTGGGAGAGATGGATCATGTCCTCGTATCATCTGTCTAGGGCTAAGACTTGGTGCCTTCTCAAAGAAAAAGGAACAAAAAATAGTCCCAAACCCAAAGTTTCTATGTCTCCGCATATGACACTCTATCAACTGCCTCTTCATGCAATCTAGTAAGGTGGTGCTCGAGTCGAAAATTTGTGCATTTAAGCACTGAACCGCACAATTCATGTGCGCTCAGGAATCCTGATGCAAAGACATAGATCCAGTGATCCACCCAATGAGAAAAACTATCACTTTCAATGATAGGCTTGAAATCTTTTTTATCGGTACCTGTGTGCCCACTTTGTCTGTACCAGCTTCGCAATGGAGTCCAATCAACTCTGCTATGTTGTGAGGCCCAGAGGGAAAAGTGAGAAAGTTGATTGGTTCCCCTCTAATTGAGAGGCCAATCAGAAAGTAGATATCTTCAGTCGTTGGAGTCAACGACTGTCCCTCAAGCATGAAGGCTTCTGCATCAGGATGTCAATAATCTACCAAGGCGTTCAATAGCCTAGGTTGTGCCCGCATGAATGGATACTGGAAGAATTTCAATAAACCACATTGAGCCAATGCAACGGTCACATCAGGGTTCACATCAACAAAAAGATCAATGTCATCATGCTCCCTTTCCCTCCAATGAACATAGATCCTACAATTAACAAGTTTATGGGGGATTAACTCTTACTTTTTTAAATTTTTACACAAGATAGAGGGTATGCGCGGGCTATAGTATACACAGTCACGTATTCCCACGTGCAGTCTTTCTTTTGCATGTGTGCATATGCAAGCTTTTATATGACAACCTGCATATACGTAGGGCCGACCTTTTTAAAGGTCAGCGCCCCCCCAAAAAACAAAAAGAAATGCACAAATGAAGAATCGAAATGTAGGAGGGTCTAGTATGTACTTACTTGGTCCATGCGGAAGTTTGTTTCGTCCACCGAACCTCCCAGAATCAACTCTTTTCACAAAGGGGTGTTTTTGGCTTTTTAGTCAATTTCTCAATTAGCAATGGTAATAATGAACTGCCAACTTCTATTTGTAGAAATTTTGGCCACTTTTTGTCATTTTTTCGACCCCATTTGTCATTTTTTCTAGTCTGAAAATTATGTAATATGGTTCAAGAGTTTCTTAGGGAATGTTATGATAAATGTCACTTTGGGTATTGGGAAATATTTTGGAGATTTGGGTCATTTTAAAGGTCTTGTGGTGAAAAGTCGTTTTTCCAACTTTGTGCATGTAAGTTAGGATTCCACCTCCACTTGTTGCACCTCGTTGTATTTTTCGATTTTCCATAGGATCGATCCCACCAAATTGAGATAAAAAACCATCATTGATGCTTTAGAAGTGTTGTATTTTAGTGGTAGATCCTACTTGTCCATTGATGCCCTAGGTAGATCCTAGTTGCATTTTGGTGTCCATGCTGTCACTAATGACTTTAGGCTCGGGAGTCCTTATTTAGTATTTATTGATTACGAGTATGAAAATCATTCACATGATTCATTTTCTCTCTTGAACTCACCCTCAGGACTCCCAAAACACAATGGATCTTCTTTTAAGCCCTTTTCAGACCCTTTAAACATGAAAAGATTGTCGAGTGATCTTGTTGCCCTTCACGTTCGCTAAACTAAAATTTGAAGGTGTAAATGTGTTGAACCTTTCACATAATATATCTAGCCAAACAATAATACACAAATTTGCAGAGATAATTGGAAACAGAAGAATAAGGAGAGAAAGAATGGAAGAATTCTCATTAACCGTTATGAAAAAATGAATAATTTACACATGATATACTCTGTATAACTCAATGGGTTCGACTTGAGGTGAACCAAGTCACCATAGTGGTGGTCTAGAGTGATCTAGACACACACCAACAGTTACAGGAGTGAAATGCCACCTATTCTAGTCTCTCAGGCAGTTATGGGAGTGAACTGCCACGTAGTTGAGTTAACTAATAAACTAGTCTTCAGTTAACTGACTGAACAAAAAGTAGTGAGGAGTTAAATCAAGGAATCAAGGCTAATACACCACTCTGGTGATGATACCAAGGAAAGATCAAATTAGCATGGTGATGATCCCAATGAAACATCTACACTCAACTCAACTAGTCAATTTGAAGTGTGAACTGGAAGAGAATATTCTCCAGGTGGAATATTCTCTCCTAAAATATAGGAGACTGGATAATGACTAATTATGACTAATAAACAAATAAAAAATTTAGGAAAAATAAATCCTAGGTGTGTGTGAAGTAACTCCAACACCCCCCTAAACATCACTATGGTGAAAATAAAGATTGGGTCCCAACAACGAGGCCATGTTAGGTACCCAAGTGCAAAAGAGACACTGAAAATAAAGTGAGGAAAGAGGGAACCCCCCCCCCCTCAGGGTACAATGTATGTAAAAAAAAGAACTAAAGTTGTTGGGCAACTGTGTCCTTGACTCCTATACGACCTCACAGAGAATGGAATTTATGCTCAGTGAAGGTCTTGGTGAAAATGTTTGTCATCTATTCTGTTGAAGGACATAATTGTAAGTCAATGATCCCCTCATCTAATAAGTCCCGGATGTATTTCATGTGGATTTCGATGTGCTTCGTCGACTGCCTCTGAAATGGATCTCTGCACAACTTCAGAGTGCTTTGTTTGTCACACCAGATGACGATCGACCGATGAAACTGAATGCCCAACTCAGTGAGAAAATGTTGTAGCCACATACCCTGAATGGTTATGTTAACTACCCCTCTGTACTCTGCCTCGGTTGAATATAGAGAAATGACATCTTGCTTCTTTCTCGACCAACAGATAGGCTCATAACCAAGACTAAGTGACTAACCAGATGTGGACTTGCGATCAATGTTATCACCATCCTAGTTAGAATCAGTAAACCCAATGAGATATAATGTAGAGTCTACTTCATAATGAATCCCAAAGGTGATGGTGCCCTGTACGTATCGAAGGATACACTTTGAATCTTTCCAATGTAGCTCATGTGTCTCCTGGATGAACCTGGAAATTGCACAAACTACATATGAGAGGTCTGGTCTGGAGTGTGTGAGATACAACAAGCTCCCCACTAGCTGTCTATACAGTGTGTTGTCAACCAGTGGAGTCTTCCCACCATCCTCAAGTTTGAATCTCTATAGGAAAGGAGTTAGAGCAAACTTGCAGTCTGTCATGTGAAATCTCTCAAGGAGATCTCGTGCATACTTGGCTTGAGATATTTTGATGCCTGATGCATCCTGACTAATCTCAAGCCCAAGGAAGAAGTGTAGTGGACCCATGTTCGTCATCAAAAACCTGTCATGAAGAATCCTCTTGACTGCAACAATCGCTGAATTCGATCAACCGGTGATCAACAAATCGTCGACATACAGAACTAAAAGTAGTATTGAATCAGTCGTCCTGAGCATGTATACATTCGGATCTGATTTACAACGTACAAAGGTCTATGACAACAGGTAGAAGTTTGTAATATACCAGATATAAAAAGTATGCAGAACATAAATAAAATACTAGAAATGGCAGAATAATAGTAATATAACCAACATAATCTCCAAAATAACACAGAAATGATATAAGAATAACAACAGAAATAACACTTTGATTCAGAAAGCAATGTTCACAGGACTCTTGAAGGGGGCAACCTCCAGTCGAGCAACACTCTATTACAATAATCTCCAAGCTATGGTTTTCATACCCTCGACCCTTATTTATACTAAATATGTCTATCAAGAGAAGCATCTAGAGGAAGATCGTTCTAGAAGCATAAGCTTCTATTAGGTCTTCTTACATCCGCCTTATTCTATTTTATTGAAAGGCCTTATTATTATTGACCTTTATTACATCCGAATATATTGATCTACCTATGAGATGTGGAAACTGCTACAGAATGGTAGTTGGTTCCCAAGTGGCATCTACTGGAGTTGTATATTTCCACTGGACTAGCACTTCCTTGATGGTTCTCTAACGCAGGCAATGCTCACACTGGTCCAAAACTGCTTCTGGCTATAGCCAAATGGATCCTTCTTCAACTAACTTGGGAAGATTGGTTTGAATTTGGCACCTAGTTCCAATCACCTTCTTTAAGCATGAAACATGAAAAACAAGATGTAGCTTCGACTGACTGGGTGGAGCTAACTGATAGGTGACTTGTCCCACACGCTTGAGAACTGTATAAGGACCATAAAATTTGGGCACTGGATTTTGACAATGCTTAGCCTTGAGGGAAGTTTGTTTGTATGGTTGCAGTCGTAGAAACACCTAATCGCCTTCTGCAAATTGACATTTAGAGCGACCTTGATCTGCTTGTTGCTTCATGCGATTCTATGCCATGAACAAGTTCTCTTTAAGGGTACGAATAATATCCTCTCGAACTGTAAGTGTTTGGTCAACTGCCTGGACCTTCAAGGTACCGGGTAAGTATGAGAGAACTGAAGGTGCCTTCTGTCCATATACCACTTCAAAAGGAGTCATGCGTGTAGTTGTATGGTAGGAAGTGTTGTACCACCATTAAGTTAGGGGTAACCGTTGAGCCCACTGATTTTTCTTTTCAAAGGAAAAACACCTCAGATATGTTTCCAAACACTTGTTGACAACTTCCATTTGACCATCAGTCTAGGGATGATAAGCTATGATGAGATGCAATTGGGTGTCGTGTAGCTTAAAGAGTTCTTGCCAAAAATTTCTTGTGAAAGTTGGGTCACGATTAGAAACAATAGAGTGCGGCATTCCATGAAGCTTGAAGACCTGGTCCATGAAAATTTGAGCCACTGTGGATGCAGTAAATGGGTGTTGAAGAGCGCAGAAATGAGCATACTTGGAAAGGCGATCCACAACCACCATTATGACTGATTTATTTCCCGATTTGGGTAAGCCGGTAATAAATTCCATAGAGATATCCTTCCAAATAGCTGGTGGAATTGGAAGCGGTTGTGTTCATGGTCGTCTTCAAGGTTTGAAAAGCTTGAGCAGCAGCTGGATTCCAAGTGAAAGAGTTCTTTTTGAGGAGAGCAATGAGAGGTGCTGCAATCTTTCCATAATTCTTCACAAACTTGTGATAATACCCTGTTAAGACAAGAAATACATGCAATATTTTGAGAGTCTTTGGGTGCGGCCATCTTGCATAGCTTCAATCTTTTTCGGATCCACCCTGACGCCATCCTTGCCAACCAGATGACCCAAGTATTCTGTTTCTGAGGCACCAAAATCACATTTAGACTGTTTCAGGAAAAGTTGGTGATGAGAGAGTAGATGGAGAACTCGATCCACATGAGTAAGATGGTCTATCCAGGTTTTTATATAGATGAGGATATCATCAAAGAAAACTAAGAAAAAATGACGGAGAAAGGGATGGAAGACATGATTCATGAGGCTTTGGAAGGTGGAGGGGGAATTACACAAGCCAAAGGGCATGACCAAAAAAGTTAGGGTCCTAACCCGCACATAGGTAGATCAATATATTCGGATGTAATAAAGGTCAATATTAATAAGGCCTTTCAAGAAAATAGAATAAGGCGGATGTAAGAAGTCCTAATAGAATCTTCCGCTTCTAGAAGGATCTTCCTCTAGATGCTTCTCTTGATAGACATATTTAGTATAAATAAGGGTCAAGGGTATGAAAAACCTAGCTTGGAGATTATTGTAACAGAGCGCTGCTTGACTGGAGGTTTCCCCCTCGAAGAGGCCTGTGAACATTTCTTTCTGAATCAAAGTGCTATTTCTGTTGTTGTTCTTATATCATTTATGTGTTATTGTGGATATTATGTTGGTTATATTACTGTTATGCTGTCATTTCTAGCATTTTATTTATGTTCTTCATATTTATTATATCTGGTATCTTGCAAAAAACTCATAGTGGCTCTCATGAGTTCATAAGGCCGTCTTGGGAATGTCTGCCTCTTTCATACGTATCTGTTGATAGCATGAGCAAAGATCAAGTTTAGTAAATAATTGGATGCCACTCAATTCATCCAGGAGGTCATCAATGACAGGAATGGGAAATTTGTCTTTAATGGTCAGTTTGTTGAGGGCACGGAGGTCAGGACACATTCTCCAAGAACCTTCTTTCTTGAGTACCATGACTACAGGAGAAGAGTAAGGGCTCATACTAAGGCGAATAACGCCTACACTAAGGAGTTCCTGGACCATTTTCTCAATTTCATTTTTTTGTGAAAAGGGGTGGCGATACGAACAGTTATTGGGAGGAAGAGTCCCAGGTACAAGGGGAATGGGATGATCATGAACACCATGGGAAGGAGGGAGTCCTTGGGGAGTGGAAAATACCATTTGATGTTTAGAAAGGAGGGCTTGGAGGTCATGCGGCACCGGGGATGTCTCTGTTGCTTGTATGGCATGGAGTTGGGCAATGACACCAGAATGACCTTTTTTGAGCATCTTTTCCATGCGATGGGAACTAATGACCTTGGGTGAACCAACAATGATGCCTTGGAATTTATGTTGGTGGCCTTCCTGTTCGAATTGCATGGTTAATGCCTTAAAAACTATGAGAATGGGACCTAGAGTTCTTAGCCAGTCTGCACCCAACACAATGTCACAACCACCCATGTCGATAGAAAACATATGGGCTTTTAGGTGGTAGTCACTGATTTGGAGATGCACATTTTCACAGCACCCTCCACATTTCATCGAACCACCATTGACAATCATGATTTGGAAATTGTTGATGGCATGGATGTAGCAATGAGTTTCTTGGGCAATACGACGATGAATAAAATTATGGGTGCTTCCACTATCAACCAGAATGATGACCTTCTGATGCTTGATGTAACCAATTAACTTGAGGGTTTGGGGAGTGGAGAAGCTAGTGAGAGCATTGAGGGAAATGACCGGTTCCACTTCAGGAGGGTCTGAGGGAGGGGTTATGTCAGTGATTTTAGGTGACTCAAACACAAGGGGAGTTTCAACATCCTCTTCCGAAATATCCTCTTCCTTACACTTGTGGCCCGGGAAATATTTGTCATCACAATTATAACAAAGGCCTTTGAGTTAGCATTTAGCCATTTCAACCCTGGTCAATTTTTGGATCTTTAATGGGGTGGAGGGAGTAGTGGGATTTATGGGTTTAGGGCGAGGGATAAAGGAGGGTTTTCGGTTTTGAGAGGATACCACCTGTGCTTCTTTAGCTCTTTTAGTAGCCTCCACCCAACTCGAGGGTCGATCCATGAGGACATGGGCCCAAATCTCACCCTTGAGGCCACTGATAAAACACTCTCGAAAGAAATCATCAGTCATGCCCTTTGTTCAAAAATCCAGGCACTCAAAGGAAGCTATGAAATCTTTTGTTGTTCCTGATTGTTTCAACTTTGTCAAATGGCCCAAATGGTTGGTGTCCATGTCAAAGTGTTCATAAAGCTCAGTCACAAATTTAGTTCAAGCAATATACCCTTGACAGGAATTTTTTCTCCATTGCCACCATTGCCAACGTTCTTGATCTAGATGGAGAACACCATACTGGAGTTTGGCCAAGTCATATGTAATGTCGTATAAAGAGAAACCAGATTGCAAGGTGTTGAAGCGAGCTTCCAGGTCTTGGCTATGGGTATGGGCCATGAGGATGGGTGAACTGAAAAGGGGCAGGCGGGGTCAAAAAATTTGTCGAAAAATGATATGGATGAATGTCATAAGGGCATGGAATAGGTCTCAAATAATGGTGAAAAAATTTCCAGACCCTTTTTTTTTACACCTGCGGAGTTATACTCTAGTCTGAAGAATACTGCAATGATGAAATCCCAAATGCTTAACCAGAAAGAAATGTGTGTTTACTTGGCAACCCGAACATAGTTGCGCAACAATGGATTGTGTTTGTTTTAATTTGTTTATGTTTCTATCCCCCAAGGGTTAGGTATTCAAGGGTTCTATAGACAAGGGTTTTCCCTCTTCTATATCTCTCTAATATACACGCGGGGTCCAACAATAGTACTCAGCCCAATATCTCAGGGAACTAACTAAGGAGGATAGACCATACCCTTATCCGTACTACCCGACTACCCAGGTAATAGAGAGTATCTTCCTGAGTGTTGTTCTTGGTGGCACTATAGCAGTTAGGCGACCGATCGGTTTATCTAAAGAGGGCTTCAGGAAATCTAGGCCAATCTGTACACAGGTGCTGTCTGATGTGATACCACTCAAAGGGGTACTAACAGGGGTTACAAGGGTGGCAAACAGATGTGCGCTTAAGAACCACTTGTATTTTCTGGGTGTATGAATCCCTCAACCGTGGGTTTATGTGCGTAATGACATATATTTGTGGCTTAAAGACGCCGGAATACGTCTCTACCCTGAAGAAAAAAAAATCCCACAATTTCTGCCAAGGAAAGTGCTCTAATACCACTTGTAATATACCAGATATAAAAAGTATGTAGAACAGAAATAAAATGCTAGAAATGGCAGAATAACAGTAATATAACCAGCATAATCTCCACAATAACACAAAAATGATATAAGAATAACAATAGAAATAACACTTTGATTTAGAAAGCAATGTTCATGGGCCTCTTCGAGGGGGAAACCTCCAGTCAAACAATGCTCTGTTACAATAATCTCCAAGCTAGGGTTTTCATACCCTCGACTCTTATTTATACTAAATATGTCTATCAAGAGAAGCATCTAGAGGAATATCCTTCTAGAAGAGGAATCTTTTATTAGGTCTTCTTACATCCGCCTTATTCTATTTTATTGAAAGTCGTTATTAATATTGACCTTTATTACATCCGAATATATTGATCTACCTATGTGTGGGTTAGGACCCTAACAAAGTCCATCTTGGCATACCATGCCCTCAGAGCCTACTTGAGGCCATAAAATGACTTCTTCAGTCAAAAAACCAAAGATGAGTCCTGCATAAATCCCTAGGGCTGCTCCATGTGGATCTCCTCAGAGACATCACCGTGAAGAAATGCATTCTTCACATCCATCTGATGGAATTCCCATCCCTTGGTTGTCGCAATGGAAAGTGCCAATCATATGGAATCCATATTCTCTACTGGAGCGAAGGTCTCATCATAGTCAATACCATGAACCTGCTGGAAGCCTTTGGTGACAAGCCTGGCTTTGTATCTACTAATTTGTCCATCTTCTACGCTCTTGGTCCTATAGACCCATCTGCATCTGACAAGTTTCCTCCCAGAATGAAGGGGAACCAGATCCCAAGTCTATTTCTTGAGGAGGGAGTTGTACTCCTTCTGCATGGTAGATTCCCAAAAGGGATTTTCAACAGCATCTCCATAAAACTGTGGATCTAAAGATTGAACCAAGAAAATATGCCTCGAATGCAATGGTTCAGTGGCAGTGAGTGCAACATGAGGCTCCTTGAAATCAAATCAAGTCCTCCTAGTATCGGTTGGATCACGTACGAGATCCCCTACATCTTGAAGAGTAGTATGTGCCCACTTGGGCCTCTGCTCTGGCTCTACAACTGCATATGGATGATATGACTCTGCATCTGACTGTACTGACTCTGAATCTGAATATGAATCCTCTGAGTCCTCTGAATCATAACTCTCATATGAATAAGAGTCAGCATGTGCATGCTCATCATCTCAGACAGGTGGAAGAGTAAAGGTGTCTGCATGCGGCTGCTCAGGTACATGCGAGACATTTTCTTCGAATTGGACACTATGCTCAATGATGAGCTGGTCCGAGGAAATATCAATAAGCTGATATCCCTTCACACTGTCAGGGTATCCAACAAAAATGCACTCATTTCTCTGTGGATCAAGTGCCTTCCTCTTTTCAGAGGGAATCCTGGCCCATGCACGTGAACCAAAAATGCGAAAGTGGGACAGTTTGGTTTGAGGCTGCTCCAAGCCTCGTAGGGGGTCTTATCCTTGATGGATCTATGGGGAGATCTGTTTTGGATGTATGTTGCAAAGTTAAGTGCTTCGTCCCATGGTCTCTGTGGTAGTGACTTTGCATGCAACATGCAAGATGCCATCTCCTTTAGAGATCATTTTTTCCGTTCAAAAACTCTGTTTTGCTGCGGAGTGTAGGGAACTGTATGCTGCAACTGAATCCCTACCTCATGGAAAAGATTGTGGATATCATGATTCACATACTCTCCCCCATTATTAGTTTGGAGGACTTTGATCTTCTTTCCGGACTATGTCTCAACCAAAGCTTTGAAAACTTTGAGGTGTTGAAAGACCTTGGATTTTTGCCTGAGAAAGTAGATCCATGTAAAACATGAGAAATCATCAACAAAAATGAGAGATAAACTTTCTTTGATGATCGATGGATGCATAAAAGGACCCATGAGGTCACTGTGGATCATATATAAAGGTGTGGAAGCTCGCTGAGACTTTCCCTTGTCAAATTTCTCTTGAGGGTGTTTTCCGAGAAAACATCCCTCACATACTCCCTTGGAGAAATGGATGTCTGGTAGACCATCAACTAATTTGTGCTTTCTAAGCTGTTTCATGTATCTGAAATTCAAATGTCCAAACCTTTTGTTCCATATCCTACTACTTTCATCAACATGAGTAAGAAGTAAAGAAGAATCAGGTTCAATGAATTCAGAAAATGTATACAATCTAGACTGATGATTTACCTCACTGGTAGCAACCCTAGAGTTGGTTTGCATGTTGTAGATGTCAACAAAATTTGTTGTGAAGATGACTCTCTTTTTGGTGCTAGATTTCTTCATCTGATACATAGAGAGAAGGTTGATAGAAATCTTGGGAACATGCAGCACGTTCTCAAAGCTTCTGTTGGTGAGTTCAATCCTTCCTTTGCCAGTGACTTAGATAGAAGAGTTGTCCCCCATCAGAATAGGAGGACCTTTGCATGCATCCAATGAAGAATATACTACTTCTAAGGTAGCCATGTGATGTGATGCTCCTGAATCTATGATCCAAGCATCGGGAGAGGAGTTGATGGAAATCAAGGCATGGTTAGAATTGCCTTTCTTGGAATTCAAATATTCTGGCTTCTTCTTCTTTGCACCCTCGGGGATGCGATATCTAAGGTTTTTTTGCTGAAGTATCTGAGACATCATATCTATTTTTTTTTTCATGCATGTGGATTCCGAATGGAATCCTTTGTGATAGTATATGCATTTCTCTCCTTTTCTTCCCTTTTCTCCTTTGGATTCGAAGGCATCAGTGAAGGGTTTTGTGTACCCTTCCTTCTTCGTATGTGCATGATATTTTCACTTATCTTTATCTTTATATTTCTGATATTTGTGGCTGCCATCATGCACAGTAAGTGCATGTGCCCTTGGGCCTTTGATTTCACCCATGTTGATGAGCTTGGTTTTCTCTTATGTCAGGGATTCGATAAAGTCCTCAAGAGAAGGCATCTTCCAGGTGGCTCCAGAGGTGAATTTGACAGTATGGAATGTAGATACAAATACTAAGAATTCAGGACCAAGATTGGATAGAATGGTGAGAACCATTTGTTTCTCCTCCTTCGATTTATCAACCATGCAAGCTTTGAGTTGCGACAGTAAATCCTTGAATTTTGTAAAGAAATATTGGATATTCTCGAAGATTTTTGGATCCAATGTGAGCAGCTCCACCTCTAGAATGTGTCCCCTCATCTCATCCTATTTTCCAAAGAGCCCTTCCAATATGGTTAAGGCTTCATTGGGAGTCTTACAGGAATATATATGAAAAAGGATATCAAGAGTAATAAGACTGCAAATTGTTCCGAGTGCCTCATCCATGTGATTTAAGTACTTGTATTTTTCTATGGATGATGTCGGCTCTGTATCTGTATTCATGGTTAACCTGTACAATCCTCTAGATCAGAGATGTATGCATATTTTATCCTTCCATGCAAAATAGTTGTAAGGTGTAAGAATGAATTCTTTTTGGAATTCCATTTTTCCGCTGTCTTCAATCTTTTGTACCTGCAAAACATTTTGGTGTAGCTTTTGCTTAGAATTCCGTCAGCTCTACTACCATGTAAATGTGTTGAACCTACACATAATAGATCTTGATAAATAATAATACACACATTTGCAGAGATAATTGGAAAAAGGAAGAAGAAGGAGAGAAAGAATGGAATAATTCTCATTAACCGTTATGAATAAATGAATAATTTACACATGATATACTTTGTATAACTCAATGAGTTCGACTTGAGGTGAACCAAGTCGCCATAGTGGTGGTATATAGTGATCTGGACACACACCAGCAGTTACAGGAGTGAACTACCACCTATTCTAGTCTCTCAGGCAGTTACGGGAGTGAACTGCCACCTAGTTGAGTTAACTAGTCAACTAGTCTTCAGTTAACTAACTGAACAGAAAGTAGTGTGGAGTTAACTCAAGGAATCAAGGCTAATGTTCCACTCTAGTGATGATACCAAGGCAAGGTTGAATTATCATGGTGATGATACCAATGTTGCATGGTGATGATCCCAATGCAACATCTAAACTCAACTCAACTAGTCAAATTGAAGTGTGAATTGGAAGAGAATATTCTCTCCTAAAATATAGGAGACTGGATAATGACTAATTATGACTAATAAACAAATAAAAACCTTAGGAAAATAAATCCTAGGTGTGTTTGAAGTAACTCCAACAGAAGGCACGTCTGTCCAACGGTAGTTTACCCATTTTTCGGTCTGGATGGTCAACTATATGAACAAAGGTATACTCTAGGAACCTCGGTTCTTTAGAAGAGTATTCTTAGGTATAATTTTAACCCTTTTTCGGGCCTGAGGAACTAAATTTACGAAAAAGGAACCCCCACGAAGTCCATAGTTAATCTCTTTTTAGACTCCCTTAAAGTGAAAAGATGGTCGAGCGACCTTGTTCCTTCACAATCGTTAAAATGGTCCAGAAGAACATCCTCTATGGAGTCCATAGTTAAGCTCTTTTCAGACACCTTAAAAATGAAAAGATTCTCGAGTGATCTTGTATTTATCACACTCGTTAAAATGATTTTGAATAAGATGTATTTTCGGTGCTAGTTTACCCCTTTTTCGAACCGACTAAGACTACCTTTGAAAAAGGTACCCCAATGGAGTGTCCTTTTATGCTTTTTCAGACTCTCTAAAAATGAAAAACCGTCGAGCTTAACTTCTCTGGGCTTGTTAAAATCACATCAAAGGACATGATCATTGTGTCTTATTAAATCACATTTTCATTCTTGCATCTTTGTCCTAATGTCGAATCCATGTTTCTTTCAACTGAACCACCTGAAGCATGCCTTATACGCAAGCCTCTTAGCACTTTGCCTTCGTGTCTTGACACCTTGACCCATGGAGGGATTTTCCCGAGTGTCTTTTTTCCTGCATATGTCTGCTTTCTCTGAGAACTAGTATGTTCCTTACACCCAGAACTAGTATGTTTGCGACACACATTCCTCCTTTGTAACGTAGCATTATTTTATTCTTTTTCAAGCTTTCCAAAATTATTGAAAAAGACAAAAAAATCAAATATACCCCAAAAAGAGGAAGGGAAAAGTATTTTATTTTTTGATAGCACAATGAGTCACCCTTGGATAAAGCACATCCTTATGTTTGTTCTTCAAGCTCTGGGATTTGTTATGACCTTAGGAAGCTATTGTCACTACATAGAGTTGTGTCTCCTCCGTTTAGTTATTCTTCCAAACATATGGCGAGTTTGTGTTGCCTCCTGCATTGTGAACTTGTGTCAATATCATGATGCCTGAGTCTCATCAAATGTCGTGTTGTTGTCCAAGGGAAGTTTTTACCAATATTGAGTCATCCCCTCTATAGTTTGTCTCTTCACCTCATGCCTGACCATCCCGAAATCCCAAACAAGTCTTTGTTCAAAATCAATGAAGAACTCAACCTAATCATCAAGATCCTCTAGTTTGTTCCCGACGAGCTGTCAAAGACCTCTGGGTAGTGAAGTCGTACACTCATATTACACTCCTACCCAATTTATGAATATTTTTTAAGTTGTTTCTCGAGCTTTGAAGGCATCGTCTATAGTCATCAAGCATCATTAGCTTCTGGAAGATGGATACTATACATGTATATCTTTTTTTATTTCGAGATGTAGATCCATTGTGTATTGTTCGCGGCTACACTTAATATAGTTATATGACATGGATATGCAGTGTGTATGATTGGTAGCCATGATTTTATTTCATCCCAAGCATGGGTATGCCCTGCACCACTGTTGCCCACGTGTATACGCTAGCTAACCCAGTACAACCCGCGTATACTTACAAAAGCACAAAAAATAAAAAGTTGCAGATGGAATACAAATTTCTGGGTAGGTTTCCTAAAACTGTTTGACTTCCTATATCAGGTCATTCAACCAAATACCTAGCCCTTTTTAGCCTATAACAGAAGGGGTAGGGCTCCCATTTGAGGAGGAAAACCAAGAGCAAAGAAACTCTACCCTTTTTTGTATTCCCCTTGCCCCAATCTTTTGCAACCATTTTGTGAGAACTGAAGAGGAGAAGCATATGTGGAAGTGGTTGGTGCACAGTTGAAGAGGAGCCCAGGATCAGATTCAAGGAGTAGTAGCTTATCTCACCATTGTAAGTGACTTTTGTGAGGTTAATAGAAATAATCACTTTTCCCGTTCCACCATATGAGGTGTTAAACATTTAGTTTTGATTTATTTTTTATTAGAGCCTCTAACCCACTAAAAAGATTGTCGAGTGATCTTGCTTCCTTTCCCACTCGTTAAAAGGTTTGAAAGGGAGTCTCTCGAGTGATAATTTATCTCTTTTTCGGCCTCGCGAGACTAACATTACGAAAAAGGACAACATTGGAGTCATCTTTAAGTTCTTTTCAGACTCTCTAAACATGAAAAGATTGTTGAGCGACCTTGTTCTCTTCATGCTCGATAAAGTATTTGAAGAAAACGTCTGTTGAGAGATATTTTATCTCTTTTTCGGTCTCATCCGACTATTTTATGAAAAAGGAACTGAGAGAGTTCTCTTTTAAGTGTTTTTCTAGACTCTATAATCATGAAAAACCTTCGAGTTTACCTTCTCTAGACTCGTTAAACCATCATACATTGAAGGGCCCATATGGGATCGAACCCTTACTTCTTCCAGTTCATTAAACAAAGGAAGACGAACTTACCAAAGGTGAGTTATATCGAGCATGTGTTACCCTCCTCGAGCTCGTTAAATTAAAAAGAGGTACTCGTCTATCTAGATGGGGGAAAAAATTGAAGGAAGCAAGCCAAATAGTTTTTGAGAACGCTACCAGTAACTCTTAGAGTCACCCTTGAACACGACACTTTGCCTTTGCACACATATTAATCCACTAAACCTCTACACTGAACCAATACTCTAAGTTTTTCTTACTCCTTTGGGTCACCCGATGAAAGTCATAGTATCCACCGCATCATTGTGTTTTGGTCCATGTCATGTTTTTGTTGTTGTGCCTCAGTGTTCAAGGGAAGTATCCGCCTTGAGAGTCAACCATCACAAATATATTGTCTCAATACCCATGTCAGTCCATGTTCATTTGATCTACCAATTACATCTTTGTGTCCGTTTCATGTCATTGATGGGAGATACATCAAGGCCCTCCTTCGACGAGTCTATTCCTGTCGACTTCAACACATTATCCAAGAACTAGACTTAGAAACCAGTTAGTACTTTGGGACCTGCATGTCTCAATGGCAGGCCTCCTCACGTTCGACAATGGGTTTACATCATTGACCTCTGATCAGATGATTCCATGGATGTTCAACTTCAGATCATCCATTCACATTCATTGGAATGTACTAGAGTACCTTGGGAATCATTGACATCAATGGTGATCTCCCTCGCGTTTGTTAACAATTTACATCATTGATCGATAATCAAGTGGTTTATGCCATGTTCGACATCAGGACATCTATTCACATGGTTATATTTGTACTACATTGGGACCGATAAGAAGACCCTGGGTTGAGTGATCACTCTAATATGTACTTTGACCAGGTTGCGACAGAGTTTCTCTTGAACAATGACACATATACTGTCACATAGATCTACTTTGTATTGGTCGTGGCTATGTCTTGTCATATTGTAGATCCACTGTGTATTCTTTGTGGATACGGTTAATTCAGGTCATAGGAGTATAGATCCACACTGTATTATCTGTGGCTATACCTTTTGTCAATATAATTATGGATCCGCAGTGTATTTTATGGCGGCCATATCTTGCAAGTCTCTATCACTCAAGCATAGGTATGCCTGCCTTAGGTTTGAAACATGTCATAATATTTGTTGGATGTTTGTGTGCAACTTCTATCAGGTTCTCCGAGTCTATAACCTTGCTTTAAAGATTTGTAAAGTGTTTCGGCCATCATTCTCTCTTCTAACCTTTCACTTTAGGGGGCATTCTGTTACACATGAAATTTGCACACCTAGGTACCTTGCCCTAAGTATCGTAAAGTGTCGTATAAGTGTCGCATACACATTGACACCATGGAATAATCTATGTCACAATCCCTAGTCAATGTGGAGAAGGGTTATATTACATGAAGGCAAAAATACTAAGTACACATGAATTATTATTAATATTCATGGAAAATAAATTGATTAAGTGAGAGAATCAAGTGCACATGAATTATTATTAATATTCATGAAAAAGAAAGTAATTA
>JZKD02S1784579.1:349255-370608 GCA_000966675.3 Picea glauca | reverse complement strand
GCTTGTTTTTAAGTGGTTTTTGAGGAATTACTCAGCATGGCTTTGGCTAGGAAGAGGCATGAGTTGGCCTGATGCCAGGTAAACCTGTATGGTGCATTTTAGGGTTATAACACTATAATGCATAGAACCCATCGGGTTATGCAAATGTTTCTCATCCATCATCGAATCCTTCTTATCCTGGCCAACAACAATCATATGTAGGAGGACCTAATGGTTACAACTATCCACCTAACCCAGTTTATGGTCCTACTAGTGTTCCTATGTCGCACCAGTATCATCCGCAAATTAACCGACAACTACCTTTCCTTGAGACTCTGGATCTCCCAGAATTGTCTCGGTTAACTAATGATCCTATTTTTCATTCACCAGTTTGGCCAGTCATTCCAACTAAACTTCCTTTTGATATTCCGAAATTTGACAGAAAATATGGCGAAGATCCAAACAACCATGTGATGACTTTCCATTTGTGGTGTTCATCAAACTCCCTCATGGATGATTCTGTACGTTTGTGTCTTTTCCAGAGAACACTTACAGGCTCGGCAGCAAAGTGGTATATTGAACTACCACGTGCTTCTTTTCATGATTTCAATTCCCTTTCCATGTCTTTCCTCACACACTTTCAACTATCTATTTGCTACGAGATGGGTACTGAACTCTTGACCTCCCTTCGTCAAACTGACTCTGTGCATATCTCTGACCATATTCATGAGTGGAGGCGACGACGAAGGATGATCAAGGCAATAATTCCTGACATATTATTGGTGGAATGGTTTACTAAATCACTTTTACCCCCAATCACTCGCGATGTTGCTATGGGTGGCGTGGTCACAGAGGAACAAGCCATTTCTCGGGCTAAGTACTTAGATTTGGTTTATTCACAATCTGGTACTTTGTGTGATTTACTTACGAATTCTACAAAATCTAATACCGATCCATCTAAACCATCATCCTCATCTCATGCGGATGGTGTTATCGGTTCCGTTAAAACTCAATCTACTTCCCAATCACTCACACTCTCCCCTACCTCCCCCCAAACTTAGATATCTGAGGTGAATGCAGTTCAATCTTCCTCTTCACAACAATCCAGAGGTAAGAAGAAGACAAAGAATAAATCAAAAAATAACAAAGAACAACCAAAAAATCAAGCTCAAACACCTGCTACCGAAAAGCAACCACAACGGAAATTGGAATTCTCATGTATCATTTGTGGTGATGATCAATACACTCGAGACTGTCCACTTCACAATGAAGTGGCCAAAATTTTGAAAGGAAAGTTGCAACCCACTGTGCTTACTCAACTGTTTCCAAAACAACAATCAATGGTTGCTCAAAACCCCTCTCCTGGGGGCAGTTCTAACCATCCTAATGATGAGGCCTCGTCGAGTGCACATATTTATATGTTTAATGGGATTAATTTGAACACTCACTCTAAGACATACGACACACTAGGTAACCCTGACAAAGGAAAAGACACTAATGGTACCGGTACTTTACCGGATTCATCACCATCCTCCATTAGTCTTCCATCGGTTAATCCTCCGTCTGGACCACTTCAGATTGAGAAACCCATGTTTGACTCTATCTTATGCCCTCCTAAGAGAACTATCCACAAATCTACCTTTAATCCTAGTTCACGTGCCACCCAAAACTACAACATTGTTGAATATTTGACTCAAGCACCGTGTGCTATGTCTGCGTTAGAAGTTCTACAGCACTGTCCCAGTCAATGTAGAACGATATTGGCTGCTATTGGCATTGTTGATATTGAGTTGCCCAACCATATCATGTTTAACCTGGACAATTATGTGTCTTGAGTCTCCCACCAATTTTCTTTCCAAGTTGATGTTGTTGTTCACAATCAAAAAATCCACCGAACTATTCTGGATGAGGGAGCCTCAACTTGTGTCATGTCTTTAGCGTGTTGGAAAGGTTTAAAATCACCTGCACTTAACAAATCCCCAATGATGTTACGTGCCTTTTATGGGCAAGGTTTTAATCCCCATGGACTTTTACAGTCCCTACCCATCCAATTGGGTGGAAAAACTATTACTGTTGATGTCGAGGTGGTCGATGCTCCCCTCGATTACAAATTGTTACTTGGAAGAAGTTGGTTTTATGCTATGACTGTTGTTGCCTCATCAGTTTTTCGATGTGTCCAATTTCCTCATCAGGGAAAAATTGTCATTGTTGATCAGTTGGATTTCTGCATGACCGATGCTCGCGCTCCCACTACCAACAATATTCCTTTCTTGGGAGACCACAAGATCACCTATGAAAGAGTTGGTGTTGGCTTACTGAAAGATTCTAGCCTCATGGGTACCTTACCTACACCACTTCCACTGACTACACATCATATTTCCACCGTCGATATGATTTCGACCGTGGCTTATCAATCTTTGGCATCATCTGACCCTTAGTCCAGTCAAAATGTCATACATTTCTATCCAATCCACTTCTCCCTTGTCAGATGACCAACATCTATTGGCACCTGACATTTCCTCGACACCATCATTGTTGAGTTCCTTGACATCTGTGATCGATTACATTTCCCCAAATTTTCCCTCAGATGAATATATCATGGAAATATTGCGCATTGACGAGCTACCTTGGGATGATAACCATCATCGATCCTCTTTTCCGCCCTCTCATGAAGAAATTCGAGAAGATCTACAGTCTATCTCCCCTCCTGACAATGATTTTCTATTGTCTCTCATGCCCTCGACTTATGATGATTTGGATCCAGTAGTTGGCATGGTGATCTCTTTGGTAGGGTTATTGGATCCTGATATCCTTACCCCTGTTGCAACCCTTGACATGTGTTCCTTCCAGAGTGATTATCTTCCATCTAGTGAATATCTCTTGGAATCCATGACCGAGTTCTATCCCTTGACATGGTATCCTTCCAGAGCGTTATTCTCTTGGAATCCATGATCAAGAAGAAACCATGAGCATCATTTCTCTTCTCTATGGAAAGTTCGTTAAAAAATGAAACAGAGGTCTTGAGCATAGTTTTCCTCTCTGTAGCAAGCTTGTTAAAAAATGAAACAATAATCTGGGGATTGAACCCGGAACCCTGAGCATAGTTCTTTTCCTGTGTCAAGATCATTAAAAAAATAAAACAATCACCTCTCTTGAACCTTATTTTCATCCACCCTTCTCCATTTTCTCATCTACTAGAGAAATTGGTGACAACCTCAAAGTCGGTGAATGAATTGAAGCTTGGAGGGAATGTCTCCATCCTTTGATGATCATTCTAGAGTTAAGCCACTAGCTTTCAAGATGGGGGAATACTGAACTTAGTCTTTGTTCTTTCTCATGCTCGTAAATACATGAGAATTCATCTGGGTAAACGTTTATCTCTTTTTCAGACCTGTATGGATACACAACAAAGGAACCCCCTGGAGTCATCTTTAAGCTCTTTTTAGACTCTCTAAACATGAAAATATTGCCAAGTGATCTTGCTTCCTTTACAAATCGTTAAAAGGTTTGAAAGGGCATCTCTCGAGTGATAATTTATCTCTTTTTCGGCCTCGCGAGACTAACATTACGAAAAAGGACAACATTGGAGTCATCTTTAAGTTCTTTTCAGACTCTCTAAACATGAAAAGATTGTCGAGCGACCTTGTTCTCTTCACGCTCGATAAAGTATTTGAAGAAAACTTCTATTGAGCAACAATTTATCTATTTTTCGGTCTCATCCGACTATTTTATGAAAAATGAATTGAGAGAGTTCTCTTTTAAGTGTTTTTCCAAACTCTATAATCATGAAAAACCTTCGAGTTTACCTTCTATGGACTCGTTAAACCATCATACATTGAAGGGCCCATATGGGATCGAACCCTTACTTCTTCCAGTTCGTTAAAAAAAGGAAGAGGAACTTACCGAAGGTGATTTATATCGAGCATGTGTTACCATCCTCGAGCTCGTTAAATTAAAAATAGGTACTCGTCTATCTGGGTGGGGGGGAAAATTGAAGGAAGCAAGCCAAGCAATTTTTGAGAACGCTACCAGTAACTCTTAGAGTCGCCCTTAAACACGACACTTTGTCTTTGCACACATCTTAATCCATTAAACCTCTGCACTGAACCAATCCTCTGATTTTTTCTTACTCCTTTGGGTCACCCGACAAAATTCAAAGTATCCACTGCACCATCGTGTTTTGGTCCATGTCATGTTTTTGTTGTTGTGCCTCAGTGTTCAAGGGAAGTATTTGCCTTGAGAGTCAGCCATCACAAATATCTCGTCTCAATACCCATGTCAGTCCATGTTCATTTGATCTACCAATTACATATATGTGTCTGTTTCGTGTCGTTGATGGGGGATACATCAAGGCCCTCCTTCGACGAGTTTATTCCTCTCGACTTCAACACATTATCCAAGAACTATACTTAGAAACTAGTTAGTACTCTGGGACCTGCATGTCTCAATGGTAGGCCTCTTCACGTTTGATAGTGGGTTTACATCATTGAACTTTGATTAGATGATTCCACAGATGTTTGACTTCAGCTCATCCATTCACATTCGTTGGAATGTACTAGAGTACCTTGGGAATCATTGACATCAATGGTGATCTCCCTCCCGCTTGTTAACGGTTTACATCATTGACTGGTAATCAAGTGGTTACTGCCATGTTTGACATTAGGACACCTATTCACATGGTTAGATTTGTACTACACCGGGATCAGTAAGAAGACCCTGGGTTGAGTGATCACTCTGATATGTCCTTTGCCCAGGTTGCGACGGAGTTTCTCTTGAACAATGAAACATATACTGTCACATAGATCCACTTTATATTGGTCATGGCTATGTCTTGTCATATCATAGATCCACTATGTATTCTTCATGGCTACTATTAATTCAGGTCATAGGAGTATATATCCACACTGTATCCTTTGTGGCTATACCTTTTGTCAATATAGTTATGGATCCACAGTGTATTTTATGGCGGCCATATCTTGCAAGTATCTATCACTCAAGCATAGGTATGACTGCCTTGGGTTTGAAACATGTCATAATATTTGTTGGATGTTTGTGTGCAGCTTCTGCCAGGTTCTCTGAGTCTATAACCTTGCTTTCAATATTTGTAAAGTGTTACAACCATCATTCTCTCTTCTAACCTCGCACTTTAGGGGGCATTCTGTTACACATGAAATTTTCACACCTAGGTACCTTGCCCTAAGTGTCGTAAAGTGTCGTATAAGTGTAGCATACACCTTGACACCATGGAATAACCTATGTCACAATCCCTAGTCAATGTGGAGGAGGGTTATATTACATGAAGGCAAAAATACTAAGTACACATGAATTATTATTAATATTCATGGAAAAGAAATTGATTAAGTGAGAGAATCAAGTGCACATGAATTATGATTAATATTCATGAAAAATAAAGTAATTAAGTGTGAGAATCCACCTCACATTTGGTTTCCTATTTTTTAGGGAAGGTGGAGGATCTCATGGATGGTTGAAATATTTCCTCCTTAAAATCCTTGAGAGATATTTCCTCCCCAAAATCCTTAAGAGATATTTTCTCCCTAAATATCTTAGATATCCCTTTCTTAGTGGATCTGATGAGAGATTCTCTCCATGGTGGTTAAGTCTCCAAATATTATATAATGATGGATTTCCATGGAGGAGGAAGAATGGAGATTGAGAATTATACCAAACTTATGATCTCATGAGTGGTATGTCATTTGGAGCATCAACATTCTGTGCGTGGACTGTTTAAGCAAGGGTTTGGACAAGGGGAACTTGATGAAGCTGCTACACTCAAATCTATGGTTGTAAGTTTTCTTCATTGTTTTTCTCATTAATTTAATATGCTTGGCCTGTTTCTTTCAATTTTGTGTTTGATCTCACATGAATTCGTCTCTAATAGATAGATCTATTTAGAGCTAATATCAGTACAGTAGGAAGTTGTTTGTACTTTTGTTTGTCTACAGGTCTTATCGAGGAGTTCAATATTGGAGCTCAACTCGAAATGTGCATGGACAAACACCGGTAAAATGTACTTCTTTTCTCCTTCCTCCTCACACATTAGTTTATCTAGATCTAAAAGGAAGTCAGTGTCCATGATAAGCATCTTTTGTCTTAAGAGTTAAGAATATATCTCTCAAGAGGAGATCTACCTGTCCACAGGGAGATTTTCCTACAACGGGTTGGACAAGGCAAGGACAAGTGGTTGTAGCCACCTTTTGGTTGTATCTGGAGAACATAGGGGGTTGTGGCCTCCTTCTAGTTGTAGCCAAAGAATTGGGGATTTGGAGCTTCCCTCAGGTTGTAGCTTGGGAAACTAGGGGGTTGGAGACTCCTTCCAGTTGCATCTAGAAAACAAAGGAAGTTAGTGCTTCCAATGAATGTAATTCTTCAAGACATATAAGAAAAAACATTCTGCGATTTTCTCCCGCTTTGGTTTCCACGTAAAAACACTAGTGTATTGTGTATGTATATGATTTCTCATTTGTTCATTTTTTATTTACTTTGCAATTATTGGATGATAATGCTACATTGATATAACACTTGCATTTTATGGTGAAAAAATATTAAATTTCTCTATTATTGATTCATCCCCCCTCTCAGTAATCCAACAATTGGTTTTAGAGCAAGTTCCTTTAGAGATCAATTTAACCACTAAAAGGTAGATCATGGAGAGAAACAACATTTATAAAAATGGAATACCATAGTTTGATGGAAATAAGTATTCATTTTGGAGAAGAAGGATGAAAACATATATACAGGCACAGGGATTTGAAATTTGGAAATCAGTTGTAGATGGATACAAAGAACCAACAGTTCCATCGAAAAATGAAAGAGCAATAAAACTCTGTCAAAATAATTCCAAAGCCACAAATTCACTTATGAATGGTATTTGTGAATCGATATTCACCGAAGTTATACATTTTAAATCCGCTAAAGAGATTTGGGAAAAAATTCAAAATCATTATGAAGGAGATTCAAAATTCAAAGCGACAAAGCTTCAAACTTAAAGAGGTCAGTTCAAACAACTAAAGATGAAGGAAAATGAAAATATTTCAGCTTATTTCTTACAAGTCGATGAAACAGTAAATGCAATCATAGGATTGGGAGAATAAATCAAAGAATATGTAATTGTTCAAAAGGTACTAAGATCTCTTCCTATGATATTTGACCCTAACATATTAGCATTAGAAGAAAGAGAAGATCTAGACTCAAGAAGCATGGACAAACTACATGGAATCTTCATAGTATATGAAATGAGAACTGAACATAAAAATCCAAATGTAAAAGAAGAAGTTTTCAAAGCATCCAAAAGGTCAAAGAAAAAGGAAAAATAACATAGCAGTAGCAGTGACATATCGAAAGATGATGAAGAAGTGGCCAACTTCGTCAGAAGATTGAACAAGGGAACCAACGACAGATATAAAGTTAATTTTCATTTGATTTGTTTTAATTGTGATGGTATTGGTTATTTTGCTAAAAAATGTCCTCATAAGAAAAATAAGAGGAATGATGAATATTAATCAAATAGAAAACAAACATATAAAGGCAAAGGAACCACAAAGAAAGTTTTCAAGAAATGCTTATGCACCAAAGAAGAAATATCATCATCAGATGAAGATGAAGTCAGTGATAGTGAGACAAAAAGAGTTCTATTAATGGTCGTAGAATACTTTGACAAATAAGACACCCAAGAAGAATATGAAGAGGCCGAAGAAGAATATGGAGAGGCAGAAGTTGACTACCGAGAATAATTGTTGTGTTCCATAGAAGTTATAAGAAGATAAAAGAGGAAAAACAAGAAGCTACAAGCGGAACTAGACAAGAAAGAAGAAACTAGAGAACTAGAACAAATGATCATAAATTTGAAGGTTTAAATAGAAAAAGATAAAATAATTGAAGAAACACTCAAAGAACAGCTAGAAGAAAGAGACGGGATCATTGAAAAACTGGAAGCAAAGATTGCCACATTAAGAAAGGATCTTCAAAACAAAAATATGTAGAACAACTCAAGAATTTTGGATGACATTATTAGCAGTCAAAAACCTCATCATGAAAAGTCTGGACTTGGATACAATCAGACAGAAAAGGGATCAAGCTCCAAAACAAGAAAACAAGAAACATATCCAAAAATCTATGCGTAAACAATCAAAGGGGATAGGAAGATCTACAAGGAAGATTATAGGAACACTCCTCCACCGAGAAGATTCAGATTTCAAAATCAACAATAAACAGATGGGCCTTTTTGGTCCTTGACCAATTTTTGGGAGATTCTTGGTCATGTTGACCTATTTTGGGACTTCGATAGCCTATCGAAGGAGGAGCAAAAGACGAAGCAGAGATCACGAGATCTCGGCCCTTTTTGGGTCCTTTTTGGGAATATGTATTGGGATTGGGATGTCGGCCCATGGGTTTACCCATGTTTAGGCCTAGTTTTGTAATATATAAATAGATGTCTTGGTAATTTAAGGAGACAAGATGCATCTATGTGATGTTAGGAGAATGGCTAAGTGCTAGATCTATGTGATGTGAATGTATGCTAAGTGCAAGTAGAGTCTGTAAGTGCTTTGTTCATGACTATGAGAGACTTGTAGAGCTAAGTGTGAGTCATTGTAGCATATTGTGAAATGCTTAGTGTTGTAACGCAAGGAAGAAGGATCTAGTGAGCTACGCAGATCTTCTATCATGTGTGGAATAAGGGTTTTGAGGCTTTGTGCTTGTAACTGTTTGACTGAAGACAATAAAGAAGAAGAGTTGTTGCTTTGTGCCTTGTATTGATGTGTTCACAAGTTATTTGCTAAGCGCTTTGATGTATTTAGATAGATCTGCTTATGCTTTGTGATTCTTATATGTGAGAATGTTAGATCTAATATATATGGCTATGCTTAGTGCTTGATCTGCTTGATCTAATCTGTTTACCTATGCTAAGTGCCTAAATACTTTAGATAAGTGTGAATGTTGCGAAGATCTGTTTTATCGACGAAGTAGATATTGATTTCATATTAAGGAACTGATGGTGCTAAGTTATTTATTAAGTGTTACAATCACAGATCTGTGTCCCAGCTAAGGTTGCAGACACTTGAGTCCTGCAACCACCCCTTCCTCTACCTTGGGTGAGACTTCATCTGCCTCACAGTTGTTGTCGAAAGGGTCGATAGTTAGGGATTTGTTGTTGTGTTGTTGTAGCATTGAACCTTGGGTCTTCCCCTGTGCCAACAAATGGTTCCGTTGTCGGGACCTGAAACTGTGATTGCTGGGAAATAAGAAAGAAGAAGCTTTGTGCAAAGATTCGACCTGAGATTGTGAAATCTCTGTGTGTATATATGTGCCCTAGTGCATAGTTTCCTTCTTAATTTATAAATCTCTGTGCTAAATAAAGAATCCCAATCTAAACAAAGGAGGTCAGATATGAAAGAAAAGAAGCAAGATATGAAATCTTTGTGCTCCGTAGAAGTAAGATAAGTGGAAATTTTTGTTTCTAAAGTATGGATCTAGGTATGTTTGATAGGTTATGTCCTAGCTTGAAAACTAGGGCACTAATAGATGAAAGAAGGCTTGATATGAGTAGATCTGATATGAATAGTGAAAGATATGTTATACCTATGCATAGAAGGAATGTTTGGACTAACAAATGGATGCATGACCCTAGAAAGAATTTTTTTCAAGTTAGCTACCATGATCCTAGTGTGTAGTACTGGAAAGGCTAGGGATCATTTAAAAGAAAGAGAGGATTAACTCTCTATTATAGTTGCAGAAAATTGGGACACCTTGCTAAGGAATTCCTTGGGAAAATACTTGGTTGTATTTGCTGTAAATCTATGTACCATGAAGTATTGGATTTCCCTAGAATGATTGCTAAGATGGAAGAAATGAATCTGAATAAAGAAAACCCTAAGGTAGATCCAAAAATGGCAGAATCCCAGGAAGAATCAGAGAATGTATTGTTGTAAATAAATGAAACCCTGAATGACCATGGACATGTCAGACTATCAGAGATCTTCAAGGAAAAAGAATGCATTGAAGTAAGAATAGGAGACTTCGACATTGACTGTGTTATGGATGAAAAAACAAAGGTGAATATCATGACAAAAAGAACTTGGCAAGCCATAGGGAATCCTGCTATGATCCCTTCATTAGGAGGAATAATACTATTCAAAGGAAAGCTAATAAACCTATGTGGAAAGCTCGCTCGCATACCTATGCACACTAATGGAACTTTGACAGAAGAAGATTTTGAGATTATTAACTTTATTGAAGACAACATCCCGTTTACCATGTTACTAGGAAAACCTTGGATTGATAGAGATCAAGCCAGATGAAAAGAAGAAGAAGAAGTTTTGGAACAGAAGAAACAAGAGTTAAAATATTTCATGACTAGAAGGATCGCACATTTGATTGCAGAACAGGAGAATAGATCAAAGTTATTTAACACCAGATACCCTGGTGTTGAAGTTACAAGAATCCTAGAAGACCAACAGAAGACTAAAGTACCTACCCCAGATAAAGACGAAGTATTATCCAGGAATCCTAGGGAAGAATGTCAACAACGCGAAGTGACTATGACCAAAGAAGATAAGAATCAGAATGGAAAAAGGAATACTGAGACGAATCCCACTGAAAAAAAATCTAGAAAGTTAAGTAAGAAGAGAGATAAGATCGAAAATTTGCAGAAGGTTCCAGAGAAAACTTTGCAGACGAAAAAATTGAAAAATAGGAGCTTCACCAGGATATCAGAATAGCGACACATGGCACTTTGCCACGATGAAGCAATATAGCCATTGGGGACATTATAGTCATTCGATCGATGCTCAAAATGGGCAAAAAGGTATTTATGGTTCATCACCATACCGTTGGACCTCGCCATTATGGACCAAAAAAGAGTTATTGGAGGCTTGTACCCATTGCAAGCAAGTCGTTGCCAAGTTTCCTACTTATCCCGCCATGCCATGCACATAGAACACTTTTGCCAATTGAGAATTCGAGCCCGCAGACTAAGATGAGTTTATATAGTGATCATCGCATTTTTGCTCACTATCTTAGTATTGTGTCTAAGTTGTTCATCAAACCCATGATTGCTCACCCTGAGTGTATGTCGGAAGAATTGAGTGCCACAGAGAAAGTTGTTGAAGAATTTTTTATCGACTTGATGAATAAGAGAGTCATGTTGATGTCTAAAGGTATCTAGGCTTCATCCACAAGAGCAGTGCAAGCGTCTCTGTCCACTACTCGAGTCGGACCATCCCGTCCAGTTGATGAAAAGCAAACCAAACATAGAGACGATCTCGCAAATGCTAAGTTGATTCTAAGTATTTTACCTGCCTATCCACCACCTCTGAGCGACACAATCAATCGAGATAGTGTGCCTAGAGAATTTGATTATTCTTTGGTCACTACATACCTCCCGAAATGGATATGTGCAATTTTCACTGACCAAGAAAAGATTGCAGTGTTGAAGTTTAGCGACTTCAACCTTGGTGACAGAAAGGTCTACAACATGCTCAACCCACATCAGTACTTGACCAGAACAAAGGGAAAGAATTCAAAGATAGTTCCCCAGTCATGGAATATGAACCTCACGCAATCCACACTGCTCAATGTCATGAATTTTCCTCGCTTCGGAAGGCACCAAGAAGTGAATGCATGTGTCAAATTGTTGATTTCATGTTACCATGGTATATACTTGTGGTTAAACCACCGTATAACAGTGGATTTGACACTGATACACTGGATCATCGAGATTAGCATGCAAGGACCCAAACTACAGGATTTCTATCCTGGAAAATCCATGAACCACGCTCTTGCCCAAAGGATCAAGGACACTTACGGAGATGTCGAGAAGGTAACGTGAGGCTACAAGGTAGCTTCTATCTAGAGTGACACAGTGTGCATTGCCTATCAGTTGATCACAGGAAAGTTTTTCTGCAAGAACTGACCCACCCAAGTGACTGGTTTTACAGTCGACTTCATAGGAAAGTGTGCAGAGGGCCTACAAATGAATTGGGTGAAGTACCTTGTGAACCAGTTGGAACTGGATTGCAGGGAAGTGTAATATCAAGGATATGAATTCCAAATCAGCTGGATTCTAATCATGATCGCTTTCATCGCATGGGAGATGCCGAAAGGTGTGACCTTCACGGACATCGAGCCCTTTGAACCTCTGGTCGTGAAGTTCATCACACTATGGTATTCCAGTGACATGAACAAGAAATGGCTATCAAATTCTGTATTCCACACATATTACAACCAACTAAAGACAGACATCTAGTCCGAGCCTTGCATCACACCAAATACTCTCCACAGGTTTCGGCCTTTAATGAAATTCAGCATCGATCACCACTTCTTTATATTACGACGTGCACTAACGAGCATAAGGATCAACTTCAATATTACTACAAGCTGACAGAAGAGGACTTGGAGAAAATCACCAAAGACTGGTCGGCATACCTCCTCATTCTAGTGGACCCTATGGAGATATCCGATATTGACAGTCTAGAAGCAGTGCATGACACACCTGGACCCAACAAGACAAAGAAAAATGAAGAAGCCCAAGACGTAAGTAGTACTTCAGCGAAGACTGCTTCCCTCTCACCTAAGAAAGGAGGTGATGGCAGAGAGATAGGCGGTGCAGAAGTTGAACAAAATAAAGGAAAGGTTACACTGCTTAGAGATGAGGAGGATCCCTCGAAGAAAAGGAAGGTTTCCCCCCCGAAGCCTTCCTCCTAGAAGAAATCGAAATCCTCTATGACCAAAATGTAGACTACCCTCACCTCAGATGAATTTGATTTCATTGTAGTTGCCATGAAAGATGCTTTGTTGGAGATAGAAGAGAAGCAATAATCACATTAAGGTTGAACTTCAAGGAGTGCAGCAGGCACTACAATATAGCCGCACAGTTACCACTACACCTCTGCCTTTGAAAACACTAGAACTAGGAGATGGGTCATCTCAACTCCACCGAATCCCTAATACAGTTGAATCTCACCTTCAACAAGCATAGGAGGAAACAACACAAGCCACCTAGGCTTTAGTACAAGTACAAGGAGACCTTTTAGAGCAACAAAGTACTACAGAACAGGAAAATCTTCCTCTGCAAGAAAAATGGGATAAAGAAAAAGTCCAGCTGCAGAAAGAAAAGGAATATTTGCTCACAGAGAAACTTGAAGTAAAGGAAAGGGTCAACATAGCACTTTTCTCTGTGACAGTTGTAGAAGTAATGACCGAAGAAAGAGTCCCATAGCAGGTGGCACAACTTGAAGAAGTAATTCAACAACTACAACAATGCATAGCAGATTTAGAGTTACACACAGTGCCCGAGACCCTGCAAGACGTAAGAGACCTAAGGGAAGCAACTGCCCACAATGCAGTTGACCGACTAAAATCTCTTGCCCTGGAATGCAAGAAAATGAGTGACCACAACACCCACACATATGAGAAACTCGCTGAGAATCTAGAATTGCAGGCACTACAGTCATAGCTCTAGGAAGTGAAGCAGCACACCGACACACTACAGGCACAGCTGAAAGCCCTGTCAATTGTAGACAGAATGAAGAGATCTCAAGAGCAACACGCTGCCCAGCAGTAGATCCATATGATCCAGAGAAAAGTGATGGAAGTAACTCAATGGCTCCAACCTATGAAAGATAAGGCATGAAATTGTTCACAGAAGTTGAAAGCCAAGGAGAAGAGCTAGAACAGGTTGTCACTATAGTAGAATAGCGCCTAGAAGAGCCAGTGAATGATGCAGTGATCCTAGATTTCATCGAGTAAGAGGCCATAGAAAAGCAGCAAGTCTAAGCAGCTCGAGCCAAACTCGAGGAGTTTGAAGCAGAACTGATCGGACCAGAGTGACTTGGGACAAGTCACAGGTGAGTGTTTGGGGCATGTTGGCCCTTGACCAAGTTTTGGGAGATTCTTGGTCATGTTGACCTATTTTGGGACTTCAACAGCCTGTCGAAGGAGGAGCAGAAGATGAAGCAGAGATCACGGGATCTCAACCCATTTTTGGGTCCCTTTTAGTATAATGTAATGGGATTGGGATGTCAGCCCATGGATTTACCCTTGTTTAGGCCTAGTTTTGTAATATATAAATATATTTCTAGGCAATGTAAGGAGATAAGATGTATCTATGTGATGTTAGGAGAATGGATAAGTGATAGATCTATGTGTTGTGAATGTATGCTAAGTGCAAGTAGACTCTGTAATTTCTTTGTGCATGACTATAAGAGACTTGCAGAGTTAAGTGTGAGTCCTTGTAGAAGATTGTGGAAGGCTTATTGTTGTAACACAAGGAAGAAGGATCTAGCGAGTTGCGCAGATCTTTTGTCCTGTGAATAATAAGGGTTTTGAGGCTCTGTTCTTGTAATCATTTGAATGAAGACAATAAATAAGAAGAGTTGGTGGATGTAGCCCCAGGGTGGGGGTGAACCACGTAAACACTGTTTTATGTTGCTTTGTTCCTTGTCTTGATGTGTTCACAAGTTATTTCCTAAGTGCTTTGATGTATTTAGATAGATCTTCTTATGCTTTGTGCTTCTTATATGTGAGAATGCTAGATCTGATCTATATGGCTATGCTTAGTGCTTGATCTTCTCGATCTGATCTGTTTACCTATGCTAAGTGCCTAAATAATTTAGATAAGTGTGAATGTTGTAAAGCTCTATTTTATCGGCGAAGTAGATATTGATTTCATATTGAGGAACTAGCGATGCTAAGTGCTTTATTAAGTGTTACAATCACAGATCTGTTTCCCAGATAAGGTTGCAGACACATGATTCCTGCAACCACCCCTGCCTCTACCTCGGGTGAGACTTCATCTGCCTCACAGGTGTTGCCGAAAGGGCTGGTAGTTAGGTCTTTGTTGGTGCACTCTTGTAGCATTTAACCCTGGGTCTGCTCCTATGCCAACAAGCCTTGGGAAGAAGAAGGATTCATAAGAGAAAATCCTTTCAGAAGATATTCAACTCCCAGGTATCAAACTATATTTTTTCATTTATGTTATGCATGTAATAATTTTGGACATAAATCTATGATTTGCAGAGCTAACAATAGGAACATAAACAACCTTGAAAGTCATACACAAAAGGTTTATCCAAGAAGGCCTAGTGAAACAAAAAGAATAAGTTACAACACGTTTGAATCATTGAGCACTGAAGTGGAATTCTACAAGTGTAACAAATTTGGACACATGGCCAAAGATTGTAGAATGACAATTCCTCCTAGAAAACCACAACAGAACAACAATAGTCATGGGAAGGAACCTCAAAAGAGGACATGGATAAGAAAGCATAATCAACATAGCAATGAAGAATGCACACTCACTCTACAAGCTAAGCAGAAGAAACATGGTTGGTATGTTGATAGTGGTTGTTCAAAACACATGATAGGTGATAAATACATGTTTCTTATATTAAGAAAGGAGAGAGATGGATAAGTCTCCTTTGGAAATGATGATTCAGCTAAAATCATTGGAAAAGGAACAATCAAAATTGGAAACAAGAATACCAAAGAAAAACATTTTCTATTAGTAGAAGATATGAAACATAATCTTCTAAGTGTGAGTCAAATGTGTGACCAAGGTCATAAATTTACTTTCGATTCACAAAAGTGTGAGATAAGAAAAGAAGGTTCAGGAAAATTGATTGCAACAACTACAAGAACTTCAAACAACATATATGTACTAAGTGAAATTGGAAATGAAAAGTGTTTTCTAGGAAAGGAAGATGAAAGTTGGCTATGGAACAGAAGAATGGGTCACATGCACTTTGATAACCTTGTCAAAGTCAACAAAAATGAAGCAGTTATAGAAATTCCCCAGATTACGAAACCAACCAACACTTTATGCAAGCAATGTCAACAAGGAAAGCAAACAAAGACCAAGTTTAAATCAAAAGAATATTCAACGACAAGACCACTAGAAATTGTGCATATTGATCTAGTTGGACCAACTACAATGAAGGTTTTAAAAGGTGAGAAATACTTTATGTTATTATTTGATGATTATACAAGAATGACTACAGTTTCCTTTCTCAGGAATAAGTCAGAATCTTTTGAAAACTTCAAGGTCTACAAGGAACTGGTTGAAAATGAAATGGATTCAAAAATCAAATGTTTGAGATATAATAATGGAGGAGAGTTAAATTCAAAGGAATTTATGGACTACTGCAACAAGCATGGAATAAAAAGTCAATTCTTTGTTGCTAGGACACCTCAACATAATGGAGTTGTTGAAAGAAAGAACATGACAGTACAAGAAATGGCTCGAACAATGTTATTGGATTCCAAATTGACATATATCTTTTGGACACATGTAGTGCATACAATGATTCACATTCAAAACAGAGTAATGCTCAGAAACAACACTGACAAAACTCCCTACAAGCTATGGAAAGGAAGACCAACACATGTGAAGCACTTCAGAGTATTTGGAAGCAAATGCTACATCAAAAGAGAAGATGGAAGAATGGGAAAGTTTGAATCTCATGTGGACAAAGGAGTACTTGTTGGTTATTCAAGTACAAGGAAATCATACAAGTGTTACAATCTGAGGTTCAAAAAAGTTGTGGAAAGCATCAATGTAACAATTGATGAAACATGTGGACAAGAATTAAAGGAAGAAGAAAATGAATCAATTGAACAACTTTACGAAGAAGAAGAAAAAGATAAAGAAGAAGTAGAAAGGGAAGATGAAGAGGATCAAACATAAGTAGAAGAGAAAGTTCATCAAGTGCCTCCAAAGACACCTAGAAAACAAGTACAAAAGAATCATCCTTCAGATTAGATTATCAGAAACAAAGATGCAGGAGTTGAGACTAGAAGAAGAATCTATTCAATAGAACAAACGCACCAAGAACTCTCATCTACGATTGAACCAAATAGTTTTGAAGAGGCAAACAAAGATGAATTTTTGAATAAATCCATGGATGAAGAATTGGATCAAATAGAGAAGAATGACACTTGGGACTTGGTTCCAAGACCAAAGAATAATAATGCGATTGGCACAAAGTGGGTATTCAGAAATAAATTGAATGAATATGGATAGGTTACAAGGAACAAAGCTAGATTGGTATGTAAAGGATACACACGGGTTGAAGGAATCGAATTTGAAGAGACATTTTCTCCAGTTTCCAGAATGGAAGCAATCTGATTGCTCCTAGCTTATGCATTCTCCAAGAATATTAAAGTGTATCAGATGGATGTAAAATCAACTTTTTTGAATGGGGAACTTGAAGAAGAAGTCTACATTGAACAACCAGAAGGATTTCAGTTGTCATAGAATGTAGATTATGTTCATAAATTGAAAAAGTCCTTGTATGGTCTAAAACAAGCTCCTAGAGCATGGTACTCTAGACTGGGTAAATATCTATAGGAGGCAGGGTTCAGAAAAGTAAATGCAGAAAACAACCTCTACATCAAGTTAACTCAAGATAGTATTTTATTAATTGAAGTTTATGTTGATGATATTATTTTTGGAAGCAATGATGACAGGTTAAGCTAGAAATTTGCAAAGGATATGCAAAATGAATTTGAAATTTCATTACTCAGAGAACTATCCTTCTTTCTGGGTCTTTAGATACATCAAAAAAACCAAGGAATTTTTATTTCTCAAACTAAGTGTATTAGAGAAATGTTGAAGTTTGGAATGGAAAATTGCAAACTAGTTACCACTCCTATGCAAACCAGTTGCAAGTTGAGAAAATATGATGATTCAAAGTCTACAGACCAGAGGAAATATAGGTCAATGATTGGTAGCTTACTATATGTGACAACATCCAGACTAGATGGAAAGAAGTTGAACAGGTGGCACAATTTCAAGAAGCACCAAAGGAATCACATGTATTAGCAGTGAAGAGGATTTTTAGATATCCCAAAGGAACAAAAGAGTTTGGATTATGGTATCCAAAAGGAAAGGATATATCACTTATTGCCTACACAGATGCAGATTGGGCAGGTTGCATTGATAACCGATGAAGCATCAATGGAGCAACGTTCTACTTGGGTGAGTGTTTAGTATCATGGTTAAGCAAGAAACAATCATCAGTATCCTTATCTACAACCAAGGAAGAGTATATTACAACAACAACATGTTGTACATGGGTTCTATGGATGAAACAAACTCTGACAGATATACAAATTGAGTATTATGATCCCATTCCAATCTATTGTGATAATAAAAGTGCCATCAGTATCTCAAAGAACCCGGTGATGCACTCCAAGATGAAGCACATTCCAATCAAGTATCACTTTCTATGGGAATAGGTTGCAGAGAAGAACATTAGAGTTGAATATGTGGGTACAAAAGACCAAGTAGAAGACATCTTTACAAAACCGATTTCACATGAATCCTTTGAGTATCTTCTCTAGAGAATCGTAGTAATTTCTACTCCAAAATGAATGCTTTTAAATTCTTATCTTATATGTTTTATATCTACACGAGGAAGCACCATAAAGAGGACAATTCAAGTTGAGATATCAGTTTTAGGAAGATTTCAGTCAGGGGGAGTATCCCCATGGACATTTCAGTTAGGGGGAGGAGCCCCAGATGGAAAGATACATTTTCCATTGATGACAAAGGGGGAGAGATTTATCAGATGCAAGATTAGAGAAAGAGCACATAGGCATGGTTCTAGGGGGAGCGATGGTCACAGGGTGAGCATGAGTGATATGACTTCATTATTGCATCAGAGTGTTGCCATCAATGCCAAAGGGGGATATTTTTTATTATTTGGGTTGGTTTTCATTGATATCAATGCTTGAAGAAAGTCCGGTAGCAAATTTATGTAGCACAAAGGTTTGGGTAATGGACCCAAGTTTGTTTGATGGATAATGGTATGAGTTTTGATATATTTGTATGTAAGACTATTCCAGATGGATAGTACATGCCATGTTATTTTCGGTGGTATGTGAAACGTCACATAAATCCTTATGGTTTGAGAGTTATTTCCATGTGAAGTTGGAGAACCCTCATGAGTCATCTAGAAGCCCCAAAAGGTCAAAGTAGTCAAAGTGGTTTAAGAGATTTTAGAAGATAAATAATAAAGTGAAGTGATGAGTGTATTATAAGTCAAAGTGAATACAAAATAAATTACTTAAATAATAAAGTTAATGGAGAAATTACTAAGTGTACAAGTGGTTATAAGTGGATTAACCCTAAAATAAAGAAAGTGGGTTAAGATGGTTAAAAGGTAACCCCTTGAGGAAGCTACATGAAAGTATAAATAAGATGCAAGGCTCTCTCATTTTAGTCACACTTGAGAATATTGAATATCTATAGGTGACTAAGGTAACCAAAGGATATCTAAGCTAAATTTCAAAGGGAAGGTGAAGTAAAGAAGGCCAAAATTCAAGGGAGGATACATTCTTTTGATGATGCTTTATAAGGTATGTTATTTACAGGTCATCTCACCATTTTTGCAATAACGTTTTTTCTAGAATGATTCAGACCGTGAAATTGGGAGGCCATTGAGGAAACATATCCAAGTAGTTGTGATACAAATTTCAGCTTGTGGTTCATTTTATTTTTGGAGTTACATGCCGTGGAAAATAGGGTTTGTGGCTAGTCCTGAAGCTAGTCTAAAACACGTGTTTTGGGTAAAAACATCATAAATTATTCATAACATATACAAATTCAGTAAGAACAAATTTATTGGTTAGAGTAAAGTCTTTAGTATTTTGTGTACAATTTGTAGATCCATACAACAAATATTCCATGCGGGGCATGCTCTACAAGTTCTCTCTCTAGAATAAGCCATAATTCAACAAGGTATGCCATTTTTTCTATAACTCCTTTTTTGAGAGGTTCCAAGTAGTGAAATCTAGAGGAATTTCATGAAAGACGCTAAATAAAATTGTGTACCATTTTCATATCTTTATTCAATACAGGTACATAGTTATGATTATTTCAAGTTAGGGTTTTTGACTAATCCAAAATTAGTCATATGAGACTAAAGTAAAGTTTGATGAAAATTCTAGTCTCTTGATGTTAAAGTTAAGGAAGGTTTGCAGGTATGTGATAATATACACTAGGTCTACTACAAAGTTACAAATCAGATTTGGATGATGATATTTATGAGGGATTTTGGTTGAAGTACATGTTGGGTACATGGTTGAGACAAGTAGTTGATGAGTTGGTACATACATGAGGTGTATAGTTGATGATGTTGGTACATCTTGATGAGTCATATTTTATGTGTATTTGATGCAGTATTGGTACATATTTGGTGCATGGTTGATGCACTCATTGATGGTACAAGTTGAGGTACAGGTTAGTGCATGGTTGATGCACTTGTTTATGGTACATGATTATTACAGGTTGTTTGGTACAGGTTGATGCACTTGTTTATGGTACAGGTTGATTGGTACAGGTTGTTACAACGTTATATCTCACAGTGATAGTGTGACAGTGGTTCCATCATTCTAATTATACGTCAAGGCGATTGGATGGGACAAATACATGTGGTTATATCCACCTTCCGATTGTAGCCGAAGAACATAGGGGGTGTGGCATCCTTCTGGTTTTAGCTAGAGAAGTGGGGAGTTAGAGATTCCCTCATGTTGTAGCCTGAGAAACTAGGGGGTTGGACTCTCCTTCCATTTGCAACTAGAAAACAAAGGAAGTTGGTGCTTCCAATGAATGTAATTCTTCAAGACATATAAGAAAAAAAATTCTGTGATTTTCTCTCGCTTTGGGTTTCCACGTAAAAACACTGGTGTATTTTGTATGTGTATGATTTCTCATTTGTTCATTGATTATTTACTCTGCAATTATTGGATGATAATGCTACGTTGATATAACACTTGTATTTTATGGTGAAAAATGATTAAATTTCTCTATTACTGATTCACCCCCCCTCTCAGTAATCCAACACCCGTCATGGTTTATTTTATCTTCATATTGGACCTGAACCCTCATCATGTGCCCCTGGATAATTATTTTCCACCTTTCTCTTCCACTCTTCACCTTATCTCAATTCTTCCGGCATACCTCTCAACTCTTTTTCTCCTATTCTCTTCTAGGTCCATTACGTACCTCACCTCTTCTCAACAATTTTTGTATCCTCCTATTCTAGGATAAATTCGTGAGTGCGGACACAAACCAATATCCACAGATCCACCTGGATCTGGAACAAACTGAGACAGAATACTACTCTTTCCCTAGTTCTAAAGTATTGAATGGACAAGAGAAGAAGGATGATGTACTTACTTTATGAAAGCTCTCCTTATCTCTGTTGATCCCCGCTCTGCTACGATGCTCTTGCGTCGTCTAATCATAACAACACAAACCAATCACAACAAAGAGATTAATATATTCAAAACTCTAGACTATACATGTGATCAAGGAGTCATATAATAATGTGATATCATCATTATGGGAAAGGGAC
>JZKD02S1784579.1:299959-325817 GCA_000966675.3 Picea glauca | reverse complement strand
TAATGTGGGAATTATTTCCCAACTCCATGCCATCCAAGCCATTGAGACACCCTCTGTGCCTCAAGACCTCCAATCCATCCTCTCTAAACATCAAGTGGTTTTTTCCACTCCCCGAAGATTCCCTCCTTCTCGTGGTGTTCATTATCATCCCATTTCCCTTGTCCTAGGAATCCTTCCTTCCAATATCCGCCCCTATCGTCACCCCTGTTCCCAAAAAAATGAAATTGAGAAAATGGTTCAAGAACTGCTCAATGCAGGGGTTATCCACCCTAGTACAAGCCCCTACTCTTCTCCCATGGCCATGGTCCTTAAGAAATAAGGTTCTTGGTGCAAGTTTCCTGACTTCCATGCCCTCAACAAACTCACCATTAATGTGGGAATTATTTCCCAACTCCATGCCATCCAAGCCATTGAGACACCCTCTGTGCCTCAAGACCTCCAATCCATCCTCTCTAGACATCAAGTGGTTTTTTCCACTCCCCGGAGATTCCCTCCTTCCCGTGGTGTTCATTATCATCCCATTCCCCTTGTCCTAGGAAGCCTTCCTCCCAATATCCGCCCCTATCGTCACCCCTTTTCCCAAAAAAATGAAATTGAGAAAATGGTTCAAGAACTGCTCAATGCAGGTGTTATCCGCCCTAGTACAAGCACCTACTCTTCTCCTGTGGTCATGGTCCTTAAGAAATAAGGTTCTTGGTGCAAGTTTCCTGACTTCCATGCCCTCAACAAACTCACCATTAAAGACAAATTTCCCATTCCTATGATTGATGACCTCTTGGATGAATTGAATGGCGCCCAGTTCTTTACTAAACTTGATCTTTGTTCGTGCTACCACCAAATCCATATGAAAGAGGTAGACATTCGTAATACTTCCTTTAGAAATCATGAGGGCCACTATGAGTTTTTGGTCATGCTTTTTGGCTTGTGTAATTCTCTCTCCACTTTCCAAAGCCTCATGAATCATGTCTTCTATTCTTTTCTGCACCATTTTGTGTTAGTTTTCTTTGATGATATCCTCATCTATAGAAAAACCTGGAAAAACCATCTTTCTCATGTGGATAGAGTTCTCCATATACTCTCTCAGCACCAAATTTTCCTCAAACAATCTAAATGTGCTTTTGGTGCCTTGGAAGTAGAGTACTTGGGTCATCTTGTGGGCAAGGTCGACATCAGGGTGGATCCTAAAAACATTGAAGCTATGCAAGATTGGCCTCACCCAAAGACTCTCAAAAGCTTGTGGGGATTTCTGGGTTTACTAGGTTATTATCGCAAGTTTGTTAATAATTATGGAAATATTGCAGTACCTCTCACTGCACTCCTTAAAAAGAATTATTCTACTTGGACTCCAACAGCTGATCAGGATTTTCAAACCTTGAAGATGGACATGTGTACCACTCCAGTCCTGGCCCTTCCTGATTTCACAAAGACATTTGTTCTGGAATGTGATTATTCCGAGAAAGGAATTGGCACTATCCTTATGCAAAAGGGTTGGCCTTTGGCCTTTACCAGCAAACAACCGTCCGAGAGAAATTTGGGCAAATCAATTTATGAAAATGAAATGTTGGTTATTCTGGATGTTGTGGACCTTTGGCACCCTTATCTATTGGGAAAACACTTCCAAATTAAGACAGATCATCAAATCCTTAAGTATTTTCTAGAACAACTCCTTTCCTCCCCTTAGCAACAAAAATGGTTGACTAATCTCTTTGGATATGATTATAAGATAATTTACAAGAAAGGAAAAGACATTGTGGTTGTTGATGCACTTTCTCGGAAATATGAAGATAAAGGGTCCCTTTTTCTCTCTCCTTCATTGTCCCAGATTGACTCCAAGTTGTTCTCTAGGAATGGCTACACGATCCCAAAAGTTTGCATCTGATACAAAAATTGCAGTCCAATTCTCTAGTTTCCCCAGGGTACTCTTGGCTCAATGAGGAGATTTGATACAAAGGCCATTTTTATTTAAGTAAGGAGTCAAAACTTAAATCCACGGTACTGTTTGAGCTTCATGCTACACCTACAGATGGGCACTCCGAGTTTACCAAAACCTATGACTGGGTCAAACATTCTTTTTTCTGGGATGGTATGAAACTAGACGTTCATAATTTTGTGGTTGAATGTGATGTGTGTCAATGCAACAAGGGTGAAATAGTCAAATCTCCGGGCACACTCCAATTGCTTCTAATTCCACCTGCTATTTGGCGGGATATCTCTATGGATTTTATTGTATGCTTACCTAAATCAGGTAATAAATCAGTCATTATGGTGGTAGTTGATCCTCTTTCCAATTATGCTCATTTATGTGCTCTTCAACACCCATTTACATCATCCACTATGGCTCAACTTTTCATGGATCGAGTCTTCAAGATTCATGGCATGTCGCATTCTATTGTTTTTTATCGCAACCCAACTTTCATCAACAATTTTTGGAAAGAACTGTTCAAGCTATAAGGAACCCAATTTCATCTCAACACAGCTTATCATCCCCAGACTTATGGCCAAAATGAAGTTATCAACAAATGTTTGGAAACATATTTGAGGTATTTTACATTGGAAAGGAAGCATCAGTGGGCTCAATGGTTACCACTAGCTGAATGATGGTACAACACTTCATACCATACATCTACCCACATGACTCTATTTGAAGCTGTATATGGACAAAATCCACCTTAAGTTCTCTCATATTTTCCAGGAGTCTCGAAGGTCTAGGTAGTTGAACAAACACTTACAGTTTGAGAGGCTATTCTTTGTACCCTTAAAGAGAATTTGGTCATGGACCAGAATCGAATGAAGCAACAAGAAGATCAAGGTCCCTCTGAACGTCAATTTGTAGAAGGGGATAACGTGTTTATTCGATTGCAACTTTACAAGCTAAATTCCCTCAAGGCTGATCAGTGTCAGAAACTGGCGCCCAAATTTTATGTTCCTTATACGGTTCTCAAGCATGTGGGATAGGTGGCCTATCAGTTAGATTTTCCTAGTAGTTCTAAGATCCACCATGATTTTCATGTTTCCTTATTAAAGAAGGTGATTGGAACTAAGTGCCAAACCCAAACCACCCTTCCTGAGTTATATGAATAAGGCTCCATTTGGCAGTTTTGGACCAGCGTGAGTGTCGTTTGTGTCAGCGAACCATCAAGGAAGTGTTAGTTCAGTGGAAAGATACAACTCCAGCATATGCCACTTGGAAACCAACTACCATTCTGCAGCAATTTCCCCATCTCAAGCCTTGAGGACAAGCTTGTTTTTAAGGGGGAGGGAATGTTAGGGACCTAACCCCCCACGTAGGTATAATAATATATTTCCATGTAATAAAGGTCAATATTAATAAGGCCTAGCAATAAGGAAGAATAATTCCAATGTAAAAATACCTAATAGAATCTTGCGCTTCTAGAAGGATCTTCCTCTATATGGTTATTTTGATAGACATATTTAGTATAAATAAGAGTTGAGGGTATGAGAACTTTTGTCTTGGATATTTTTGTAAAAGAGATTTCCAATGTTTGAGATTTCCCCCTCGAAGAGGCAAGTGAACATTGCTCTCAGTAATCAAATTTCTCTTTCTGGTGTTATTCTGGTATCATTTTGGAATTATTGTGGTGTTGTTATGGTTATATTGTTGTTCATCTGCCATTTCTAGCTATTTATTTCTCTTCTACATAGTTTTAATATCTGGAATATTACATTCTATTTCTTTATTATTATTCTCCTTGGGATGAATTCTCTTCTAGGTTTTTCACACATTTGTTTATTGGTTCTCTTACTTCATGAATATTCTATTCTAAGTACAAAGTTTACACTTGGAGGTTAATACCTCCTGCAACTACCAAAACATCAACAAGAATTAAAACATGTTGCACAATGCATATTTTCTTAACAGTTAGACATACACATACACATAAATATACTTATAATATTATGGTATTACAATAGGATCAAAGTGATCTCGATAGTGAAGACTCAATGAATCTCCTTTCCTCAACTCTAAGTAGTCTAACCAACTATCCCTATTTATGATATTAGAGCTTCCTTTTATAGCTTTCTGTTGGGGAGCACTTTCACTTTATGTTCTTCTCCACCCATTTTTCTGATAAAAATCCCTTGCAAGCTTCTGGTGTCTGCCAGTGCTCCACGTAGACTTCATCTATCAATGGAAATATTAACTTCTTTCACAACTCGTCCTCTCATCGTCCCACGCCCACGTATGTTGTTGGAAATAATAATTCAGGGATATTTCCTAATGATTCCTTTCTTGATTCTGAAGAACATATTCTAAGATTCAACACAACTAAAAAAATTCAGACCGGCATGCACTTGGTAGTCTTTAAGCTTCGAACGCAACTGAAAAAAATTGGTCCGATGTGCACTCTATGTCATTCGTCACATATTTCCTTGGGCGTGCACAAAAATATGGAATGAAAGCGCACAAAACTAAACCCAAAACTTTGGGTGCCAACACCCAACATGGTAGCTCAACTTGAATGAGGCATAAATTTTTCATAGGAACTCCAATTGACGTGATTTTTTCATCGTTTGATGCCTCAAAATGACCTCCAAAGGTTCCATACCCCAATTTTCCAAACTGAGACCTGACACTAAAATGGCCCTGCAAGATCGAGATAGATGACAAATAATATAATGATCCAATCGGGATCATACCTCCCCATTTAGTGAGACTTTTGGTCTCCAAAAGGTTTACTGAATGAGGTGAGGAAATATTTCGTCTACCTTCTCCCCGGAGTACCACTTTTATTTTTTTGGAATTTGTCCTTTCAACCCAATCCACCAAAGGTCATGATGCCCCTATCTTGTAGTTACGAACCACTTCTGCAAAACTGTGTCCTCTACTAACTCTACCTGAGCATCTGGTGCTAATTTCTCTATGGAAGGTAGGACCTGCTCCTCCTCCTGATCCAACATGGAAGGATCATAGAGTTTGAGATTCTCCAAATTCACTATTGAGTAAATGCGCATGTATGGGGGTAGACTGAGTCTATAGGCATTATCTCCCACCTTTTCCAATAATTTAAAAGGACCATACCGCAGAGCCTTGATATTATTATCAGGACCATGTAGCCTTTACTTATTTAGTTGTAACCATACTTTGTCTTCCACTCTAAATGTTTTCTCGGTACTGTGTTGGTCATGTCTATCTTTGTAATTTTCTTGTGACTTATTCAGTGTCTCCTGTACTTTCAAATGGATTTTCTTAATCTTCTCAACAAATTTATCTACTTTTAATGCATCTCCTATGAGGTCCTCCATCACTCTTCCTTGTTGTCCATATACAAAATCTATAGGTGAAGGTGGAAAATACCCAAAGAAAGTTTCAAAAGATGACTTACCAGTAGAAGTGTGGACTGCTTTGTTATAAGAGTGTTGTATATAGATCAGATTTTCATCCCAAGTCTTCAGATGCTTCTGATTGTAACCCCTCAAAATTTGCATCAAATTCATGTTGAATACTTTCATATGCACATCTATTTTTGGATGGAATGTGTTATCACATATAGCTGTCAAAAGGTCGCAGGGCGACCCAGTCCTTTGCTTGCACAGGTATCGGCCTTGAACACAAAGCACAACTTTCATAGAATTCCTTTTCGAGCTTAAAACACAAGCAAGAAGACAAAATTGTCTTCCAACGATGGAGATCCATTAGGCAAATCAGATCGGTGGTTCACGGGTATTCAAGATCTAAAATTTTCTCAAATTTTAGTGCCAAGGCAGAGGCCTGGAATCAAAGGTCGAGCAAAGATTTAATCTGAGTCGTAGATATTGAGGAGACAGGTGGCAGTCAATCCAAGGTTTCACGGAAATGACTATCAGTAGTTTTGAAATGAGGCAAGGTAAAAATACCCAATGCCCGAAACCCAAAATAGATTTGGACCGTTAAATTCAGAGGGATGTGTGGCGACGGATTAGCAGGTTTGTGGTCTCGTGAATCAGAATTTTGAGAGTGGAGCACAGCGCAAGTTCATGGAGCATGAACTTGTGAAGTGCTTGAGAGTGGGACCAGGGTCACAACCCAAAGTCATATGGAAGTGGTTCCATAAAGGAGATTGAGCACCCATCACATGAAGTTGATAGTTCAGGGTTTTCAGTGAGAAGCCTCGTTCGTTGGATGGAAAGCATATCCGACCATTGATTTGAGTTGGGCATTTTTTCCAAATCAGAAATCGTGGGTGTTGTGGTCAAGTGATATGAGGATGCCTAAAAGATGAAGTCATGAAGTTCTTGTGGGGATAAGCATCAGGTCGTGGCTCAAAGTCACATGCAAGAATGTGCAGTGGAGAATAAGTTGGCACCTGAAGCCTTGGAAGCGTGAAGGAAGGTAAAATTTTCATGAGAGCTATGCCAAGGCCGAAGAACCTCACAATAGTATAAAATAAGATCATCATGGTTTCAGGGCTCTAGGTTGACACGAAGAAAAACCAACATCCCATGGAAACTTCCCGAGCATTCAAAGCCTCGTCCTAATCCTGATGAAGCAATTAATAAAGAGGAGGAGTGGTGGTTGAAACCTTGTATCACCTCATAAATGGAAAGCATGGAAGGCCTACCCGTGGAGGTATATTTTCAGCCCAAAGTTCCCCGAGGACGGATTTTCTTTCAAAACCCATACTGATTTGAATTTGCGTCTAACAAAGGAAGGCACACACAGTCTGATAGAGCTAGTGTCAAATGGAAACTTTGAATGTAGGGGCCCGGTCACGCTCTTGGTGGTTGTAGTAATTCTCGATATTTGTATGTTGTTTTGATATTTTGTAATGGTCGATGGTTGAGCAGTGCTCTCGTATTGTAAACTTTTGATGAAGAACATTGGTTCTCTGGTTATGTATTTGTTTTTGAGACTTCTTGATTAATCTAATTCATCTTTCTTCTTCCATCATATTTGCCTCTGATACTGAGAGATTTCATGATTGACTGATTCACATGGATTGTTGTAACTGTATTAAGATGAATGTTTGATTATAGTGTTGTTATAATGTCTTCCAGATTCCTTGAAAATTTGAATTCAAGAGGATCTTCTGTTTGAGTTTTTTCCTCCCTAGGGTGCTGGAAGACCTGATGTCCATAGCATACCTCTACAATTTCTCACCAAAGTCTTCCTCCTATTCACATTTACTCTAAATTACTGATTGAAGTTGATACAAGACCTCAATTGCTTGTGCATGCCATCCCATATTTTCTAAGTTGGAATGTTATTATCTCGAGCCCTATCCATTTGACCCCAGTAAAATTCATTTACATTTATTGTATAAACTGATGGGTATTGGGCTTACCTCCCCTAAAGTTAGGAGGTAACTTCTAGTGCTAACATAAATGGCACTGTTGCCGGGGACGAATTTGAGCAGATTAAAGAGCTCCCTGGGAAGAACGACATAGATCCAGCTCTTGATGGTAGAAAAGAGTGGGATATAGAAATTGAGTGTAATCATCTACCTGGAGACTCCAAAATTAGAGACTCCAATGGGGAAGATCCTATTGACAAAAAGATGAAGGGAATGACTAGGTACTAGCTTATGAGATTTCTGCATGAACTCTTGTTATTTTTTATCAGCTCATTTTTTTTTCCCTTCACATATTAAAAGGATCATACTTTGCTTTGTTTATTCGGTTGATCACTAATCTTCCTTTATATATTCATCCTTGGAGGAAGAATCCATACTTTCTGACTATGTTGTAGATGTTGATCCTATATCCTCAACTCAGCCTATTCATAATGATAAAATTCATACTGAGATCCCTCCTGGATTCAATCACCCTTGCATCCCTGAGGAGGTTGAAACAGATCCACGGCCTCCTCAAATCTCATCTCATCATGTTGTTACTATTGTTCCTTTCCATCAGTGTGATAAGCCTCATATTCAGCCCACTAGTTTTCAAACTAGAATCATAGACATGTTGTTTAAACCTTTAAATCTTTCATATCATCTTCATCCTTATCCTCCTGATTTCCTTAAATATCTTCCTCATTTTTCTGAGGAATATCATGTTACAGCTGAGAGGCATGTGGAGGCCTTTGAGAACTTTGTTGGTCAATTTTAGATTGCTCATGATGATGTTTCCATGACATTGTTCTCAAATTCGTTGTTTGGAGATGTTGTTGTGTGGTTTAAATGTTTGGGAGTTGAATCCATTCGTTCCTGGGTTGAATTATGCAATGCATTTTTGAACTGGTGGAGTGAGAACCGGTCTCTTGATCAGTATTGGGATGATTTTAATGCCTTGAGGAGAGGGGAAGAGGAATCCTTGATCGTCTTCAACAGGAGGTTTTACCGTGTGTATCATAATATGCATGTAGAGATCATACCCACAGAGACTGTTGCCATGGTGTACTATGTCATGGCCCAGTATTCAGAGCTTGTCCTTCACCCGAGAGAAATGAAATCCACATCTCTATCTCAATTATTCATGGATGTTGGGTAAGTGGAGGAGAACCTTAGATCTTTTGGAATGATTCAAAGTCAGTATCATATCAACTCTGAGCGTAAGGTAGTTTTTTCTTGATGTCCATATGAAGGAAAATTTGTGGATGATTTTGTCTTCGAAGCATGTATCAATGAACAACCCCTTTTCGATGAATATCCTAGTGATGATGAGCAACAAGATTATCTTGTATTTGATCACTATGAATATAGTAAGGATGATGCAGAGGTTGGACTTGTCACAAAAGATATAAAATTTGACCAGGAGCATCCCTTAGTTGTGGCACATGAAGAGGTCATTTATAAACAACCTGAAGTAAATCCATATTCATCAGTGGATCAGCAGCCACCTACGTCCATCTTTATTCCACTTGTACCTACAGTTCACAGTAAGCATCTTTTGGACCCACAGATGCCTTTGGCTATGTTTCAATCAAGTGTGCATGTAGGGGACATCAAGCAAGTTGTCAACAACTTTGAAAACATGAAGGTAACCGTTGATACGTTAATCATGCGTTGCCTTCAGTTTCATGACCCTGTCAATGAGTACATAAATTTACACTTTTCAAATGATTTGGAGCATGCAGGCTGATCGTTTTATCATCATTTGAAGGTAATATGGGTGATCATAAGAATGAAATTAACCATCTATCACACTTTCCTTGTTTCTTATGGATCATTTGCGGTGAAGAGAAGGATTTAGTTATCAAACAGTTTGAATGGCTATGGTGGAAGCTTGCCTTCACCTAGCCCATTGTAAAAATCAGTTAGTTTAGGTTTTGTACATAAATAAGATCTTTTTGGAGCATGTGTGTTTGTTTTCCTTTTTATAAGTGGAATAGTGTACATGTCGTCCTTCATCAAAATGTTTTGAGCTCGACTCCATAACCCAATGCATAAGGCGACTGGAACTGCGTGTTCTTGGCAGGGAGTAGGGAGCATTCCATCCCCTGTGGAGCCAAATGTTATCACATAAAGTTGACAAAAGGTCGTAGGGAAACCCAGTCCTTTTCTTGCATGGGTATCGACCTTGAACACAAAGCGCATCTTTCATAGAATTCCTTTTCAAGCTTAAAATACAAGCAAGAAGACAAGATTATCTTCCAATGACGGAGATCCATTAGGAAAATCAGATCAGTGGTTCGTGGATATTTGAGATCTAAAAGTTTCTCGAAGTTTAGTGCTAGAGAAGAGGACAAAATCAAAGGTCGAACACATATTTAATATGGATCATAGATATTGAGGATAAAGGTGGTAGTCAATCCAAGGTTTTGCGGAAAAGACTATCGGGAGTTTTGAAATGAGGCAAGGGAAAAATCCTTGATGGTTGAAACCCGAAATATATCTAGACCATTAAATTCAGAGGGACGTGTGGCATCGGATCAATAGGTTCGTGGTCTCACGAATTGGAGTTTTGAGAATGGAGCACAATGCAAGTTCATGCAATGTGAACTCGTGAAGCACTCGAGAGTGGGCCCAGGGTCACATTCCAAAGTCATATTGAAGCGGGTCCATAAAGGAGATTGAGAACCCATCACATGAAGCTAATAGTTTGGGGTTTTCAGCGGGAAGCCTCAGCCCTCAGATGGAAAGCATATCCGACCGTTGATTTGAGTTGGGTGTTTTCGTCAAATCAGGAATCGGGGTTGTTGTGGTCAAGTGATATGAAGATCCCCGAAAGACGAAGTCCTAAAGTTCCTATGGCGATAAGCGTTCGGTCGTGGCCCGAGGTCACATGCAAGAATGTGCAGTGGAGAAGAAGCTGGCACCTGAATCCTTGGAAGAACAAAGGAAGGTGCAATTTTCACGAGAGTTGCGCCAAGGCTGAGGACCCTCATGATAGTAGCAAATGAGATCATCATGGTTTCAGGGCACTAGGTTGGCACAAAGAACTGCCAACATCCCATGGAAGCTTCCAGAGCGTTCAAAGCCTCGTCCTAATCCCGATGAAGCAGTTAATAAAGAGGAGGGGTGGTGTTTGAAACCTCGTATCACCTCATAAATGGAAATCATGGAAGGCCTTCCCATGGAGGTAGATTGTCAGCCCAACGTTCCCTGAGGATGGATTTTCTTGCAAAACCCATACTAATTTGAGTTTACATCTGACAAAGGAAGGAACGCACATTCTAATAGAGTGAGGGTTGACTGGAAACTTTGAATGCAGGAGCCCGATCACGTTCCTGGTGGTTGCAGCAATTCTCAATATATGTATGCAGTTTGATATTTTGTAATGGTCGATGGTTGAGCAGTTCTCCTGTATTGTAAACTTTTGATGAAGAACACTAGTTCTCTGGTTATGTATTTTTTTTAGACTTCTTGATTAATCTAATTCAGCTTTCTTCTTCAACTTATTTTCCTCTGATACTGAGAGAGTTCATGATTGATTGATTCACATGAATTGTTGTAACTATATTATGATGAATGTTTGATTATAGTGTTGTTATAATGTCTTCCAGTTTCCTTGAAAATTTGAATTCAAGAGGATCTTGTGTTTGATTTTTTTCCTCCTTAGGCTGCTAGAAGACCTGATGTCCATAGCAGACCTCTACACTTTCTCACCAAAGTCTTCCTCCTATTCACCTTTACTCTAACTTACTGACTGAAGTTGATACAAGACCTCAATTGCTTGTGCATGCCATCCCATATTTTATGAGTTGGAATGTTATTATATTGAGCCCTATCCATTTGACCCCCTTAAAATTCATTTACATTTACTGTATAAATTGATGGGTACTGGGATTACCTCCCTTGTAGTCAAGAGGTGACTTCTAGTGCTAACATAATGTTGTATACCTCTTCAACTTAGTGTCCATATTCTCCCACAATGTAGTCCAAAATGCATTGAGAAATATGGTATCCTTATCTTAGATGATACTCCTTGGTATCCCAAAGTGCACCCAAACATGTTCAATGAAAATATGTGTTGCTTCTTGTCCATTGATGGTGTTTTTACAAGGCATGAGAATGAACATTCTATTGAACCTGTCAACTACCACAAATAGATATTCATGTCCCTTTTTGGTTGTTGGTAAATCTCCCACAAAATCCATGGAAATTCTTTCCCAAGGTCGAGTGGGTACAAGTAAGGGATGGTATAGACCTTGCTTATTGTTGTTGGGCTTTCCGGTACAACAAAGTATACATCCTCAAAGATACCATGCTACATATTATTTCATTTTGTACCAATACACATACCTCTGTAAGTTAGAAACAGTCTTCCAACACCAAAATGTCATGCAACCTTGGAGGTGTGAGCCTCTCTGATAAGCTGCAATCATTCACCTTTAGGAACATGGAGCTTGTAGAGTAATCCATTCTGGAAATGATAGTTAGCCTTGCCATCACCTTCTTCTATATGAATTTGTCCATGTATTTGTTGAAACACCTCCTTTAATTCCTCATTTTTTGTGTATGCCTATTTATATGCATCATGGGTAAAAGGCTCTGTGTGCAACATAGTTCCCAAAGTTGTAATCTTGGATGTAGGTGGTCGTGAAAGCATGTCTTCCAACTTATTTGTGCTACCCTTCATATACTTTATGACAAAATGAAATTGTTGTAAAAACCCTATCCACTTGTAATTCCTGGTTTGTTGTAGCTTACTCTAGGCCTGCAAACACTGTAGTGGTTGGTGATCTGTGTGGATGATGGTCTCCTTTCCCATCATATAGTGATTCCACTTTTTGTTAGATTGTACCAAAGCATAGATATCCTTGTTGTAGGTATGGTATTTGAGAACCACCCCATGAAATACTTCAGAATGATAACATATGTGCCTTCCTCCCTACATCAGTATCGCTCCCATGGAATACCAACGTGTATCTGTCTCCACTTCGAAGTGTGTATGCAAGTTTGGTAGTACGAGCACTGGTTGTTGACGGATATTTTTTTTTAGCTTGAATGAGCATTGTTGTAATTCATTCTTCACTTCATTTTCTTCCAGAACAGACTGTCTATACAACTCAATATTTGACAATGGGGAGTCTAGCAATAATTGTATCTCGTGCTCCACTTCCCTCTTAGGTGGTATCCCTTTAATATCCTAGAACACTCCTCTATATTCCTATAGAAACTCCTCCATTTGATGTTTATACTCTTTAGTACACCCCTCCGGGGATGCCTTCACTCTCATTGACTCATCATCAGATTGATTTTCTCTTAAGAAAAGTAAAACATATTTCTTACTATAACTAATTGTATTCTTGTCTTGGTTGGCACTTACCAGTGAGATATTTGAGTTTCCTTTATGTGCGTTGATGATGTAGGACTTCCCATCCTTGATCAATAGGTATTGGTTGACTCTTCGCATGAATATTGCATCCCTCATATACATGTAAGGGATTCCAAACACTACTCCACATACATCAAGGGGTACTACATACAATTCCACTTCATCAATAAAATCAACACTTCCAACAAATATAATCTTATGCTTTTTAATTACCTTTATATGTGCATCCTTGTTTACCCAACCCAATGCATAGGGGCTAGGATGATTGTGAAACTCCAATCCAATATTGTTGACTAGATCCACTGCTATGAGATTATCCTGTGAACCAGATTTGAACAAAGCATCTATCTTGGTCTTCTTTGTTAAATTATGAGCTTGATTTATTATGCGTATTAATTCTTTTATTTTCTTAAACACTTTGATTCCATCTTAATACACTTCAACAATACCAAATCATAACTAAATAGAAATAACTATGTAGATAAGTAAGCATGCACATCAAAAACACATATACCCTGGGGAAACCCCATACAGGGAAAAAAAACCCAGCAAACGATATTCCTTTAATGCATTAATAATGTAAGATCACTTACAAATATCCACCATGAATGTTATTCTCTTAAAGATCTTTCCAATATGACTTTGACCTGACAAATACCTAAGAGACCTTTCAGAAATACACCTCTGATATGTTGCCTCTATTGTTGATATACAGCACTAATATGTTGTTGATATATGACTGTGATATGAAGCCTCTTTATCATTGATATGCTCCTCTATTTCTTCTCCCTTAACCTCCATATCAAAACTGTGTTGAAGAGAGGGGTCGACCTCCGCTTATATAGGCTGAAGAGGAGAGACTCGAAATAGTAACCTATTTGCATGAGTTAATCATAACTCAACTTCATACTTTAGTTCGAACTTAGAACTAGACTTGAGACTGGTATGCTTTAGTTCAAAAATAGAACTAGACTTGAGACCTCAGTTACAACTCAACATTACACTTTAGTTCAAAAATAGAACTAGACTTGAGACTAGTATGCTTTAGTTCAAAAATAGAACTAGACTTGAGACCTTAGTTACAACTCAACATTACACTTTAGTTCAAAAATAGAACTAGACTTGAGACTGGTATGATTTAGTTCAAAAATAGAAATAGACTTCAGACCTTAGTTACAACTCAACATTACACTTTAGTTCGAAAATAGAACTAGACTTGAGACTTCAGTTACAACTCAACATTACACTTTAGTTCAAAAATAGAACTACAATTGAGTCTTCAGTTACAACTCAACATTACACTTTAGTTCAAAAATAAAACTAGACTTAAGACTTCAGTTATAACTCAACTCTTTACAAAGAAATTCAAAATTATCTTCATGGTGGATAATGTTACACGTGCCAACGCACTAGATCAATACATTTATATCATTTGCAATATTATGAATAGTGTTTGTTTCTAGCTCATAGGAATTTTATATTCAACCTAAATTTTGCTAGATGCCTTGACGTTTTCTCATGGCTCACAAGGTTTGAATAGGAACACAGAGGTTATATGTTCCCCCTAACGTTTGCACTAGTCTTTCTATGCTCACAGAGGTTGTATGTTCCCCCTAACTTTTGCACTAGACTATCTATTCTCACAGAGTTTGTACATTCCCCTTGCCTTTTTCATTAGAATCAAATAAAATCTCGTTCGTCCTGAATTTTGGTTTGACTCATATAGGTTGTACGTTCCCCCTAGATTTTGTCAATACCTCACACGAATGGTTGATTTTATAAATCTCCCTGGATAGCCTCAGGGTGGACCATATGGCCTCTCATTGGAGAATGATTGTCGATGCTACCAAATTTAACACTCCCTCTCAGCGAGGGATTCATTCTTAACCACACCAAGATTGACTCTTAGCTGCACAAACTGTCTCGAGGTCAGAGGCTTGGTCAGTATATCAGCTACTTGCTCGCTCGTGGCTATGTACTGTAACTTTACAATTTTTCTCTGGACCAAGTCTCGGATGTAGTTGTACCTCATGTCAATATGTTTTGAACTGTCATGAAATACTGAGTTCTCTGTAAATTTTATACAAATTTGATTATCACAGTGAACCATCATCGTCTCGATCTTGTCACCAAACAACTCAGAAACCAATTTTCTGAGCCATACTGCTTCCTTGATAACATCACTTGTTGCAATGTACTCAGCCTTTTTTTTACTCTGTGCAATGGATCCCTGCTTCTGGCTTGACCAAGAGATCATAGAGGATCCTAAACTTAAGCAATATCTGAAAGTACTCTTCCTATTCACTAGTCTTCATGCCCAATCAACATCTGCATACCCATGCAAAAATAAATCACCACTGGATGTATATCTCTGACCATAAGTAATGGTCCCTATGATATATCTCAAGATGTGCTTTGTTGCCACTAAGTGTCTCTATCTCGGTTCAGTCATGAATTGACTCATTGCAATCACTACATATCATATATATGGCCTAGTGTGGATCATGTACATCAATGATCCAATCAACTGCCTATACATGGCGAGATCCACCAAATCTGAACCTGTATTAGAATCATGCAGCTTCCTTAGGTTGGTAAACATCAGAGTAGACATGGATTTGCAATCCATCATACCAAACCTCTTTAGTACATCCACTGTGTATTTTCCTTGTGCCATAAATATCTCGCCCTATCTTTTCCATACTTCCAATACTAGGAAGTAATGCATCAAGCCTAAGTCTTTCATCTTGAATTTTGAGGTTAGCTCCCTCTTACACCAGGGTATTATCCCTTCATCTCCTATTAGAAAGATATCATCAACATACAGGATTAGTATAATAGGTTGGCTACCTCTTACCTTGAAGTACAGATTTGCATCAGCATCACTTTTCTAAAAGCCCATGATTTTAAGAAAGCCATCAATCCTGTCATACCAAAATCTAGGAGCCTACTTAAGACCATACAAGGCCTTCCTTATATTGCATACATGAGTGCCTTTGTTATGCAGTACAAAATCATATGTTTGTTCCACAAAGACCTCATTTTCAATCTTTCCATTCAAGAATGTTTTTTTTACATCCATCTGATGTAACTTCCAACCAAGAACAGGAGCTAAAGCAATACTAGTTTGAATGGAGGTATACCTAGATACAAGGGAAAAAGCCTCTTCATAGTCGATTCCTTCTTTCTGAGTGAAGCCTTTGGCTACAAATATTTCTTTGAAATTTTCCACACTTCCATCAGTTGCATGTTTGATCTTATAGATCCATTTGGAAGAAACCACTGATTTGTCTTTTGGCCTCAGCACAATGTCCCAAACATTGTTATTTATAATAGACTTGTATTCCTCACGCATGGAATCCTTCCATACTTGTAATTTATCTACTTCTTCAAATGAAGAAGGTTCAGCATCACTAATGCTTCTCATCAGTGCAACATAGCCTCCAAACCTATGAGGCCTCTTCATTTCCCTGAAAGTTCCTTTGGGAGAAACTATCCTTTTTGCTTCATGCACTATCTCTTTAAGCCACCCTGGCTTCCTTTTGGCTAGAGTTTCTTCAATATTTATTTCTAACACTTCATCAGGTTCTAGGGGATAATTACTTGGCCCTTCACGAGGTTCCTCCCTCTGATCATCTGACTCTTCATTTTCAAAAGAGGGTGAAGCTGGCTTAACTGCTTTTGATTCCTATTGAAGCTCTCTAGATTTCTTAAATGTGACTTCCTCATGGAAAGTCACATCTCTGCTTACCTCTATTTTCCTATGACCTGGTATATAAATCCTATAAGCCTTGGAGTTCTCACTGTACCCCGAAAAAACCCATTTATTTCCTGAGGGTTCCATCTTTTTCCTCTTTTCCTTAGGGACATGAATATACATAGGACACCCAAATATCCTTAGATGACCTAGTTCATGTTTGATCCATGAGAAGAAATCTTTAGGAGTCTTGTCCATCAAGATAACATGTGGACACCTGTTCTGAATATACATGGCAGTGGAGGTAGCTTCTGCCCATAAAAAATTTGGCAGATCTTCGTCAAACATCATTGCTTTCGCTGCCTCACAATTTGTCATGTTTTTCCTCTCAAAAAATCCATTTTGTTGAGGGTTATATGGCACAGTCAATTTTCTCTTGATTCCTACTGACTTGCAGAAATTCTAAAACTGGAGAGATTCAAACTCTCCTCCATTGTTTGTTCTAAGGATTCTGATGCGTTTCCTTGTCTTCTTCTCAATAAAGGCTTTATACTCTTTTAATTTATCAATTGTGTCACTTTTAGCTTTAAGGAAATATATCCAACATTTTCTTAAGTAATCATCAATAAAAATGACATAATACAAACAACCACTGAGTGAGGGAGATGACATGGGACCACATACATCAAAATGAACCAGATCTAAGATGCCTTGAGCTCTGTTGTCACTACTAGGAAATGATTTCTTTATATTTTTACCTAGCATGCATCCCTTACAGATTTCATTTTTACTAAGAGAAATAGAGGGCATGCCACATACAATCTTCTGTATATCTGGAAGAGCTTTGTAATGAATATGTCCAAGTCTTTTGTGCCACAACTCATTGGAGCTAGTCACATCATGAGCCAATGCCTGAACTGACTATCCTAACATGATGTACAGTGCTCCACTGTGAGTTCCAATGGATTCTAATGTACTTAAGTGGCTACCTTTAGCCCACAGTAGTGCCTTCCTATCCTTGAAGATCACCCAATATCCCTTGACCTCAAGGGTTGCAACTTGTTATCACCCTATAAGTTATAGGATCAACTCGTGACTGGGATATTATCTGTCTCTAGTGTTTTTTTGTTGACAAATGATTTTTCATTCTGCAAATAATTTGAAAAAGAAAAAAGAAAAAAGAAAGAAAAGAAAAGAAAAAGAAAAAAGAAAGAAAAAAAAAAGAGGGCATCAAAGAATTTCAATAAAAGCCCCATGCAATATTAGTAACTTGGTCCATACCTTTCAAGCATGGCCAAGTTCTTTTTAAATTGATGTTGATAGGGTAGTGAATGAGTTTGGATAAACAGTTTAATCTTAGCCAAAGTGTCTAGGTTAGATTAGTGAATAAATCTGGCCAGACTATCTAATCTTGGTCAGATAGCCCCAGGGTAGAGTAAATTCTTAACCCAACAGTCTAATCTGGGCTAATTGTCATAGGAAGCTAGAGTAGAATATAGGTTGGTTTCCTTATCGCTTCATTTTAATAAAACTAGCTTGATGTAAATGTTGCACCATGTTTCAGATGCTTAAAAAATTGTTTGGTCAAGCCCCATGGTGGTGTCTACTTGAAAAACCTTGGAAAAACCCATAAAATGCATTTATCCTAAGTTTTTCCCCGGCGCATGTGTTTTCCGCTCCCCACTTACACTCCTTGCACATATCAATGGTCTTGATCGTGGCACCCAAATCTATGGTGGACATATCTTTCCAAACCCCCCTGACCGTTCTACCTTTAACGGAGGTAGGGGGGGGGGGGTCCAGAATCGCTGATAAGCCCCGCACACATTTGGACAGCCCCAGATCGAGCGCATAGCTCTATGGTCCAAATTGGTTTTCGGCCCCCCCCCCCCTCCGTTATGCCTTTAATGGAGGGGGGGGGTCCGGAATGTGTGATAAAAAGTGTGCAAAGAGCTGCGGCCAGGAAACAAGTGCTCAGATCAATGGCTCAAAATGTTTCGGACCCCCCTGACTGATCTACTTTTAACTGAGGGGGGCGAGGTCCGGAATGGTATCTTTCCTCTGGTGGGCCCTCTTTATACATGGAAACGATCTAATGGCCCCAAGTCCCATCAGCTCCTGCGATCTGACCTACCATCGTCATCTCTGGATGTCACCATCCACCTTTCCCGAAATAGTCACATCCCATAACTTTTGTTAGTTCATCCCCCCCATTCGTTCATGGAAAGCCCCCTCACTATGACCTTTACCTCCAGTCGATAGCCGCCACGTCACCTATCTGTATTCCCTCAGTCACCGTCACCTGCCATCTCACATCCCAAATGATCTGTTGGTCATTTATTACTGGATAACCTATCCGTTATCCAGCTGACCTGTCTCTCGTGCCCAACGGACACCCGTTTACTCAAAACTCCCCCTCATTCTCCCTTTTCTCACTATTTACCACTTATCGCACTAGAGAGTTTTTACACTGTTTAATCCTCCGTTACAGTCAGTTTCCCTCATCCACAGTCAGTCGCCCCCACTAACGTTGTTTGTCTTGTAGGTACTGTTGCAGAAATGGCACCAAAGTCCAAACAAGCAGAAGGAGAGGAGAATATGTTTCTCTCGCCTCATGTCGACCTTGACAGGATCCCACTGGTCGATAAATACCAATTAATCGTAGATACAAAGTGTGATTTTGATTTCACAGATCTTCAGTTGTGGCTCAAGGAGGTCTTCCTGGACCAGAGCGATGAAATCGGACTCTGGGAGTCCAATTTACCCCTTTACCTCTTTCCTCAAATTCACCATTTTTCCAGAGTTCGCACTCAAGTGCCAAGCCCACTACATTCCCGAGCAAAGAGTCGTCGTCTCCTCGTCCGAAGAGATTATTTTCCTCATCACGCCCGAATCTATAGACCATATGATACAAATCCCCTGAGCTAACTCTGCATCACCCTTCAACCTGGAAATTCTTACAGAATTATACCAGAAAATGACATTCCCCCAAAGAGCTCAAATATTCAAGCTTTTCCTTCCCCCATCCGCTCAATTTCCGTCCACAAATCCTCCTTATCCTTCTTCCATGTTCTCAACTAAAGGAAACTAGATCATCTCATCCATTTATGCCTTGCTAGGATACTATTCAGATCAATGGGTAGATGAACCCATTCTAGGCTTTCTATCCATCTTCTCTACCGATGAAAAGCCCACCACCCAGTTTGACTTCAGCACATTCCTGGCGGACAATATTCATGAACATTTCATGAATTTCATCATGGAAGGCATGTTCCGATACTCATCCATACTGGCATACATGTTTGTCTTCTTCCAAGCAGACAAATTTGGCTTCTCCATGTAGAAGATGGATGGAGATGGTAGACCTCAGGTAGTGACAACATGGACCTCCTTACTCAAGCACAACTCTACTGATTTCAGTTTCAAGGAGTTCATCGATCAGTTCTACCACCCTGTGGTAAGTATGCTAAGCGGCAAGCCCGAGCCTCGGATAAACGATGAAGTTCAGAGGATCCTGCACCTCTCGGATAACACAAAGATGGGTGATTGGTATTTGTACCAGGATTACACTGAGATCAGAGTATACGGGTGCGAGTTGGCACCGTATAAGCTGCCCAAGTACCTGCCTGTCAGAATTTTTGCGTTGGAATATATAAGGCAGATAATAAATTCCGATGATATCCATTTTGTGTCACTGAAGAAAAGAAGCAGCTTAGAATCAAGGGGCAGATTGGCTCCTTCATCTGCAACAATCGTGGCACTGGGGAAGAAGCAGACAGGATGTTAAGGGAAATGAAGTTCTCCATGAGTTTCCCATGGCATTATGATCCATGCGGGATCATCTCAGAGATGAGGGTGAAGAACAAAAATATCCCATATGTTCATGAGTCCAGGCCTGAAGTTGAGAAGTTCGCAAATCAGATAGTCTGGGAGCCTAACACATTGATCGAAGTAGAACAGCAGGATCCCCCGGCCATTGTGTCACAAACGGCCACGCCACAGGTTTCGAAAGAGAAGAGGCCTAGGAAAGACTTATCTCCACCTGTCACTAAGGTATCTTCCGAAGAATTCCAGCTACACACCAAGAGGCCTAAGACTGTTGCAGTTCCTAGCCCGATCGGGGAAAAATAAGCCTCATCTACTACAGTGACCAAAGTTGGTATTCCACCCTTCGGTTCGAGCCTCCATAAGGTCATAACCCCAGCAATGCCAAAAAATTCTACAGATTCTCCATTGACCACCCAGCCAAGCAAGGTGGGACTGAAGTTGAGTATCTTCGAGAAATTTGAGCTGATCAAGAAAAGGAACCAGACCCTGACCAGCATTACTTGCGCCCAGTTCTGGAAGTAGACGTCGACTGTGCAACATAAGTTGCTATCGGCATTCGACACCGAGAAGGGAAGAATGCATATGGAATTCCTCTAGGCACAATTACCATATCCCAAGGTGATCACTGACTATAAAAGGGCCACCTTCAAATTCCAGACGAAGGATGTGCATCTGGCCGATCAGATGGATCTGCACAAGAAGATAGGGGAAATGGTTTTCTATACATTGGCGCATTCTTCCACTTCTGTGTCCAAATTGCAGGTGTCCCTAAACAATGTTCAAACACAACTCAAGTTGGAGAAGATATCGTCCTTTGCAAAGGACAATAGGATCAAGACTTTGGAGGAGCTGGTCCTCAAGATCGGTTACGATCCTTCAAATGTGAAAGCATCTGAGGAAATGATAAAGAAGAAGAATGTTGACATAGCCTCCTTGAGGAACCAACTGAAGTTCCCGCCCACAGAGGATTCACAGGCAAAGGAGATAGCAGAGAAAGAAGGAGAGAAAGATGAAATGCTCAAGCTGCTCATGGAGCAGAATGCACAACTTAAGGAGATGGAAGTTGAGATGGAGAAGCTATTAAAAGAAAAAGAGAAACTGAATCCAATGGAAGTCATTCCATTGAGTTCTATTCCAATTTCAAGAGTGAGCACAACATCGGTGATAGAAGTTCCATCCACAGCTCCATTGACATCCCAGGAGAAGACAGCCGACCTGGCTAAGTCTATGGAAAAGATGAACCTGCAAGAAACAGAGATCAGCAGGCTAAAAAAGGATATTGAGAACCTTCAAGAACTCAAATCTTCCTTCCAGACCAGCCTCTCCAAGGAAAAGTAGGTGACCTATCAGCTCAAGCAGGAGTTACAACAGCTCTGGAAGTAGACAGTGGCAGGAAAGACTTTGGCTGAGGTCAAAGAAAGTGTATGGACAGACATCACCAAGTCCATGAACGATATATGGCCTATGATACATATTATGTTTGAGAAGAATGAATTGGTACAAAGAAGCAAATAGGCCATCGAGAAGATCAGAGTAGAATTGGGAGACATGCCAACACTGGCGAATGAGATCATCAAGTTCCTCAATTCTAAGACCAGGGAAGAACTGGAAGAGATGAAAATTGAAGACAGAACAGAGACCATCCTTGAGGTCAAAAGAGTTTTGACCAAGAGAGGATTAATGCTTCAGCTGGAAGAAAAGGTTTAGGCCATGGATCTAGGGGTACAAATATTTTTTAGTAAGATTGAGTCTCTACAGAAGAAAGGTCTCCCTGGTCTAAAGGTAATCAATGATAAATTGATGACACTCCCAGAATACAAGAAGAGATTGGTCGATGTGGCTAAGGATAGCTCAAAGTTTGCAAGCATTCAAGGGAGCATCACCGGCAAGGCGTTTCTAGATGCTCTTCAGTGGGACATCAGTATCCAACATGAGATTCGATACATCTTCCTCACCAAGCCTACCTTCACCAAGTACACAGAAATGGACGAAGTGTATCGAAGGCTACTCAAAGTCAACGTGCCCAGTCATCTTCGATGGGAGGAGCTCTGTGATTTGATTGAGTAGTAGATGAGTTGTCCCAGTCCAGTCATTTGTCCAGTCAGATGAGGTCGTGCAGAGGCTTCATCAATGGCCCACCCAGAAATCAGCGTGTAGTTACACCACATCATCAAGCAGTTCCTAGATTTAGGAAATTTGTTAAGTTAGTTGGGCTAAAAATAGATTTAGCACGTTCTGGTCATTAATGACAGGAACGTTTGTAATTTGAGTTATAAATACTTCTTCTTTCGAAGTATTGAGGGTTGTTGATCTTCACAACCTGACACTATCAGACTGTAATATTTTTTGAAGAGATCTTCCATTAATAAAAAGGAGGTGCTTTTACAGGATTCTTGCGTGTATTCACTGGTGATGTTTTTCTCTCTAAGTTGAATGTTATTCTCGCTTTGTTATCATACTTTTTTCTAAATCTAATCTTTAAGAGTAACAAATGTTGCAGGATTTATCTCGTATACCCTGTTTCTAACTCGAAAGATTTAAGTGTTTTATCTTCTGGTGTTTTCAATAAAGAAATTCTTAACTTCTTCTTTGTTGGAATTATCTTTCTCATCTTTTCCGCTATTCATCATTTACGCTATTAAAGAATCCAGTGATTATATTATCTTTCCCTGTGAAAGTTTTCCTTTGCGTTTCTGGTTCGGATTTCATATTTTATTAAAACACAGACCCCATAGCCCAAATGGATGTGTAGACTGTCTCAACCAATTCGAAAAACACTTTGACAACAAAACCGACCTATTTCTTTACCTAGCCTAATATTCAAATTTGCAAAATAGAGCTAAATTATATAGAGAGATCCCTCTCTGAAGTTGGAAGGGCTATATCCCAGCTTCAAAAGTGGTTGGATAAAGTTACCTTTGTAGATTTCTTATGTTGTCAACCTCTCGGAAATTTACAGAGTGCTAACACAACTGATAGTAGATTCTTTTTGATCCCTAGAACATATAATACTTCATCAACATGAATTCTAGCCCTGGATTCAAATCTGAAGGAGATAGAGCCTACTCCCTCTATCTTGTAACATTTATCATCCCCAATCTCAACATGCTCTGTAAAATATTTTGTCTCAAAATCTGAGAGGATCTCCTTGTACCATGTCATGTGATTTGATTCACCATTATCTACTAACCAAGTTTTCGGCCCCGTGAAAACTGAACTGGATAAGGAAGAAACCAAGTAATATTCTTTTCTATTTTCTTTCTCATTAGAAGGACATTTCTGATTTCTTTTGGATTCATCATCCTCGGTAGTTGAGACATGATGTTTCCCTTTCCTTGGATATTTCTTTCTAAACCAACAATCCTTAGAAAAATAACCCAACTTATTACAACTAAAGAATTTAATCTTAGATGTATCAATATTCTTCCCTTTGAATGTACCTTTGGTATTTGGCTTCCTCTGAGAGCCTTTCTGTAAAGTTCCTTTCTTCTTTCCCTTGAATCTTGATGCTAAATATGAGTGCTCTTATTTTGTTGGCTCGCTCTTGGTAGCTGTGCGACTCTCCTCCTAGAGGAAATCATGCCATAACCACCAAACGTGGGTTGAATCTCTCTCCCACTTACACTAGATAAGGAGGTCTACCATGAAGAAGGAAGATCGTAAAAAATGGCCTTCCCTAAATCATCATCGTCCACTATCACCCCTGTGACCAAAATTTGATCTCTGATCTAGGCTATCTTGGAACAAAAAGATTCCACATATTCACCTTTCTCCATCTTAAAATACTTAAGCTTGTGCTTAAGTATCTACAATTCTTGGAAATCATTAACGAAGTCATTGCAAGCATTATATTGTCTTTGACTGAGTCAAAGATGATTCCCTTGGCCTTTGATTGACTCTTCTTGAAGGTCGCTCTTCCTACATTATTCGTGGGTTCCTCCACCACTGTGGTCACATACTGCTCAAGATCATGCTCCTGCAATATATTTGTTATCTAGAGCTTCCACACATTGAATTTGGTAGCTTCTTCTAGCCTATCCTCGTCCCTTACTGAAATGGAGGATGCCATGGACTTCACACTGGAAACTTAATCAAGCTAGCTTGGATCTGTGTGTACCTGTTGCTGTACTTCAACATGCTTAACACACCCTGAGCTTTGATACCATGTTAAATTATGAGCTTGATTTCTTATGCGGATTAATTCTTTTATTTTCTTCAACACTTTGATTCCAGCTTAATACACTTCAACAATACAAAATCATAACCGAATAGAAATAAATATGTAGATAAGTAAGCATTCACATCAAAAACACATATACCCTGGGGAAACCCTATACAGGGAGAAAACCCCAGCAAACAATATTTCTTTATTGCATTAATAATGTAAGATCACTTACAAATATCCAACATGAATGTTCTTCTCTTAAAGAGCTTGCCAAGATGACACTGACCTGACAAAGAGCTAAGAGACCTTGCTGAAATACACCTCTAATATGTTGTCTCTATTGTTGATATACAACACTGATATGTTGTTGATACATGCCTCTGATATGCAGCCTCTTTATCATTAATATGCTCCTCTATTGCTTCTCCCTTAACTTGCATATCAAAACTGTGTTGAAGAGAGGGTTCGACCTCCGCTTATATAGGTTGAAGAGGAGAAGAGGTGAGACTCGAAATAGTAACTTGTTTGCATGAGTTAATCATAACTCAACTTCATACTCAGTTCAAACTTAGAAATAGACTTGAGACTGGTATGGTTTAGTTCGAAAATAGAACTAGTCTTGAGACCTCAGTTACAACTCAACAATACACTTTAGTTCGAAAATAAAACTAGACTTGAGACTTTAGTTACAACTCAACATTACACTTTAGTTCAAAAATAGAACTAGACTTGAGACTTCAGTTACAACTCAACATTACACTTTACATCAAAAATAAAACTAGACTTAAGACTTCAGTTACAACTCAAATATTTACAAGGCAATTCAAAATTCTCTTCATGGTGGATAATGTTACACGTGCCAATGCAATAGATCAATACATTTATATCATTTGCAATATTAGGAATATCGTTTGTTTCTAGCTCATAGGAATTTTATATTCAACCTAAATTTTGATAGATGCCTCGACTTTTTCTCATGGCTCACAAAGTTTGACTAGGCTCACAGAGGTTGTATGTCCCCCCAACTTTTGCACTAGTCTGTATATGCTCACAAAGGTTGTATGTTCCCAGTGACTTTTGCACTAGACTATCTATGCTCATAGAGGTTATACGTTCCCCCTGACTTTTGCATTAGACTCACATAGCATCTCATTCATCCTAACTTTTGGTTTGACTCATAGAGTTTGTATGTGTTAGAGAACTGGGAGGGGGGGCTGAATCAGTTGTTACCGTGCTTAAACAATTATGGTTATTTTAAATTCTTTGTAGAGACTCTGAATGATGATTACAATAATGCAGGGAAATAAACAATGGCACTTTCAGCATCATTCACATATATGAGAAACACAGAGACATATATTTCCCGAGGAAACCCGTGCAGGGTAAAAACATATTTTCCTTTATATGATAAGTAATGGTTACATTCTTTACAGTATCATACATATGAGCACCAACTCATAATGAGGCTACAACCTCAGTTTTGCAAGATGCAACTTGCTGAGAGCACC
>JZKD02S1784579.1:264919-278652 GCA_000966675.3 Picea glauca | reverse complement strand
TCGTCGAAGGAGGGCCTTGATGTATCCCCCATCAACGACACGAAACAGACACAGAGATGTAATTGGTAGATCAAATGAACATGGACTGACACAGGTATTGAGACAAGATATTTGTCATGGCTGACTCTCGAGGTGGATACTTCCCTTGAACACTAAGGCACAACAGCAGAAACATGACATGGACCAAAACTTGATGATGCAGTGGATGTTGTGACTTACATCAGGTGACCCAGAGGAGTGAAAGAAACTCAAAGGATTGGCTCAGTGCAGAGGTTCAGCGGATTAGAATGTGTGCAAAGACAAAGTGTCGTGTTCAAGGGCAACTCTAAGAGTTACTTGGTAATGTTCTCAAAAACTTCTTGGCTTGCTCCTTTCAATTTTTTCCCCCATCCAGATAGACGAGTACCTCTTTTTAATTTAACAAGCTCGAGGAGGATAACACATGCTCGATAAAACTCACCTTCGGTAAGTTCCTCTTCCTTTGTTTAACGAACTGGAAGAAGTAAGGGTTTGGTCCCGTATGGGCCTGTCGATGTTTTGTTTAGCAAATCCAAAGACAGAAAACTCATAGGTTTTTCATGATTATAGAGTTTGGAAAAACACTTAAAAGAGAACTCTCTCAGTTCCTTTTTCGTAAAGTAGTCTGACGAGACTGAAAAAGAGATAAACTATCGCTCAACAGACGTTTTCTTCAAATAATTTAACGAGCGTGAAGAGAACAAGGTGCTCGACAATCTTTTCATCTTTATAGAGTCTAAAAAGAACTTAAAGGTGACTCCAATGTTGTCCTTTTTCGTAATGGTAGTCTCACAAGGCCGAAAAAGAGAGAAATTATCACTTGAAAGATGCCCTTTCAAACCTTTTAACGAGTGGGAAAGGAAGCAAGATCACTCGACAATCTTTTCATGTTTAGAGAGTTTGAAAAGAGCTTAAAGGAGACTCCAGGGGGTTCCTTTTTCATGTATCCATACAGGTCCGAAAAAGAGATAAAAGTCTACAAGGATGCATTCTCATGTATTTACAAGCACGAGAAAGAAAAAAGACTAAGCTTGGTATGCCCCCAGCATGACAACTAGTGGCTTAACTCCAGAAATATCATCAAAGGCTGGAGACATACCCTCCAAGCTTCAATTCATTCACCAGCTCTGAGGTCGTCACCAATTACTCTAGTAGATGAGAAAAAGAAGGGTGGATGAAAAGAAGGTTCAAGAGAGGTGATTGTTTCATTTTTTAACGAGATTGACACAGGAAAAGAACTATGCTCAAGGTATTTGTTTCATTTTTTAACGATCTTGCCACAGAGAAGAGGAACTATGCTCGTGGTTTTGTCCTGATCATGGCTTCTGAGAGGATAACGCTCTGGAAGGATACCATTTCAAGGGACAAAACTCAGTCTTGGCTCTAGGAGATCTTCGTTGGATGGAAGATAATCACTCGAGAAGGAACACATGTCGAGGGTCATGATAGGGGTAAGGAGATCAGGCTCCAATAACCCTACCGAAGAGATCACCATGTCAACTACCGGATCCAAAGAATCATAAGTTGAAATCATGGGAGACAACACCACATAATTGACATGCGGCGAGGGTGATACTGTCTGCATATAAGAACCACTTAGGGAGGTGACCCAGTTAGGGCCGATAAATGAAAGTTGATCAATAGTCACAATTCTTCCATTGTGAGGGAAAGATATCACATAGAAAAGAGTGGATACAATAGCTTTCATGGCATAGACATAATCCCGCCCAAGGAGTAAAGTGAAATCCAAGGGGTATCGGACTACCATGGCATCAATAGAGACAGTTTTCCCTCCCAAAGTTACGGGAAACTGAGGGAGGGTCCCTAAAGGCTGACTAGTTATTCTGTTAAAAGCTAACAGATTCTGGGTAACCGGCGCAAGTAGAGGACAACCCAAAGCGTGCCAAGCAATAGAGGACAAAATACTAACAGACGCACCTTCATCTAACAGCGTTTGAGGAACGTCCTGACCACAAACCTGTACTGTAATTTGGAAAGGAATGTGAGAGGGAGGACGAGGTCCAGTTAGCGCACCCCAATCAAAAAGGATGGCCTCATTACTTGGAGGGGGTTTCGCAGGAGAATGAGGGATGACCCCGGCATGGTAGAGTCTGTATCAATGAGAAAAACATGGGCAGTATCGGGTTTACTCTCTAGATGGAGAGTAGGATCGACCGATCATTGGATTGGATCAACAGCGCGGGCACTCTCCAAAGGAAGAGTGGGATTGACCGATGATGGAATCGGATCAACCACTTTGGCAATATTTAGATGAAGGGTGGGACTAACCGAGGAAGGGACCGGATCAACCACTTTGACACTCTTCAGATGAAGGGTGGGACTAACCAAGGAAGGGACTGGATCAGCCACTTTGGCACTCATCAAAGGAGGAGTGGGATCGACTGATGGCAGAACCGAATCAACCACTTGAGTTTCATTCTCCAAGGGAAGAATGGGGTTGACGGGTGGAAACGGATCGACCGCTTTGGTGTCACTCTCTAACGGGAGAGTGGGATTGACCGAGGATGAAAACAGATCGACCAATTTGGTGTCACTCTTGTGATGAAGAGAAGGGTTGATCAATGACGGAACTGGATCAGCTACTTGGGTTTGTGGTTCAATCGAGGAGGAAACTAGATTGACCACCTGATCAACCGGACTGACAGAGGATGGAACCAGATTGAACAGTCCATCAACCAATGATGGGTCAAAGGAAAGCTTACGATAACATTTTGGAAGTTGAAGTTTTTCCAAAAGAGAAGAAGCCTCGTCCATACGAGGACAAAGGTGAGAGTAATGATTACCTTTACATAACATGAAAGGGAACTTGACAGTTTGCTTCTTCTTACCAACCTGAACATCACTAGTTGATGGGGTATCATCGACATGACCGACATAGGTTGATGACATGGAGGACCACATTTCTAAGACCTGGGTAAGACTGGGGAAATCCCTCAGAAAGTGGTCACCCTTACAAAGGTTGCAAGGGAATTTGGGTTTTGGATTCTTCATTTTAATCTTGTTGACCTCATCAACACTCCTAGTACTATTAACAGTAACTGGTTTCTTAGAGCCAACGTCTGATGTTGTTGGGGCCTTGGTCCTTTTTGGGCTCTTCTTCGTCTTCTCTTTCTGTTTCTTCTTCTTTTGATCAACCTGGCTACTTGCTGTAGAGCTTTCACTAGGCTAAGAAGGATAAATGGAAGGAGACTTGATGGACGAAGAAGGCAAAAATTTGACATGAGGTTGATGTGTGGGTGGTGTATTGACATCCAAAGTACTAGGTGCAGCTGAAACATTAGGAGGATTCGGGATCACCGGAGTGGGGAACAACCAAACTGGTAATCTGATAGTGAGTCCTGGAAGACTCAGTGTGGCAACATATGGAGGACCAAAGTTTCCAAACGAAGGAAAGGTATAAGGTTCCCCAGGAGAAGGGTTTCCTCCACTGGTACTCCCAATATTCGATGCCATTAACATTGACTCGACCTAAGGTCCACTAAGTAAAACAAACAACACACTACGAATCTGAGAAGAAATCAATCAAACAAACCTTCCTACGATGAAACCACTAGTCGGTGATGAAATCCAACGTCGTGAGATCAAAATAGGAAGGGGAGGGGATAGAGCGGGTGGATCAGTTACGTTGGCGACTTGCTTAATGGAATTATGCCTTGGTGCAAGCTTCCATGCAGTAATTCTGGATTTACCCTCCAAGGAGCTCGAGTGAGTTTGACCAACGTCTGTTCCAGGTACAATGAGACTTCCCTTCACCATCACCTTGTGTGAGACCCTAAAGATTGTGGCTACTAAGGTCACAAACTCGTAGTCATCCCCTGGGCAGGTACAGCCGATAGTCCATTTGGAACGTATGGGCAGGATAACAAGTCTGAAATCAACTTGAAAGGATCCCACACATAATCGTGGGTATACCTTCAAGTGATCCCAAATATATGATCCGACCACTACAAACAGTTGAACCACAGAGGGATAATCTCCATAATTCGCCCGAATGCGACCTCGTGTGTAACCCCTGTGTGAGAGGGGGATCCCAGAAAGCCTATACGACAATTGGATTTCACTCTCCCTACCGCAAGATACTAAGTTTGTTTGATAGGTTTGGAAAGTTATCCTTTCAACCTATTCCAAAGTCCTACACCTTAAACTAATGTAGGTTTGCTAACAAAGATGTAAAAAGTCTGATAAATTTTAGTTAAGCATTGATTTTAATGGTTGTTGTTTACTTAGAGGGTGTACGAAAGTGAAACCGATGGAATGATGACTCAATTCTCAAAAAGATGCATAAAATATGATAAGCAATCGTTTCTTTTCAATGAATGCCTATTTAAGGGAAAGAGAAAGAGTCGTTTTCACTATCAAACACTTGATAAGGAATGCCTTCAATCAATTTTGTTCTCAATCAGATCCAATATGATGCTACAACATTTCAGAAATGAAAACTAATCATTAAGATGTACTTTTGTCGTTTGCATGCGAATGATGATCAATTCAGTGAAAAAACTTGTCATGCCAACTACCCTTTCAGATCAAGGAGATTCGGACAAGAAAATGCAGATTTCGCACAAACAACACACCCTTTTGCAATCAAACAAGAGAAAGAAAATCAAAAACGCAAAAGGAAGGAGAAATAAATTGGATCAGATGACTTCAAAGAACCAAATGAGAAGAGTCACGGACTTCTAATGTCCTTCACTAGAGTTCCCGCTCAGTCGGCTAGGAGAGAAGAAAGCAGGGGATTGATTTCAAGCTCAAAAATAAGGAAGAAGGGAATAAAATCTGAACAACAAGGTGTTACTTCTCAAGAGGAAGCATGTCAAAGGTCAAAAGAAGAATCATTGAATCCCAAAGCAGCTCAGCAAGTGAAAAAAATAGGGTTTGGTCCTCCAAAAAATGCAATTCTGGAAAATATTTTTTGAAAAAAAGGGTTGGCTCTCTGGTGTAAGGGACACCAAAGCATTATAAATCTCTTTATAAAACTTCCAGGGAGTGTTGGCGCTCTGCTAACATGGGCATAGGGGCGCCAGGCTTAAAAAGCTCATAAAAATGTCCAAAAACCCAAAATTTCAGTCAAATTTTGACAGTCAAGCTGAATGTGATGGGGTAAAGAGTCAATCAGCATGTGCAATCAGATATAAGGGGGTGAAAAAGGCCTAAGAAAACAAAGGGTAAGACAAGTTCTATGAGGAAAAACATAACTAAGAAATTTTTTATTCTTCCCCAGCGGAGTCACCAGTTTCTGTTGAAGGAAAATCTTCCTGTGGACAGGTAGATCTCCTCAAAGAGCTAGACTCTTAACTCTAAGACAGAAAGTGCTTATCATGGTCACTAATTTCCTTTTAGGTCTACATAAACCAATGCATGAGGAGGAAGGAGGAAAGACGTACCTTTTACCGGTGTTTGTCCTTGCATGCTCTGAGTCGAACTCCAATCTTGAGCTCCTCGATAAGCCCTTTAGACAAACAAAGTACAACCACTTCCTACTCTATCGAGATTAGTTCGAAGCAAACCTATCTACTTAGAGACAAATTCATGTAATGTCAAACACAAATTAGAAAGAAACAGGCCAACATATTACATTAATGAGGACAAAACGTTACTTACAACCATAGATGGAATGTAGCAGTTTCGTCAAGTTCTCCTTGCCTAACCCTTGCTCAAAAGCTCCACGATCGGAATGATGATAGCTTCATTGATTAGCCTCCACTTTCCTGTGTGTTTCCTATGAGATCATAGGTTTCAATGCTTCTCATCCCTTCTCCAAATATCACTTATGAGATCATAAGTTTGGTATGATTCTCCATCTAGGTCCCCCTTTTCACCATGAGAAAGCCTTCTTATATAGCCTTGGAGAGGCTCAACAACTTGAGATATCTTTGGGGTGAGTTGAGGATTTTCCTCCTTTAGTTAGGGATCTACCCTAAGATCATGGCTTTATTAGGGATTCGAATCCAACTTCCTTCCAAGATTGAATACATCCTCCCCTCATTCATCTCAACAAACCAACTGCTACCCAGAATAGGTAGCGCTCCCTTAAAAAGGCCATCAGAGCGTTATAGCTCTCCCAAGTAGGCTTTAGGGGGGCGCCAGCACTCCCAAAAGCAGTAGCACTCCTCCAAAAGGGAAGAGGTAGTGTTATAACACTCCCATATAGTGTATAGGGGGGCACCAACACTCCTAAGAGAGGTATAGGGGAGCGCTCTCCTCCAAAAACTCAATTTTTTGGGTTCTTTCATATGGCAAGAGGTACATAACTCTAGTTAACCATTCCTCCTCTTCCAAATCAAGTGTTTGATGTCTGTCAAGTGTCCTTCTCATGTCGTTATAGGCATGACATAGGCATCATGGCAGTATGCTTTCCTTGACACTTGCAACACTTGTGAGCAAAATGCGACACTTGCGACCCTTGTAATGACGACACTTGCGACACTATAAAAGTGAGTTTTTTTTATGTGTAACAAGGGGATCAGGTGTTTCTTCGACTGCAACCTTACAAGCAAAATTCCCTCAAGGCTGACCATTGTCAAAAACTAACGCCCAAGTTTTATGGTCCTTATACCATTCTCAAGCATGTGGGATAGGTGGCCTATCAGTTAGCTTTGCCCAATCATTCTAAGCTACATCATGTTTTTCATGTTTCCTACTTAAAGAAAGTGATTGGAACTAAGTGCCAAACTCAAACCAACCTTCCCGAGTTGGATGAAGAAGGCTCCATTTGGCTACAGCCAGAATCGGTTTTGGACAAGCGTGAGTGTCGCCTGCGTCAATGAACCATCAAGGAAGTGTTAGTCCAATGGAAAGATACAACCCTAGCAGATGCCACTACGGAACCAGCTACCATTCTGCAACAATTTCCACATCTCAAGCCTTGAGGACAAGGTTGTTTTTAAGGGGGAGGACATGTTAGGGACCTAACCCCTCACATAGGTAGAATAATATATTCTGATGTAATAAAGGTCAATATTAATAATGAAAAGCAATAAGGAAGAATAATTCGTATGTAAGAAGACCTAATAGAAGCTTCCGCTTCTAGAAGGATCTTCCTCTAGATGGTTCTTTTGATAGACATATTTAGTATAAATAGGAGTCGAGGGTATGAGAACTGTTGTCTTGGATATTATTGTAATAGAGCTCTGCTCGACTGGAAGTTTCTCCCTCGAAGAGGAAAGTGAACATTGCTCTCAGTAATCAAAGTGCTCTTTGTGGTGTTATTCTCTTAAATCATTTAAGTATTATTGTGGTGTTGTTCTGGTTATATTGTTGTTCATCTGCCATTTCTAGCATTTTATTTCTGTCCTGCATACTTTTTATATCTGGAATATTACACTTTCCACAACTCCTTTCTTAAGTCTTCCTAACCTTATAATTTACCCTTTGATTTGTTCTCTGAGTTAGAGCCTTCATCATCTCCAAACGGTTTGAGCTTGCTTGATAGAGCCGCCATGAGGAGATTCATATTGCAAATGATGTCGACACATTTTTCTTCCAACCTCTCAAATATCTCTTTTTCTGGATCTCGAGGGTTATTGTGAGCATACTTGTTCGCCATGGCTAGGATTTATGCGACCTCTCTTTAAGTTGATTTCTAGATACTGTAACTTCCCACAAATACCCCAAAAGAAAAACCCGCTCTGATACAAATATGATCTATAAACTATCATGGATATTCCACCTGGATAGTTTGTCGCAACAGATCTAATAAAATACTGAAATCTTTACTAGTACAGTTATTTTTCGTTCAGATCTCAGAATACTTAGTTATTGATTTTATGCTTATGCATGAAATAGAAAAAATGCGTAAAATAGAGAACACTAAAATACAATCACACCATCCACAAATAAACACAAGATAAGACATGGGAAACCCTATACGAGGAATAACCCAACTAGAAGGTGAGGCTGCTCTGCTCTCTTTTCTTTGGTATAGAAATGATGCAAGTACAAAGAAAGAGGCACTCTCTCTAGAGTTTCCTTTTACATGTGGCCTATATGGTGCAACAAAATTTTTCTTCCTCTGTTATGATCACATAATACCACTCTCCGATGTTTTTCTCATCTATGGAACAAGATACAATGGAAAAGAATGGAACCCCTTCTTCTCCTATTGGCCCAGTAGTTAACATAGCTCGATAGCCATCTAGGGATAGGTTTTTTTACTTCCTCAAACCTCAATTGTGATAAGGTTTTGGACCTTCTAGAATATTCTTGAAAATACATACATGGATAGCTCCATATGCGTGACTAATGGGGGATAAAGTGGCATCCTCTCATACGATGGTGGTCAACATGGTAGGTCAACTTGCGTGAGGCATAACTTTTTCTTACGAGCTTAGATTTACATGATTTTTGCACCATTGGAAAGGTATCAATGTGTAGAATAGCATCATGGGGTCCTACTTATGCTGGGAAAGTTCCAACACCCCAAAATTCCATTTGATGCCTCAAAATGGCCCAAAAGGTTATGGCCCCCAATTTTCCAAACTGGGACCTACCACTAAAATGGAACTGCAAGCTTATTCCTCCAATTTTTCCACTTCGAAAGGATCGAGATAGATGACAAACAATATAATGATCCAATCCAAATCAATTGGCTTCCTCCCTCCTCTACTACATGATCTATAAAGGTTTTTTTGAGCCAATACTACTTGAGCTATAAAGGTTTTGTTGAGCCAATACTACTTGAGCTATAAAGATTTTGTCGAGCCAATATAACTCTATCAACTTGAAAATTTTAGTAGCTCGAGTTCTAGAGTATCCAGAATTAGGAACCCATCTATCAAACTCTACTTCAACTTGTTCTTTAAATAGTTTTTTGCATTTACTATTGATGGTTGTATCCATTTTCACCATCTTCTCTTTGGTATTGGCTGAGAATCAGTTGCAGAAATGATGTGTCTCCCTTACACCATCTGTGTGGGCCCCGATCATTTGTTGATGAGCTTGGGTACGTCTACTCTTATTGTTTTTAGGGACATGAGATTTGTTTCTAGGGTGCATGGTTGGAGGCTTGGCCTTGACAAGGGAAGTAGGTGGCCACCCGATGGACAAAGCAATTGTCAACCAAGTCAATGAACCTGAGTGTCTTCAAGGAGACCCCTCTATGCAGGGATTTGAGTGCTAAATTCTATGGAGGTATACATACCCTACCCCCTCTAGATTTGGACCTGTGATCTCCAAAGAAAAAACACATTTTCTTAATAATTAGACCATTACAATGTTACTATTAAAAATTATATTTCATATTAATGATTAAATTAAATATATAATCATATTATCAACTATTAATCACATTCATGCAATATTCATATAAAATTATGTCTTTAGACTAAACCCCACATAACATCACCTTAGGAATATTCCATCTTCTAGGCTATTGTTTACAAATTGCATGTTTTTATAACAAAACTTGATGCATTTATTAGTCCCTGCCGAAGGCCAAGGCAGGGACTATAGCAAACACTTGTCGTTGATCGGGTATTACCAGGTCCATTTCGTCGCATTATTAGGTACGTTTTGGAGCTAGGATTTGTCAAACTATGCATACCCTTATATTATTTGCCATAAATTTACCGTGATATCCATAGTTTCTTTAAATTCCATTTTTAATTGCATTTATTATGAAAATAAATTATCTTTTCTATTTATTAAATTTTGTAAATGTAATTTTTGATTCGTTCTTAGCTTTTTTATTTGACTTAATTACGCTGGTATATGGGATTTGTTTTTTTGAATTTTCGAAATTAAAATTGATTTTAAAAAAAATGATTGGTGGTTTTGGCTGGCAAGCTCTCAAATTGACCGGTGACACAAGGCAAACTACAACAGTCTCACCATGCTGCATTTGGCAATTTTATCAGTGGATTCTTGTATCGTGGCGATTTGCATGCACACTATAGCCTATTTATTAAACTATACCTGGCCTAGCCATTGATTTGGTAAACTTTATTGATTCATTTGTTGCCATTCCCTTGATGCCGGTGAAGCCATCATATCCCGTAATTCATTTCACTCAAGGGTGTTTTCTCTTTGCGAGTGTAAGAGACCTTAATCCCACAATAAAGGGTGCTTCTGGCCAGAGGTCTTGGCCTGTGGTGTGTGCCCAAACCAGTTCGTAGTTCTTACTGTGGGCTACCTTCAAAGATCTGAGAAGGTATAAAGAAATCCATCCCTCCTGGATTGACTTGTTTATACTGGTGCAGGAGAAAGGGTATGGGGTGACATACCATAGTGAGGATCTTGGCATGGAGAAGTTTGAGGCCCTCTTCTCTTGGATAGTGATAGGTCCTTTGCGATGGCTGATGGCAAGAACAAGAAGTTTCAATTCTTGTCCCAGGTGATATCATCAATATCAAACTATGGGACATTGTTCATGTTGATTCCTCTTCTTTAATAGAAATAATCATTTGTGTGTGTTTTAACTTTTTATTGGATGTTAATATTTTATATGATTTGTCTATTTCAGGCCCTTGTCCAAAACTGTAAGGTTTAATGTTTTGAAGGTGATTCCTGCGGGTTCTAGCAGTGGTTCTGCAAAGAAAGCCTTCACTGCAATATGAACCTATTTTTTGCTTGATTTGTCCAAACAACTACATAATCCATCAAATGCAATAGAATAGGCTTTTAAAGAGATGATGGTTTACTATTTCATCGTTGCTCAAATTAATTGTCAGTTTAATCCCTTTTTTACTATGTTGAATGTTGAAGGGTGTACGAAGCACATTGTTTTTAGTCTTGGTAGTTGAAATTCCACCGTTTTTGGATACTTATGTTTTGGTTTTAGCATCCAGAAAACCTTTGAAGGTATATCCTCAGAATTTATTTATTTCCAATGGCCAAATATGAATGATGTCATATTTAGTTTATTATTTATGCTAAGGGGTTTTCCTTTTAATTCCTTCAGTATTAGTAGGTGACATTCATGTGGGTTGACTAATTGTTGTCTCAACGATAATATATATTTTTATCAAAAGACCAATACAATTAACTTTTCCAACATAACTTTGAATTTAAGAAGGTTGCTTATGCAAATCTTGTTATTTGATGGTTGCCAATAGTATTTCAAGTGAAGATGCTAGATGTTGAAATCTAATGCACACTAGTGGTTGATAATATGCTTGCCAAGTTATTTGATAGGATTTTAAACTGAGGTACAAAGAAAGGATGTCTGCTCAGTTTAAGATGCAAGTTGCATTTCCAATGAATATTGTATTTTTGTTTCCCAAAGTTTTTGCAATCTGTTTTTTCTCATATTGTTGCACCGCATTGTAGGGTATGCCTCCAGATTTGAAAGGTTTCCTTGGAATCATCATGTCGCTAGTTATTACTTCCACCATCAGTTTCATAGGAGAAAACAATGCCGAAAATGCAGCAGTTTCCCTAACGTCAGGTCTTTCACCAAAGTCAAAGGTATTCAAACATGTACTTTGGAAGTTTATTGTGTAAAACTACTTCTACTGCTTTTCCCAATTTATCTTTTGTATCTGTTTGATTACCTATGGCGAAATTTTTCTCTAGGTCCTTTGCGATGTTTGATTACCTATGGTGAAATTGTTCTCTAGGTCCTTTGCGATGGCAGATGGCAAGAACAAGAAGTTTCAATTCTTGTCCCAGGTGATATCATCAATATCAAACTATGGGACATTGTTCATGCTGATGCTTGTCTCCTTGAAGGTGATCCTTTAAATATTGACTAGCGTGCCATGACTGGTAAGTCGCTGCCCCTGGTGAGGAACGTCGGGAGGAAGTGTTTTCAGGGTCTACCTGTAAGCAGACTGAAATTGAGACAATTGATATTGAAACAGGAGCTCAAACCTTGAAATAGACATATATTGTAATTGAAATGGCAGAAGCAACCGATATAACTAGAGGTGCATCTTATATTGTACTCACTTGGCCAAGCCCCTCAAGTGATATTATTAGTGTTGTTCTAACAATTTGTGCTACCTTTCATAGAAATAACTGGCCTACTTGCCCATAGATATATACTATGCCAATCACTACTTGTATTATGGTAAATTTTGTTGAGAAATCCCCAAGGTGCAATTATCAATGACCGAAATTATAAAAGTTACCGATTGTTGAAATATAGTTTCGTATTTCCATCAAATTCACTAACGAAAAATTAACCACACAAAAAAAGTGGAGAGTGTTTTACTGTGACTTTAACCCACGCCAAAGCCTTCAAGCTTGAACAGTTATGAGAAGCATGTCAAGGCACAATTTTGACTGAAGTGAGGGCCAATAGCACCCTCATCGACTTCATTCGCCTGATAGTTGTGGGCGCCATCTTTATACTGCCAATGCAAATTCTGGTGATGATTCGAGGTTGCAAACACCTCCTTTTATAACAGTGTTTTTGCAAACCCCTCCTTTTATAACAATATTTATACAGGAGGTATATTTTTATACCGTGTCATGGGGGGTTCAATTTGGCACCATTCCATGGTGTTGAGATGTAGGGAGCAAAGAGCGATAAGCGCATTAGGCTTAAAATTCATTCGATCTTTTCCCTATCTGTTGCATAATTCAAAATGAATTAACAATACTTAGATATGGATATTACTGACTACTTTCTATTATTTAACAAAGCAGGGACTAACTACTTCACAGCTATTTACCTTGTTTAATTATATGTATTGTTTACAAATTACATGCTTTTATAACAAAACTTATACATTTATTAATTATATGCTTTGACTCAACGTCTCTTCTCAAAAATATAAATTCAATCTCATTATTATCTCCATATTATCCTTTTATGGTTTTTTTTATTTTTAATTTTCAAATATCTAACATTTTGAAGATTTGTTAAGATTAAAATATTTAAAATAAATAACAAATCTTTGAAGATTAAAAAATTTATGTTGTTTTTTTAAATTAATAATAAATTTTGTTAAAAAAATTTAAATAGTAAATTTCAGTTGAGAGTTTGAATTTTTTGAATTTTTTCTAATAGTAATTTCAAATTGAAAGATAACTAATAGGAATGAAACTTTATTTTTTTATAAATCATTAATAAATTATTTAAAATAAAATAAATGTTTTAATAAAAATGATGAACTAATATTAACATTAACTACCCTTGTTATCAACTGACAATGATATATTTTACCACGTATATATAAACATCCCCATTCAAGAACTTATTCCTCTAATTCAGATGACCGACTTCCTTTCATAAATATATTGTTTCAAATAATAATTAAAATGTCACTTCAATTTGCGTGGAACATGTGCATGTGGGAGACTTCGCAAAGGATTTTTTATTTTGTAAGTTCAGATTTCTTGTTTGTGAATTATATTATATTATGAAAACAAAAAATATAATAAAACACAAATATACTTATTTTGATATGAACGTCTTTACGTGCAAATGTGTATTAGAGAGACTTTAACGCGAGATTCCTCGTTTCTAAATTGACTTTAACGCGGGATTCTTCGTTAAATAAATAAAATTATATATTGGGAAAGTGAAAATTATAATGATAATAATGATGATTAACGTTCACTAAGACTTAATTGGTTTATCGGATCTTAAGAGGGTAAGTGATTACTTGTGATTCTTTAGAATTTTGTTTATGTATTCGAAAAGCATTAAGAGAAGCTTTCCAAGATCACCATACTTTTGTTGAGTTAAGAGGTTAGGAAGGTTGGTAATGTGATCAATATTTTGAAAATGAGATCTAATATGGGTATAG
>JZKD02S1784579.1:246871-264426 GCA_000966675.3 Picea glauca | reverse complement strand
TTAGCAATAACATTCTCATACATCCTTATTGCAGCAGCCCTCAACTCGAGAGGCACTTTTATCTCTTCCAACCTATTCCAAAGGTTTTTCCTAGGAACCATGTCAAAAGCTTTTCCAAAGTCAACAAAACAACAAAAAAGATCGGTTTTAGTATTGTGGAACTCCTCTACAATGATCCTAAAGGTAACAAGATGGTCCACAGTTGAATGATATCTCCTAAACCCAGCCTGGCCTTTAGCTCTTTTACCGTGACTTTCTAGCCAAATGTTAATTTTCTTTTCCAAAATAATTCCATAAAGCTTGGCTAAAATCGGGCTAATCATAATGGTCCTATAATTAGAGGGAATGTTTTTATCCCCATTTTTAAAAATAGGAACAATGAGGCTTTGCGTCCAGGGTTTAGGGAAACCCTGCTTGACTGCTAAATTGAAGAGCTTGTGTATGTGAGGGATAAGGATTGGCCCTCCGATTTTAAAAATTCCAGCTTGGTAGCCTTCAATGTCCTTAGCTTTCCCATTTGCGAGCCGCGTAACCCAGAACTCTATGTCATCTAAAGAAAAAACTTCTTCCTTTGTAGGGACAATAGGAATGGTGTCCATGGAATTAGGGAACTCATAAAGACTTTTAAGGTAGGAATTCCATTCCGTTAAGGGAATCCTATTATTTTCTTTAGTATTGTGTTTTAGAATTTGGCTCCAGAACTTCTTCGGATCCAACTTGTATAGTTGTGAAAGTTGCTCTTTCCTTTTATTGATATAGTATCTTTTTTCCATTTTAATTAGGGCTTTGTACGTATTGATCTTATTGAGTTTTAAGGGCTCATTAGAAGCATCCCTAATGGCTTTCCTAGCAAATTTACATTCTTTATCATACCAAGGGTTGGTTGTTCTATTATTCTTTTTATGGGACACCTCGAAAAATAACTTGTTAATGGAAGTGGAAAGGGTAGTTGTAAAATTATGATAGAGTTCTTCAATGTTGTCCTTATAAGTTAGGAGTTTTAATTTACTATTTAAATCCTTTAATAAAATGTCAACTTTACTTTTGTCAAAGCGCAAATTCCTTTGATTATCATAATTCTCTTCAATGGTGCTCCTATGCATGGAAAATTTTAGATTTAGGGTTAAAGGTTTATGATAAGAGTCGGGCTCATGGTCATTTAAAAGGCCAAAAGTTTTTATTTGGTTGGAAATAGGGATATCAGATATCACATAATCTACAACACTACTACCTAGCCCATGAATACAGGTCATTTGGTTGGAGTTTGGCCACTTCATTACTCCATTGCAAATTATTAGGTCTTGAGAGCTGCAGAGCTTGACCAACTCAGTACCAAACAAATTCTCAATTAGGTCTTCAGAGCTTCTTTTGTAACTATTAGATAAAACAAGGTCCTCATCTAGCCATAAAGGATTATGGTTGGAGTCATCACTTAAAAGAGTAGCTTGTTTAGTTGTAGTCCTAGTCATCACTTAAAAGAGTAGCTTGTTTAGGATCATTATGGAGTACTATCACAATAACAAAACCAATTTCCCGTGTTGTTTCATTGACTTTATAGAATCTTTTGACAGAGTTCCCAGGACTAACCTTTGGAATAGGCTAGAGGAGCTAAAATTTCCTTTCAAGCTAAGAGTTGTTGTGATAAGGTTGTACGAGAATGTTGTTTTGCAAGTTTAGGAACATTGAGGGCTAGTCGAAAGAAATTAATTGTAATATAGGAGTTAAGCAAGGTTGTTTTGTGTCCTGTACCCTTTTTGGCATATATAAGTTAGAGGGTTGTTTGGAAGAAGCAGGTTGTGTCAGATTGACTCTAGTTGTTTGATATACTTGTTTGATATTGTGAAATAAAAATTCTATTTTGGAAAAGCAAAAAATATTATAAAACATAATATACTTGTCTTTACGTGCAAAATAATCCGTAATATATTATGCTTAAAAGCTTATTTTAAACATAGTTACTCCATTTATATATAGTGGAAGGAACACTCAGCTAGGTTTGGTATGAGGTCAGTGTTGCTTTAGTAGCCTTGACCATCAAGGCAATGAGGTGAGACTCTTGCAATAGAATAAGGTGGTTCTCTTTACAAGCAATTGTATCAATGTCATAAGTATTGGGTTGTGTTGTGTTTTTGTATTCATGAGTTAGAGAGTGATTTGATTGATGATCAAATTTAATTTGATTTTCTTATAATTTAGTTTATAGTTTTTATGTTTTTTTTTTAAAGAAAATGGTTTTGAGTGGAAGTTTGAATCAATTTTAGGAAGCCTCATATCTTCCATATTGTTTATCTTGGTTTTGTATATTAAATATTTAGCCATATTTATGTTTTTGGTGGGCGAAAGACTTGCTTCTATGACAAGGATATGATAGGGTGTATTGCCTTTGATTCTAAGATTACAAGTTATAAAACACATTTGGATTTGCTCTATCTTTCTCCATGATTCTCTAGAGATGTTGCAACCCCAAACTTCAGAACCATATAAGATAACAGGACGGGCGATTGTCTCAAAGATGAGTTTATTCTTATCATGTTGCCAAAGGTTCGTTGATTTACAATTATTTTCAAGCCCACAGTAAGCTTTCCACCCTCTAATTATCATTTTCTCAATGCTATAGCTCCAGTTGAGTTTGTGATGAAGATTGATTCTAATATATTTGTATGAAGTTACATCCTCCAAGTTGTTCTTGCCATACATGCAATTAGTGTAAGTAATATTTTTGGATTTAATTATCATAACCTTCATTTTGTAAGTGTTAATGGTCATACCTGTACTAGAGTAGAAATCCTTGAGAAGTTTTAGTTTCTTGTCGAGATCATAGGGACTCCTTGCCTTAAGAACATTATCATCAATGTAGAGGAGTATGATGACTATACCAACTAGAGTCGATCCAACACAACCTACTTCTTCCAAACAACCCTCTAACTTATATATGCCAAAAAGGGTACAGGACACAAAACAACCTTGCTTAACTCCTATATTACAATTAATTTCTTTCGACCAGCCCTTAATGTTCCTAAACTTGCAAAACAACATTCTCGTACAACCTTATCACAACAACTCTCAGCTCGAAAGGAAATTTTAGCTCCTCTAGCCTATTCCAAAGGTTAGTCATGGGAACTGTGTCAAAAGATTCTATAAAGTCAACGAAAAAACATGGGAAATTGGTTTTGTTATTGTGGCAGTACTCCATAATGATCCTAAGCATAACAAGGTGGTCCACAATTGAATGGTAGCTTCTAAATATAGCCTAACATTTAGCTCTTTTTACATGGCTTTCTAGCCATATCTTGATCTTCTTCTCCAAAACAATTCCATATAACTTGGCTAAAAGAGGGCTAATCATAATGGTCTTATAATTAGAGGGGTTTTTTTTATCCGCACTTCTAAAAATAGGTACAATGAGGCTTTGCGTACAAATTTAGGGAAACCCTTAATGACTGCTAAATTGAAGAGCTTGTTGTTGTGAGGGATGAGGATAGGCCCTCCAATTTTTAAAATTGTTGTTTGGTATCCTTCAATGTCCTTAGCTTTCCCTTTTGTAAACCACTTAACCTTGAACTCTATGTCTTCTGCTAAAAAGACTTCTTCCTCGGTAGAAAGGGTTTTAATGTTCTCCACAACATAAGGGGATTCATAAATGTTTTTAAGGTAGGAATTCTAGTCCCTCAAATGAATCACATTGTTTTCTTTAGTTATATGAGTTGGAATTTGCCTCCAAAATTTCTTCGGATCTAGTTTAGATAGGTACAAAATATTCTCTTGCTTCCTATTTGTATAGTAAATTTTCCCCCTTTTAATTAGGGATTTGTACTTGTTTATCTTGTCATATATGGAGGACTCATTAGAGGCACCCTTAATGGATTTTCTAGCAATCTTACATTCTTTATCATACCAAGGGTTGGCCTTTCTATTTATTTTTTTTATACAACACCTTGAAGAGAACTTATTAATGGAAGTAGAGAGGATTGTTGTGAAATATAATATAGGTCTTCAATGTTGTCCTTATTTAATAGGAAATTTAATTCATTATTTAAATTATTTAAAAAATATTAGCTTTATCTTTGGAAAAGATTAAGCCCTTTTGGTTATCATAATTCTTTTCATTGAGACTTTTGAGCATGACAAAGTTTAGAGTTAGGGTTAAAGGTCTATTATCAGAGTTAGGATCATGGTCATTTAAGATGTCAATATTTACTATTTGGTTGTATATGGGGATATCATATATCACATAATCTACGACACAATTTCCAAGCCCATGAATACAAGTCATTTGGTTGGATTTTGGCCACTTCATAACACCATTGCAAATTACCACATCGTGAGAACTACATAGCTTGATCAGCTCAATACCAAACATATTCTCAACCAAGTCTTCAAATTTTCTTTTGCATTTGCTAGCTAAAACAAGATCTTCAATGTTCATCTAGCCATAGAGGATTAGGGTTGGAATCATTGCTTAAAATAATAGCTTGATTAGTTGTTCTTCTATTAAAGTGTCCTTGCAAGAAGATACTATCTTCCTTTCTCATATTGTAAATATCATGTTCTATGTCATTGTAAGGACAATTTTTTTCTAGATTGTTTTGAATCTTTTAAAAGGTAGAATTCATAGGAGAAGAAGAACACATTGCTATATAAATCTTCTTAGCATTAGTTTATGGAATATACATCCATATGTATTGATTGAAAGGGAATTTCTTGTGATTCTTGATGTAAGAAAATATGTTCTTTTTTATGAAACAAGATATCCCTCCAATCCCTCTGCGATAGGATCTCTTGTTCCATATGGACCACAAGACAATTTTTTCTATGTTAGGGACTTTAGGTTCTTAATGTTCCCAAGTTTCACTAAGCAATATAATATCAATTTCACTCGGGATCCAACTTAAGATAGGCCCTTTGCTCCATGGAAAGCCATGACAATTCCAAGAGATGATTTGGAGTGTCCCAAATTCCTATGTATTATTATAGTTTTTGTCATTATCCCTACTAATAGTTTTTTTAATCTTAATTATTGCTCATTTTCCTTCCTTCCTAGTTTCTTTTACCTTTTGAACTTTCTTCCTTAATTCAACTTGGTCTTTTGGAATGAGGTCTTTGTTTATGAAGTAGTTTTATGGAGTATGCCATATTTATGGTCATTAAAGCTTACTTTGACATGAATTAACCTATTTTTATTCTCAATTATTTTCCCATCGTCAATTTATTTCGTAGTTCTTCCTTAACTAGTGCTACTGTGTCCTCATCTTTCTTCTCTTTTAAACAAAAAATTATGAGGTTCAAGGCTCTTTTGTTGCGCTCATGGTCTAACTCTATAAGATTATTTATTTCCTCTTTGATGGGTTTGATATCCAATTTACCTTCCAAACTATTTAGGGCCAAATTGTTATTTAGTTTTTCTTCTAGCTCTTTAATCTTGTTCCTTAGATTAAGATTTTCTAGAGATTATTGGCCTCTCCTTCTTAGGTTGATTATTTCTTTTCTTGGCTTTTCTTTTCTATTTCTTGTAATCTAATCTCCATTTTTTATAGCTTAGTCTCCAACCATAATATGATATTGTCTAATTGTTTATGAATCTTGTCTTCAAAGGATATAATTTATTATCAAGCATTACTTATAACTTTGTTTGAATCTTGGATTCTCTCTCTTCTCTATGTTTATCTAATTATTTCTATATATTCACAAAGACTATTGAGGGTTACTTTGCTAGTTCTCCCCTTGAAATGTTTTGGTACATGTGATGAATTTTTCATATTGGAAATAGAGTGGAAATAAATTACACAAGAGTGGGAAAATGATCTTGTACATCTAGTTAGGTCAGTTGGGAATGAATCATTCCTCCCATAGTCTTATTCAATCCAAATCTCAGTTTAATGTTGTGACTTGCTAATTAAACCTGCATAATGAGATTGTTGTAGTTCTAAGACAGTCAAATGATAAGTCTGTGATTGGTGTTGGGTATGTGTTATATTCTTTGCACGACCAAACCTAGTGTCTACGTTACACAGGGTGTGCAGGGCCAGTGCCCCTAGAATTTTTTTTGATAGTTTTTGCGTCTTTTTTTAGCGGTTTTTCAGAACTTGGTTTTTGTCGATGGTTTTCTAATTCTGGTTAATGAATTAGGGTTGTTGACTAATCTGGGTCAATGGATTAGGGATTTTGGATGTCGTGGGATCATATATATATTGTGTTGTAAACAATGGAGACATATGTTGAATAAAATATTAGAGGTGCAACTCTAAACATGTTGTTGGTTTTCCCGGTATGGGTTTCCAGTGTAAAATCTATGTGTAATGTGTGTGTGTGTGTGTGTGTGTGTGTGTCATTGTATATTTTAAGTTTTTATTAAGAATTTGTTTGCAATAATTAATTGTACAAGGTTAAAATCTAGTTTTGGTATCATAGTTGTTATTGACTTCAGGGGGACGCTTTTGTGGTTGAGGGTTTAGCTCAGGTCTATGATAAATCTTGTTACAGTAGGATATTTGTGGTATCAATTCTTTAGGTGAAAATAAGTCACATCCTCCAAGATATTGTTGTCATACATGAAATTAGCGTAAGTAATATTTTTGGATTTAATTGTTATAATCTTCATTTTGTCGGTGTTAAAACTTAACAGTCATACTTGTACTAGGGTAGAAATCCTTGAGAATTTTTAGGTGATTGTCGAGATCATAGGGACTCCTTTCCTTAAGAAAATTATCATCAATGTAAAGGAGAGTGATGACTATACCAACTAGAGTTGAGCTGACACAACCTGCTTCTTCCAAACAACCCTCTAATTTATCAATGTATATTCCAAAAAGGGTAGAGGAAATGGGACAACCTTGCTTAACTCCTATATTAAAATTAATTTCTTTCGACCATCCCTTGGTGTTCCTAAACATAGAAATAACATTCTCGTACAATCTTATCACAATATCTCTCAACTCGAAATGAAAGTTTAGCTCCTCTAGCCTATTCCAAAGGTTAGTCCTGGGAACTGTGTCAAAATATTTTCTAAAGTCAATGAACCAACATGGGAAATTAGTTTTATTATTCTGAGACTCCTCCACAATGATCCTAAGCATAACAAGGTGGTTCACAATTGAATGATAGCTTCTAAATCTAGCCTGAAATTTATCTCTTTTTCCATGGATTTCTAGCCATATGTTAATCTTCTTCTCCAAAATAATTCCATATAACTTGGCTAAAAGGGGGTTAATCATAATGGTCTTATAATTAGAGGGGTTGTTTTTATCCAAACTTTTAAAAATAGGTATAGTGAGGCTTTGAGTACATGTTTTAGGGAAGCCCTCCTTGACTATTAAATCGAAGATCTTGCTAATGTGAGGGATGAGGATAGGCCTTCTAATTTTTAAAATTTATGCTTGGTAGCCTTCAATGTCCTTAGTGTTTCCTTTTGCAAGCCATTTAACCTTGAACTCTATGTCTTCCATTAAAAAAAATTCTTCATCTGTAGAAAGGATTTGAATGTTGTCCATGACATCAAAGTTCATAAATATTTTTAAGGTAGGAATTCTAGTCCCTCAAATGAATCACAAATTGTTTTATTTAGTTTTATGAATCAAAATTTTCCTCCAAAATTTCTTAGGATCTAGCTTAGATAGGTGCAAAAGATTCTCTCGTTTCTTATTTATATAGTACATTTTTCCCTTTTAATTAGGGATTTGTACCTATTTATCTTGTCGTATTTGGATGACTCATTAGAGGCGCCCCTAATGGATTTTATAGAAATCTTACATATGATATCATACAAAGGGTTGGCCTTTCTATTTTTCTTTTAATATATCACCTCGATAGATAACTTATTAATGGAAGTATATAGGATTGTTGTGAAATTACAATAGAGGTATTAAATATTGTCCTTAATTAATAGGAAATTTAATTCATTATTTAAATTCTTTAAAAAATATCAACTTTATCTTTGGAAAAGATTAAGTGCTCTTGGTTATCATAATTCTCTTCAATGGAGATTTTGTACATGACAAAGTTTAGAGTTAGGGTTAAAGGTCTAATCAAAGTTAGGCTCACAATAATTTAAGATGCCAAGATTTACTATTTGGTTGTAAAAGGGGATATCAAATATCACATAATCTATGACATTATTGCCAAACCCATGAATACAAGTCATTCGGTTGGATTTTTTCCACTTCATAAGACCATTGCAAATTATCAAATCTTTAGAATTAAAGAGCTTGATGAGCTCACTACCAAACAAATTCTCAATCAAGTCTTCAAATTTTCTTTTGTATTTTCTAGCTAAAACAAGGTCTTCAATGTTCATCTAGCCATAGAGGATTAGGGTTGGAATCATTGCTTAAAATAATAGCTTGATTATTTGTTCTTCTATTAAAGTCTCCTAGCAAGAGGATACTGTCTTTCTTTCTCAGATTGTAAATATCATGTTCTACGTCATTGTAAGGGAAATTTTTAACTAGATTGTTTTGAATCTTTTAAAATGTACAATTAATAGGAGAAGAATAACATATTTCTATATAAATATTCTTAACATTAATTTATGGAATCTCCATTCATATGTATTGATTGAAAGGGTATTTCTTGTGAATCTTGATGTAAGGAAAGATTTTATTTTTTACGTAACAATCTATGCCTCCAATCCCTTTCTGATAGGATCTCTTGTTCCATATAGACCACAAGACAAATCGTTCTATGTTAGGGAACTTATATTCTTCATTTTCTCAAGTTTCACTAAGCAATATAATATCAATTTCACTCGGGATCCAACATAAGATAGGCCCTTTGCTCCATAGAAAGCCACGACAATTCCAAGAGAGGATTTGGAGTGTCCCAAATTCCTATTTATTATTACATTTTTTTATCATTATCCCTTATAATAGTTTTTTAATCCAAATTATTGCCCATTTTCCTTCCTTCCTAGTTTATTTTACCTTTTGAACTTCCTTCCTTAATTCAACTTGGTCTTTTGGAATGAGGTCTTTATTTATGAATATTCTTGACCCTTTTAAGCTTGTAGTTTTACGGAGTATTCCATATTTATTGTCATTGGAGCTTAATTTAACATGAATTAACCTATCTTTATTCTCAGACATTTTTCTTAGCCTCTTTACTTCTATGAGACACATTGTTTCAATTTGTAATTTATTTCGTAGTTCTTCCTTAGTTAGTGCTAGTGTGTCTTCGTCTTTCTTCTCTTTTAAACCAAAAATTATGGGGTTCAAGGCTCTTTTGTTGCACTTATGGTCTAAATCTATAAGATTATTTATTTCCTCTTTGATGGGTTTGATATCCAATTTTCCGTCCAAACTATTTAGGGCCAAATTGTTATTTAGTTTTTCTTCTAGCTCTTTAATCTTGTTTCTTAGATTAATATTTTCTATATTATTGGCATATCCTTCTTGGGTTGATTATTTGTTTTCTTGGATTTGTTGTTCTATTTCTTGTAATCTAATCTTTGTTTTTTGCAACTTAGTCTCCAAACCTGATATGATATTTTCTAATTGTTTACGAATATTGTCTTCAAAAGATCCAATTTGTTATCAAGCATTATTTCTAACTTTGTTTGAATCTTGGATTCTCTCTCTTCTCTATGTTTATCTAATGATTTTTGTATATTCACAAAGACCGGCTAGGGTTACTTTGTCAGGTCTCCCATTGAAAGGTTTTGGTACATGTGATGAATTGTTCATATTGGAAATAGAGTGAAAATAAATTAAACAAGAATGGGAAAATGAACTTGTGCATCTGGTTAGGCTAGTTGGGCATAGATAATTCCTCCCACTGTCTTATTCAATCAAAACCTTAGCTTAATGTTGTGGATTTCTACTTAAACCCGCATATTAATATTCTTGTAGATCCAATACATTTGAATGATAAGTTTGTGATCAGATGGTATGGTTTTGGGAGCTCCAAGACAATCGAAATTAGGGTTCTTGAAACCCCAATGAGAGGGATAAAAAAAATCATTTCGTTGAAGCTACCCAATGCACAAAAAAAACAACACCCTACTCTACTCCATGAAAAAAATGTTTATTGTAGATTTACCATAGACATGAGTTAGGGTTCCCGCAAATAGGAGTATTAGGGTTCCTACAAAAGTATTCATCACAAACAATTCACTACAGGAGTATTCAACACATGAGTTCACCGCACAAATATTCACCACATAAGTATTTCCCTACATAAGTATATTGAATTGAGACTCTAGATCAATACAATGGCCCCGAGTGTAAATTCTTCAAGCTATCAATTTATGCTAGAAACATCACAATATACCAGATCCAAATGTCAACATTGATATTCCAATACAACTACTTATATTCCCTACAGACAATTCAATGCCCTCCTCTACTCCATGAAAAAAAGTATTTACCACATATTTGCTATAGATAGGAGTTAGGGAAAATCTATAGAGAGGTCCTAGGTCATATGTTCAATTTTGGTCAACTTATTGGGGGTTACCAACCACTATTATGGTGGTAGTTTAAACATCCATATGTCATGAAAGAGGTGGAATTCCATGAAACTTTCCTTTGGGAAAAAAAATTGAAACCAGTTGAGCCAACTCCTTGGGATAAAAATGTTGGAAACATTCTCATCCTTCCCTTCATAATTAAGCAAGAGTAAGAATGTGATTGATAGAATATTACCAACCTAAATACATGAACCCATGAGTAAGGCCCCTAAGATGTGAAAGGTAAACCCCTTACTCTACCCCACAATATCCAGCTTCAATAAGAATGGAACTTGGATGGGTATGGAGTTACTCCACCTACTTTACTGTTAGGCCATTATGTTAGGTACCAGATCTATTATAATAGTGGAAAAAAAAATATTGCAGAGAATAATAGTAGAACAACAAAATATAAGGAACCACAACACCAAAATAATACCTTTGTTGATAGGAAACATTGTTCACTTGCCTCTTCAAAGGGGGAACCTCTAACAAAGAAATGCTCTATTAAAATAATTCTCAGGACAAAAACTTCTCATGCCTCCTACTTTTATTTATACTAATTCTATATTCTAAATATCATTCTAGAGGAAGATCCTTTTAGAAGTGGAAGCTTCTATTAGGTCTTCTTACATTGACTTGTTCACATTTATTAAATAATGCTCATTAACTAATGTCAACTTTTATTACATGGAAATATATTATTCTACCTACGTGAGGGGTTAGGGAGGTTAGGTCCCTAACATGCCCTCCCCCTTGAAGAATATATTTTTCCTCAAGGCTTGAGATGAGGAAACTATTACAGAATGGTGGTCGTCTCCCAGGTGGTGTCTTCTGGAGTTGTATCTTTCCACTGCACTAACACTTCCTTGATGGTGCGCTAATGGAGACAATGCTCGCACTGGTCCAAGACTTCTTGTTGCTGCAACCAAATGGAACCTTCTTCATCCAAATTAGGGAGACTTTTTTGAGTTTGTCACTTAGTTCCAATCACCTTCTTTAAGCATGAGACATGAAAAATAGGATGGATCTTAGAGTGATTGGGAAAATATAATTAGTAGGCCACCCACCCTACTCACTTGAGGATTATATAAAGACCATAAAATTTGGGAGCAAGTTTCTAACAGTGGTAAACGTTGAGTGAAGTCTTCTTATAAGGTTGCAGAAAAAAAAACTCTTGGTCCCCTTCAGCAAACTGTCATTTGAAACGACCTTGATATGCTTGTTGCTTCATGTGATTCTGAGCCTTGGCCAAATTTTCTTTGAGGGTATGGAGAATGGCCTCGTGGACTGTAAGATTTTTTTCAACCTCCTAAATATTCGAGATACCAACATGTATTAGAGAACCGACATTGGATTTTGTCCATATACTACTTCAAAATGAATCATGTGAGTAGCTATATGGTAAGATGTGTTGTACCACCATTAAGCTAGGGGTAACCACTAAGCCCACTTATGTTTTCTATCAAATGAAAAACACCTCAAGTATGTTTCCAAACACTTGTTGACAACTTCAGTTTCGCCATCAGTCTACGGATTATAGAATGTGTTGAGATGCAATTGGGTTCCCTGGAGCCTGGACAATTCTTTCCAAAAACTATTGGTAAAAGTGGGATCTATGTCAAATACAATAGAATGAGGCATGCCATGAAGCTTGAAGATATTATCCATGAAAAATTGAGCCATTGTAGATGTGGTGAATGGGTGTTGAAGAGCACAGAAATGAGAATGTTTGGAAAGAGGATCAACTACCACCATGATGACTGACTTATTTCCCGATTTAGGTAAGCCAACAATGAAATCCATAAAAATATCCTTCCAAATAGCCAGTGGAATCAAGAGCAGTTGTAGTGTGCTCGGGGCCTTGACCATTTATCGCTTGTTGCGTTGACAGACACCACATTCAACCACAAAGGTGCAGACATCTTGTTTCATATTATCCCAAAAAAAATAATGTTTGACCCTTTCATAGGTTTTGGTAAACCATTAATGCCCAGTTGTGGGGGAACCATGAAACTATGAAAGCACCGTAGATTTCAGTTGCAACTATTTTCTTAAATACAGATGACCTTTGTAGTGAATCTCACCATTGTGCCAAGAGTACCCTGGAGAAATTGGAGAATTTTCTTGCAATTGTTGGATCAAGCAATAAATTTTGGGGTCTTGCAACCATTCCTAGCAAACAAATTGGAGCCAATTTGGTACAAGGAAGGAGAGAGAAAAGAGGGACCCTTCGTCTTCATACTTCTTGGAAAGAGCGTCAACAACCATGTTTTATTTTCCCTTCTTGTAAATGATCTCATAATCATATCCAAATATCTTGGTCACTCATTTTTTTTTCTCTGGGGATGAAATTTGTTGTTCCAAAAAAGACTTAAGGCTCTGATGATCTGTTTTAATTTGGAAGTGCTTCCCCAACAGATAAGGATGCCAAAGATCCACGACATGCAGAATAGCAAAAATTTCCTTTCATAGATGGATTGGGTCAAGTGTCGCTCTGAAATTTGTTTTCTAGTGAAGGCCAAAGGCCATCCTTCTTGCATGAGGACTGCTCCAATTCCTTTCCCAAAAGCATCACATTATAGGACAAAATTTTATTGAAGTCGGGAAGGGCTAGGACAGGAGTTGTGCACATAGCCTCTTTCAAGGCATAGAAGGATTGACATCTACTAGAGTCCAATTGAAAGCATTATTTTTAAGGAGAGAAGCGAGAGGTGCTACAATTTTTCCATAATTATGAACAAACTTGTGATAATATCTTGTTAAACCTAGAAAACCACGCAAGATCTTGAGAGATGTTGGGTGAGGCCAATATTTCATAGCTTCAATTTTCTTAGGATCCACCCTTACACCATCCTTGAGGAAAATTTGGTGTTGAGAAAGTAGATGGAGAACTTTATCCACATGGGAAAGATGGGTTGTCCATGTTTTATTATAGATGAGAATATCATAAAAAGAAACTAATACAAAATGATGGAAGAAATTATTCATGAGACTTTGGAAAGTGGAGGGGGCATTAGACAGGCCGAAGGGCATGACCAAGAACTCATAGTGACCCTCATGAGTTCAAAATGCAGTCTTGGGAATGTTTGCCTCTTTTATATGTATCTAGTGGTAGCCACAATGGAGATCAAGTTTAGTAAAGTATTGAGCACCACTCAATTCATCCAATATATCATCAATGACAAGAATGGGAAACTTATCTTTGATGGTGAGTTTGTTGAGGGCATGAAAGTCTCGACACATGCGTCATGTGCCTTATTTCTTGAGGACCATGACCACAAGAGAAGAATATGGGATGGTGTTAGGGCGTATGACACGCGCATCAAGCAATTCTTGAAATTTTTTCTCAATTTCATTATTCTGGGCAAAGGGATGACGATAAGGGAAAATATTGGGAGGATGATTGCCCGAAACTAGAGGAATGGAATGATCATGAACACTGCGAGAAGGGGGAAATCCATGGGGAGTGGAAAAACAGTTTGGTGTTTGGAGAGGATAGATTAGAGGTTAGGATGCACAGAGGGTGCCTCAACTACTTGAATGGCATGGATTTGCGCAATAATGCCCGAATGACCTCTTTTGAGGATCTTTTCCATTCGATGGGAACTAATGATCTTAGGGGAGCTTGTTGTGATGCCTTGAAACTTATATTGTTGTCCTTCCTATTAGAATTGCATGGTTAATTCCTTAAAATCCATGAGGATGGGACTGAGAGTGCATAACCATTCTGCACCTAGAAGAATGTCACAACCACCCATGTCGATAGCAAACATATGAAATTTTAGGTTGTACTAACCAATTTGGAGAAGCACATTTTCACAATGCCAACCACATTTCATGGAACCTCCATTGGAAATCATGATTTGAAAATTGTTGACGACACAGATATAGGAATTGGTTTCTTGATCAATGTGACGATGAATAAAATTATGGGTGCTACCACTATCAATTAGGATGATGACCTTCCGATTTTTAATGTAGCCAATTAGCTTGAGGCTTTGGGGAGCAGAGAAGCCAGTGAGGGCATTCGATAAAATGACCATTTCAACTTTTGGTGGATCAAATGGTCGAGTGAGATTAGTTGGTTCAAGTAGCTCTGCCACGGGAGGAGCCTCTACCTCTTCATCAGAAACATCCTCAGAGATGACCATAAACAACTTCTATTCCTTACACTTGTGTCCCAAAAAATATTTTTCATCACAATTATAGCAAATACCCTTGAGTTGGTGTTCAACCATTTATTCCCACATTAATTTATGGATCTTGAGAGGGGTGGGATGAGGGGAAATATTGGGAGGGAGAGGGGGAGTAAGAAAATAGGGTTTGCATTGTTGGGAAAAAACAACATGTTGTGCTTCCTTGGAACGTTGAGTAGCTTTCAACCAAGTATGGGGATGAGTCATGAGGACCTGGGATCGGATTTCATTCCAGGTAAAAGGTAAATCATTCCAGGTAAAAGTTATCAAACATGCCCTCTGTTCTGAAATCCATTTTCTCAAATGCAATGATAAACTATTTCGCGGTACCAAACTATTTCAATTTAGTCAAAAATCCCAGGGAGTGTGTATCAATGTCAAAGCGTTCATAAAGTTCAACCACAAATTGTGTCTAAGAAACATATCCTTGGCGTGATTTTCTACTCCATTTCCACCATTTCCAATGTTTAGGATCCAAATAGAGGAAATTGTAACAAAGTTTGGCCAAGTCATCATCAATGCCATGTAAGGAGAAGTAATGTTCCATTTGCATGACCCAACCAATGGGATCTAAGCCATCAAATTTGTTCACCTCCACTCATGGAATACATAGATGATGATGAAAGGGGTTGGACTGAAAAGGCCAAGAATTGGAGGAAGTAGTACCTTCCAGGTTAGAAGGTTGTTCAGATGAGGCATGGACACCAGGAAATGACATTTTTCATAGGACCTTGGCAACAAAGGAGTCAACCTAAGAATCAAGGTGAGATGCAAGATGACTAGCAAGGTAAGAATTGATGGCCTTCTTCAATTCCTCTTTCATGTAATCCATTTTGGAATCTATGTGGGTATTGATGTGGTTTTCAAGTTATTGGTGGTGGGTGTTGGTCATGGTGAAGGGGAAACATAGGAAGAGGTGGGAAAAAAGGGTGTCTGAAAAGGGTGGGTGGGTCCACGAAAAAAAATTCTTAAAAATGATAGGTATCACTGCGATCAAGACAAAAACAGGAGTCCAATGGGATAGGTCTCAAATAAGGGTGCGGACAAGCCCCAAACCTTTTTTTTCAACTCCTGCTGAGTTATATTCCGATGTGAAAAATATTGCAGTGTCGAAATTCCTAAAGTATTAACAAGAAAAAATGTGTAGTAATTTCGCAACCAGAATGCAGGAGGCAAGGTTGCACGACGATATATATTGTATGTTCCTTATTTGTTCTATTTCCATCCCAAGGGTTCTGGTTTTTCAGGGTTCTGACAGACAAGGGTTTTCCCTATGGTATAGCTCTTTGATATACATGCGGGGTCGAACAATAGTACTCGGCCCAATATCTGGGGAAACCAACTAAGGAGGTTAGACTGTACCTTTAGTCATATTACTCGATTACCTAGGTACTAGAGAGTATATTCCCCAGTGTTTTTCTCGGTGGCACTATAGCAGTCAGTTAGTCAATCAGTTTATCTATAGCGGCTTTTAGGATACCTAGGCTAGTCTATATACATGTGTTGTCTATTGCACTACCACTCGAAGGGGTACCAACAAGGGTTACAAGGGTGTCCAACAATGTGAGCTTAAAAATATTTTGTATTTCCTACGCGTATGCTTCCTCGACCACGGATTTATGTGATGAACGATAGATCATTGTAGTTTTAAGACATTGGAACACGTCTCTACCCTGAAAAAAAATAAACCCACAATTCCCGCCAACGAAAGTGCTCCAATACCACTTGTTAAGTACTAGATCTATTATAATCGCATAAACAAGAAATATTGCAGAGAACAACAAAATATAAGGAACCACAACACCAAAATAATACCTTTATTGATAGAAAACAATGTTCACTTGCCTCTTCGAGGGGGCAACCTCCAGCAGAGCAGTGCTTTATTACAATAATTCTCAAGAAAAAAAAATTCAAGCCTCCTACTCTTATTTATACTAATTATATCTTCTAAAGATCATTCTAGAGGAAGATCCTTATAGAAGTAGAAGCTTCTATTAGGTCTTCTTACGTTGACTCGTTCACGGTTATTGAATAATCTTTATTAACTAATGTCAGACTTTATTGCATTGAAATATATTATTCTACCTACGTCAGGAGTTAGGGAGGTTAGGTACCTAACACATTAGCTCATGTGTTAGGATTGTGTGTGTGTGTGTGTTAGGGTCCTACCCTAAACCCCCTAGTTATGGGTACTTAAGAATTAATTAATTAATGTGTATGACCATCCCCTTTGAATAAGGCCAACTAAGTAGTTGGTGTGTGGATAATTAATGTAAATGGTCATTCTTATCGAATAAAGCACACTCGATAATTGGTACTAATTATTGTTAGGACAACTAATAATTAGAGTTTGGGTTATAGTGAGAAACTAATTATAGAGGTAGGAAGCTATGCAGTTTTTTGTCAAGAATTATTATTGTATTGGTCCAACACTACTCATTTGAAGGTTTCCCCCTCTCGAAAAGACAAGTGAACATTGCTCACATCTTAGATTATCAATAAAATTTTCTATTTCTACAAATGTTATATTTTGGTTTTGTCTATTTTATTTTCTATAGTTTAATTTTTTCCATGTATTGCTCCAAAATTATCTGTCTTTGTTATATAAGTACACTAAAATGAATTGGGTCTAGATTGGGTGGTTAGGAGGAGAAGATGTTGTCCTCCACACCCAACTACTTGTGATATGTTTTCTCCTCATGGGAATTGGGGTTGGCAATGTACCAACAATCTCATTTTTTATCAATTTTTTCAGGGTATGATGAGATGTTTTGAAACATTTTAGTGGAAGGGGTTAGTGTTGATTAAGGTTGGTTGTCATTGATGTCAACCCTTGAAGAAAGCCCCATAGCACAAAGGTTTAGGTAATGGACCCAATATTGTTTGATGTAAATATGACTCATTATTATTTTTTCATG
>JZKD02S1784579.1:213298-244360 GCA_000966675.3 Picea glauca | reverse complement strand
AGCTGGAAAACAAAGGAAGTTGGTGCTTCCAATGAATGTAATTCTTCAAGACATATAAGAAAAAGCATTATGTGGTTTTCTCCCGATTTGGGTTTCCATGTAAAACACTAGTGTATTGTGTGTGTGTGTGATTGTTTATTTCTTACTACTCATTATTGGATAATAATTCTACATTGATATAACATTTGAAGAAAAAATATTATAATTACGCTATTACTAATTCACCCCCCCTCTCAGTAATCCAACAGTTAGCTCAACTAGTTGTCATCAATGTTCATGGGAATTTGGCTAGTTTTGTGCCAACATGTGTCCGGTTTGAATCCATGGTATGAGGTGCACTAGCCTACATCGATAAGTTTACTAAGCATGACATCCATGAATGTGGGGAAGCATCCATTGGGTTTCCTAATGATTTTTTCCTTGAATATTAATTTCCAAGAAAAAATTCACAAGGAACCATACACACTTCCCAACATTTCACAAATTGTCCCTAGTGTAAACCTATGAACATTGATTATGATGCTTAACCCAATATGGACATTAAGTAATGTTGGAAATGAAATCGACCCACTTAGGAGATCAACCTTAAGACCTCTTGCATGAGGCTCAAAACACTTAACTACTGAAATTAACCTACCAAATTAAATTTTCTTATATATATATATATATATATATAAGAAAATTCAACAGGTTTTGAGCACTCTGCAGCAACACAAGATTTATGCCAACTTGGAAAAATGTTATTTTGGAATGAACAAGGTCCAATACTTTGGCTACATTGTTGATTAGCATGGGTTACATGTTGATCCAGCTAAGATTCAATTCATCCGTGACTGGCCAACCCCAACCACACTGACCGAACTTCGTAGATTTTTGGGACTAGCCAACTTCTATCGATGGTTAGTGTCGGGATTCTCCCATATTGCATGGGCCCTCAGCCAGGTGACCAAGGGAGATGGTAGGGACAAGTTCGTGTGGAGGAAGGCGTATAAACGAGCATTCGATGATCTGAAGCATTGCTTGTGCTCAGCTCCAGTACTCTCCTTGCCTAATCTGCAACAACCATTCGAGATTGAGACTGATGCATCTGACTATGTTGTGGGCACAGTTCTCACTCGTCACGGGCATCCAGTGGAATACCATAGTGAGACGCTCTTCGATACTATCCGGAAATAACCCACCTATGACAAGGAAATATATTCCATTGTACAAGCTTGTCGTCAATGGAAACATTACATTCTGGGGAAAGAAACGATCATACACACTGATCACAAGCCTTTGTAGTTCATACAAACACAGGGGAAATTGCAGAATGATCGCCATCAGAAGTGGTCCACCTACCTGCAACAGTTCCATCTCAACATCAAGTATAAGACATGTATATCCAATCATTTCATTGACTGCCTCAGTCGGCCTCATGTGGTTTCACTCACCACTGTGCTCCATTCTTGTGGACATGAAGCATCTGAGTGGCCCCAACTTTATCAGCAAGATCTAGACTTTGCCACCACATATCATCTCTTGGGTATAGGTGCAACTGTCACTAATTTTCACATTCAGGATGGACTCTTATGCCACCTGGTCCATCTCTGTGTTCCTACAAGAGAGCGTGCAAAGCTGATTTGGGAAGCCCACTACAGTCAGGTGGCATGACATTTTGGCGTAGAGAAAACTATGGTCGTTCTTCAGAAACATTTTTATTGGCCAAAACTTTGACAGGACGTCAACAAATATATCATATCTTGCATTGTTTGTGCCATTGTCAAGCCCTCCATCAAGAAGCAAGGCTTATACACCCCTCTTCCTATTCTCGAGAAGCCTTGGGAATCCATCTCAATGGACTACATGTATAGTTTGTCATCCACCAAGCAAGGAAATGATTGTGTGTTTGTGGTTGTTGATCATTTTTTGAAGATGGCCATCTTCACAGCTTGTAAGAAGAATGTCACAGTAGCAGATACTGCCAAGATCTTCTTCGAATGAGTGTGGTTCCACTTTGGGATACCACAGACCATCATCTTCGACCGAGACAACAAGTTCCTCAACACCTTTTGGTCGAGTCTCTGGTCTCTGTTGGACACCAAGATCACAAAATCCACTGCTTTCCACCCCCAAATCGATGGCCAAATAGAGGTCATCAATCGGATGATTGTGCACATCCTGTGCATGTACAATTCTAAGCATCCACATACATGGGATGAGAGTCTCCCATATGTCCAACACAGTTACAACAGGGCTCTCCATAGTTCCACCGGCCATAGCTCATTTCAGGTGGGTCTAGGATTCCAACTCTTAAGGCTCATTGATGTTGCACTTCCTCTTGCCACTGCACAGACAGACTCTTCCCCTGATCAGTCTACGATCGACAAAGCCACCAAATTCATTGAGCAGATTCAACACATCCTCCAACAGGTCCAGGAGATTTTGCAGAAATCCAATGCTAAGTACAAGAAATGCCATGATCAACATAGGGTACCACACCAGTTTTAGGTTGGCAACAAAGTCTGGTTACATTTGCAGAAGGAGCATCTCATCGAGCCCCATCAGAAGCTTTTCCCACTTTGTTATGGGCCTTACACTATCACCAAGGTTGTGGGTAGCAATGATTTTGAGCTCAACACTCCATCCTTCCTTGGTTTGCATCCAGTATTCAATGTGGACCTCCTTCGGCCATATTTTCCCCCATTATTGGACACCTTCGAGATCGCAGAAAAACTGACACTAAAAGATATCAACCCTGACATCATGGAACAAGCATCCATTGATCAGATAGTCGACACACAGGTCAGGGGCACTCGCCAACAACAGATCCAACTTTATCAGGTTGCCAAGGAAGGGCAACTCCTACACCAAGGCAAGTGGCTCACACAGGGCCAAATCTAGTAGAAGTTTCCTCACCTGATGGGGGAACTCAATGCAATGGAGACCATTTCTTCCTAAGGGGAGAGGATTGGTCCAGGTGGATATTGGTGGCCACCCACCTATTCTAACTGGCTCCTCGTGTCTGTTTTTTTTTCAACATGTTCTTCTGTACTGCTTTGTAATTGTGAGTTCTACACTTCTAGGTTTGTCTGAAGCCCCACACATCCTCCAAGTGGATACGGGTGGCCTCTCGCCTAATCCAACTAGATTATTTTGTATGTTTTCATGTCAGCACATCTTGTTGTACTTCCAGGGCCATTTTGGGGCCCTAAACATTGTTTTTTTGGCTCGCCATAGTCAAACTGTAGACGGCGTCAAAGTTTGATGGCGGAATGTGTAGTTCTCTTAAATACCTTTCCAATGGGCTATCACGCGCCTAAAACAGAGGTCGTATGCAAAAGTTACGACCCTTGGAAGTTGACGTACCAAATTACACCAACTTACCCATAGGGTCCACATGACTTTTGGTGTTTCACCTTCTAGGGTTAGGTTTTTGGATGTCTAGGGTTTTGACATTCATGAGTAATATCAAAAAGGCCTCTGGAGCCTCATTGTAATCGATTTTGCTCAGACGGATGCACGTAGCAGCCACATCTCTTCTCAGAGATAGCTACCACCATTCGAGCAAGTGTTTGATTTCTGCAGTTTTACAATTTCAACCTATTTCATTATTTAATAGAAGATATTCTTCACTGGATATTTGTGTTATTTTTCATATCTCTGTGTTTATTGTATTTAGTCTGTTAATTAGTTCGTTCCACTCCTAAATCCGAATAAAGTTGCCTCGTCTATCAAACTCACTAATTTGGTCAAATTCACCACGAAAGGCACAAAGCTTCCTAAGAAGAGTGAATGCCAATATCAATTTCTCTATCCATAGCTTGAGGTTATTCAACTTTGAGTTAGTAGGCATGAGTGGCTCATTAATATTCTAAAGTGGTTGTCCTTCGGCTCCGATATTGGATCTAGATGTCTTTATCTCCTTCATGGTTGTCAGTGGACCCATTAACCAATTTTCATTGTCTCACTATGCTCCCTCTGGATGCCTTGAATGGGCAATGAACCTCTATACCCACCCAGTTCCCTCACACAAACTTGTCATGAGATTATTTGCAAGTGGGCAATGTCCTTGCCTTCCACGTGGGAGGTGACATGTTCACATTTTTTATCACTTTATGAATTTTTTTTTATATAATCTTTACAATATTTTAAATTTATTTATTAATAATTTCATTTTCATTTTCATTTTAGATCTCATCCTTAAACTTCATATAAATTTAAGATTTAATATTATATATATGGTTAATGTGATTATCTTCTTTTATATTCCAATATTTAAGTGCAACTTCGTATTGTTTAGCTCAATCCCTTTTAAGTTTATATAGCTATCATTCATACTATAAACAATAACAAGAATTCTATCTTTACTCAACTTGTTCAATTTATATGGCTATCATTCATAGTATAAGCAATAACAAGAATTCTATCTTTTCTCAACTTGTTCATAATATAAATATGAAATGACGGCTAAACTCCATAGAAGTACATACATCTTCAATGAAAAGAGTGACCTTATTCAATTTTAAATTTATAAACTATGAATCATTTTTTAATTTACTCAATTTTATTTTAAATTAACAAAGGAGCTTGCAACTTGCAAGCTCACTCTTCACTGTTAAGAATAAAAAAAAATAAAATTGAAATAATTAAAATGTTGAAAATATTTTTATTATCTAAAATTTAAAATTTAAAATTTTTACTTTATTTTCAATATTATAATAATTTTTCCAATTATTAGTAATTATTTGTACATACAATAATTTAATTTAAATAGAGATTGAAATCTATATTTAAATAGTTGTATAATTTTAATTTAAATGGAAATCAAAATCTATATCTAAATAGTTGTATAATTTTAAATTAAATGAAAATGAAAATCTATATTTAAATAGTTGTATAATTTTAATTTAAATGAAAATCAAAATTGATACCTAAATAGTTGTAAAATTTAAGTTTTCAAATATACATAATAAACTTATAATTTCAATAAAATTGTGGGAAAGTTATATACTCTATTCTCGTAAAATTTTCAATCCAAACTAAAAATATGACATAAATGCAAGTTGGTTGATGTTGACGTGTGGAGACATTTTCCCTCTAAGATTACACTGATCAATGTAACATGTTGGATGAATTTTAATCCTATTTGTTCCTTGTCATTTCTTTTATGATTGCTTAATTATGCGTGTCATTTTTAAGCTATAATTCAACAAACCGTGGAGAAGTTCAAAGCTGTATTTTTTAAACATAGATATGAAGTTTTAACATAATTGAAGTTTTAACAATCCATACCATTGATTTGTTTAATTACATAGTTACTCATAACTTTTCACATTTTGGGATCTCATATCATCCATACCATCTACATAAATGAAGATCATAATGATCCTAATAACCACATACATTGTATTATTATGATTTGTTTTACATTAGTTTAGTTAAGTTTTTTTTTGTCACAACTTTGAATATTTATATTTTTAAATGGACATAGACAAAAATGTTGGAGGCCAAACACTGAGATAATTATAAGAATAGAAATTTGTCTTAGAATGTAGAAACCTTGGTGAATCTTATTAATTCTCAATATACAAACTATAAAATGTTTGGCGATATTTTTGTAGAAATATTCAAATTTCTAAGGATTTTATATATTTTCTATAAAATTTGGGCTATTTTTAAGGTAAAATAATTTTATTCTATAGAATTTGGGCAAATCACTTTAGAAAAAATGGAATTGATGAATATTTTTTTGGAAAATTAGCCCATGGACAATATACAGCCCTTAAAATTTTCCCTGACCAAAAGATAGGTGGGATTCAAGAGGAGCCATTATATCAATGATCATATCTTTACTTTGACTTCCATCATGAAGGAGGCTAAGAAAAACACATATAAAACATATTGTTACTTTGTGGGATTTTGTAAGGCATTTTATATAGTGTTACAACCATATTAACTCATAGTGTTAAGGATTTGAGTGTTCCACCCTTGGTGATCTCGCTTGTGATGACACTTTACGAGACCATTGTTGGCATTGAGGTATGGATGAGAACTAGAGAGATATAGGAGTTCCGAAGTACTATAAGAGTTAATGCTCCTAGTGCTTCGTATGAAAACACTCCACCCCTGGATGATCAACCTCATGTCGATCGTCCTCCTTCTTTCCCCATAGGGTGTTTTTTCTGTTCTTCCTCCTCGCCTAGTGAAATCTCTACAGCTAGTAACCAAGTGGACAAAAGAAGAAAAAAAAAAATATTAAGAAGAAAAAAAATGCGAAAGAAGGAAATCTTCCAACCAATGCAAGACATGTTGGAAGCAATCAACCAGCCTCTGGGCATCATGCTGGGAATGTTGATGGTGTCATCACGTCTAAAAATCGCAAGTCCAAATTCCCTTACAGGGTTTGCAAGGGTGATCACCTTCTCAAGGATTTCCCTAGTATTCCCAAGGTCGTAGAAGTATGGTCTTAGGTTTATTATCACTCTGCATCATCATTCGTTGCAGGTCATGTTGGTGACAACCCATCAACTAGTAATCAGGTTGGAAATAAGAAGGGTAAATTCAAATTTCCTTGCTTGTTATGTAAGGTGGTGCACCACACCTACTTTTTTCCCCGCATGGATGAAGCTTCATATATGTTGAAAAAGATTGTTGATGTTCAACAACAACTTCCAATAGGTTACCGTAAACTCTCTCCCAACCCACCATTGGTTGATGAATTGGTCAATTTGGTTCCCTCCTTGGTTAGTCTAGTTGATCAAGTGGTCAATTTGATTTCATCCTCAGTTTACCCAGCCGATAAAGTGGTCGATTTGATTATGTCATCGGTCAATCCCACTCTTCCATCAAAGAGTGAAACCCAAGTGATCGATCTGAGTACCTCCTCGATCGATCTGGTCCATCAAGTGGTCGATCCGATATCTCCATCAGTCGATCCCACTCCTCCTTTGAAGAGTGAGGATGTCACTCAGGTCTTTCTTGTCATTGTGGATTCCTCCAGATAAGGGGGCATTCCACCCATTCCAATGACACCCCCTCCAAGCAGTGTGGTTACCATTGACTGGAATGCTCTAACAGAACCTCATCTCCCTTCTTACGCACATTTTCAAATCATTGTCCAGGTTTGTGGTAGGCATATTCCTAACATTATAATAGACGAAGGAGCTTTTGGTAGCATCCTATCCTCGAATGCTTGGCAAGCTCTTGGTTCACCTTAGCTTGCGCCAACGACTCAGAATTTGTTGGCTTTTAATACAAGGGTTAGTCAAACTTTATGTATCCTTCCTCAGTTTCAAGTGACTTTGGGGGGGGAAATGGTCTACATTGATGTGATGGTAGTCCACGACCCCTTGGAATTTAATTTTCTCCTCGGGTGAGACTATGTTTACGCCATGCAAGATTTTGTGTTCACACTCTTTTGAGTGATGTGTTTCCCTCACAATGGAAGCATAATGACCATATACCATATTTCATTCATTGGCCCTCATATGATGGCCAACCATCCAAATTCCCTGAATGGTCTTTATATGTCAGCGTCATCCGCCCTGACGCAAGTCAATTATGTGGAAACCTATCCCATGCATTCAACCCCGAATGAGAAGGAATCTCTCCCTTCTTCTGACTTGGATTCGATAGTTGACATGGTGATCTCTTCGATAGGTATTTTAGAGCCTGATCTCCCTACCCCTATCACACCCCTCGACATGTATTCCTTATAGAGTGTTGTTCTTCCATCTAACGAAGATCTCTTGGAAGCCATGATCGAGGTTTGTCCCTTGTCATGTATTCCTTCCAGAGTATTATCCTCTTGGAAGCCATGATCAAGATGATAGCTACAAGCATGGTTCCCATTTCTGTGTTAAGATCATTAAAAAATTAAACATAGGTCTGTGGATCCAACCCAACAAAGAGCATAGTTTCTTTTTTATTTCAAGCTCATTAAAAAATGAAACCGATCGCTACAAGCATAGTTCCCATTTATGTGTCAAGCTCGTTAAAAAATGAAACATATGATCATGAGCATGGTTCTTTTCCTGTGTCAAACTCATTAAAAATTGAAACAGTTGCCTCTCTCGTTGAGTCGAGTCTTTCATAAGAACTCGTAACTACAACTTCATTTCATCTGCCTATGACAATTGGCCCTCTTTCTTCCTCTGGTGAACATTTTCCTATTAGTAGATAGCAGTCTAATTTGGCATAAAAACTGGCAATGGGAGAAGAGTTGGTAGATGAAACGAAGCTTGGGGGGCATGTCTCCAGCCTTTGATAATCAGTCTGGAGTTAAGCCACTAGCTTCTCAATATGGGGGGAAAATACCAACCACCCACCTTTGGACTTTGATGGGTGTTCTATATTCACTAACTCCCTCAATTAAATTGTCAACCTGGGGTAAGTAAAATTAGAGTTGTAGCACTATATGTTCCAAGACAGAAAATCTAGAGGAATTTTAGTCTAACTAAGGAGATGGTCTATCTCATGGATAACCTACTTAAGCAAAGACTATCAATGAGCAAACCCTAACAAGGAACTTAAACTATTTACCCTAAGTAACTTTTGAACAATGGGTCGATGGATTGTCCTAAGGAAGCAAATGAAAACACTACTTTGAACAAGTTAACTTAATCAATCTAATGAAGAAAAACAAGCCATCTATTTAATCTATTCAACTTAATGAACAATAGCAACAACAAACTAATATAATCAATCTATTCAAATTAATGAGCAGCAGAAAGTAAGCAAATAATCAATCAAATAACTAACCTATGGAATATATTGAGCATATGTTATCCTCCTCTAGCTCATAAAACTAGAAGGAGGTACTGACCAATCATGGTGGGGAATTTTTAGAGGGTTTTTTTGTCTTGTTATCTTCATTACCTGGCATCTATCACGACTTTGAGTTTCCCTTGAACAAAGCACCTGTTCTATCATCATATACAACAAGTGGATCATCCATTCTCTCTCATTAACCACCATTCCCATCATTGTGTCACGTTCCACTCATCATTCCATGACCATTTATTATGGTATTCATTTGAGTTAATGTTTCTGAGTCAGGCCATTTGTCGTGCATACTTGTTCAAGGGAAGTTTCTCTGCATAGGCCACCTGCAGTCATTTTTTCCCCTCTATCGACCATCCCCGTGTCAGTTGTGCTCGATTATTATGATTTCCACACCATCTATCTTTACTTGTTTCGTGTCAACTAATGGGGGATACATCAAGGCCCTCCTTTGACGGATCACACCCTGTCAACTACAACTCATTATCCAGGATTGAAATCTAGAAACCCATCAGTACCCTGGGACTTTCAGACATCAGTGGCAGGTCTCCTTGCATTTTGTCAGTGGGTTTACATTATTAGCTCCTATCAAATGAATCTGCGAGTGTTTGACGTCAACCCCTTTATTCACACTTCATAAATTGTACTTGATATCTTGGGTTCCATCATCATCATCATCATCATCATCATCATCGGTGGAATCCCTCGCGTCTGTTAACATAATCATTAATGATCAATAATCAAACAGTTTCTACCATGCTCAACTTCAGCTCTTTTATTCGCATGTCATATATTCATTCCATTCGAATGTCGGACGAAGACCTTGGGAAAGATCACATTCATGTTCGATGCTTCTCTTTCCTAAGCTGCAATGGAGACTATTCATGATCACTTCACAGATTTCTCAGTTCTTGAGTCATCTCATTGCTTTGTATGAAGTGACATAGATCCACATTTGTATTTAATTGTGCTATGATTTCACTTGCGCCTTGCATGGATCCATTGTGTATGTTATCATGATCGTGCCCTAGTCAGTTGCGTCATGCATGGATCCGCACGGTATTTATCATGGCCATGCTCTTGTCTCTTTTACCGAGCATGGGTATGCTCGCCTTGGGGATGTTTTCTTTGCAGAATTGACGATGATCTCTTCCAAGTTTCTTTTTCCCAAAGCTTTTTGAATTTTATTGGTAAATTATTTCGGCCATCAGACACCTCTTCTGACCTCACACTTTAGCGGGCATATGTTATATAGTTATTAACCCCCTAACTATTGAACCATGATCTTCTGAGAGGTCACATATCCAATTCAACAACTTTCATCACTTTTTACCTGAGTTTCCAGCCCAATTTTCCCTTGGTCGCTCTTGTCCTTCATTAAGGGTGAGACCAAGAGGGTTGATCTCCCTTTCTAACCCGCCAGGGTGCAACCAGTCGCTATGTCTATGTGTTTAGGGAGCCATTGAGCCTAGAAACTCCCATTTTTGGACTTGGTTGCAATGGATGAGATCTCTTATTGATTTATCGAGGTTTAGCCTCAAGAAGGATTCCATTATATGATCGAGGATCTTATCCCACTAACCATATGGCCTTATCCGTAAATCCCTATAAGAACCAAGTCATTTCCCATGGGAAAGGAGGAGGAAAGAACTAGTAAAATAATGTTGCTACTTTGGCTACCATACTTGGGCAAGGAACTTGGAAAGAGATTGTTGCATCAACTTCCCCATTTGTAAGTTGTAATGTTGTTTCAATCATTAATAGAAGGTGTATTAGACGCTTCCCTCTATTCAATTGTGTGCTTTTTTGCGCGTATTCATTTGGATAAACTTAATAGAGTTATGTGTTATAATCTATTAGTAGATTTTCCATTCATTTGTATGCATCTACTTTGATCTTGGAAAGGATCTTGTTTCATTGTGTGCAGATCGTTGTTTCTTGGAGAAAGAATAATCTTTGCACTAGAAATCAACCAGGAGCGTGCAAGGACAACCTTCATAAATCATGTATGCTTCCTCACTATAAATAGTCCTAGTTATCTTTTGCATATAGATTAGATCTTGAAACTCCCATGGATTACATCTCTATATCTATCTTAGGTATAGGAAGAACCTGTTGAAATATTATAACTTCGAAGAACATTCTAATTATATTTGAGTTATTATCTTATAGATCAAATCCCCTTTTGTGGATTGATCATGTCGGGTCTTGTATAAGACCAAATCCCCTTTTGTGGATTGGTTAAAACATATTTATATGGTGGTATTTGTAAAGTCATCCACTAGTGTTTATAAAGTGGTTCTAACCACTCTTGGAAGAATTCAGCCATACTAAGTGAAGAGACATAACCCTAACACCTCCTGACTAGTATTTATAAGTGAGGATGGAGCCTCATTTGTTCACTCACTTACTTACACTTCTAGTGCACATATTTTGAAGGAAGCTACATTTGCAAGAAGGAGAAGAGAGGTGCATGCTCAGTCCTAGGTTATTCTTGGTGGTTTGGTCTTAGTCTTGGCATTGTATTGGAAATCTATTATTAAGGAAGTTTTTGTTGGGTTTTCTCCCCCATGATGGTTTCCCATGATAAAATGTTGTGTACCTTGTGATTGTGTTTCTTTCAGTGATCCTCCTTATGCTGTTGTTTTTTAAATGCATTGAATGCTCTAGTAAATTGAAAATAGCTTAATAACAACATTAAATTTAACATGGTATCAGAGCTTGACTGAATATAGCACCTTTTACTACGTATCCAAAAACGTCATTATTGTCATACAAGGAAATTAGAGCTTTTTATTGAAGAGGAATTTCTGACTAAAAACCATCTAGAAAAGTGTGCCCTATCCTTGATCCAGAATGGATCCAAGAGCCAAAATGGGTCAAGGAAGGCCTAAAAATCGAAGTGCTCAGAATTTCTTCAAAACAGATGTTTGCATAGGCCTCGTCGACACGAACCCAATGCAACTTGAACGGGCTCAAACAGACACCGTATGTGAAATATATCGCAGTCTGTTCGTTTTGCCAAACATGCAAAAATTTGTTGATCGTACAATCCAAAGATATCAGAAGTCTTGTTGAATTACCTCTTGTAACTTTTTGGGTGCAGGATCAATAGATGTTGAGGGCATTGGAGAGTTATCAATAGGCTTCTTAGTCTTCTTTCCCGATGAGGCTGCAGGGGTATCAACAAGTTTCTTGGACTTTTATTGCGGTAAAGGGATAGCTTGAGCAGGAGGGTTTGGAGTCTTCGGAGAATGGGGTTTGGATGGAGTAAAAATCCCTAGATCAAGTGTTTTCTTGCTGGTCTTGATTGTAATATGAGGGTTTGAAAATTGGTAAATGAATTCATCCCATGTCTTCCCTTGTTTTTCCAATTCGGCTATAACAAGCAGTTTGATGAGGCCGTGGTGAAATAGGTTGTTATGGGGATTGGAAACGTTCTTTCGTAATTGGGAAGACATTTTATCAAGACTTTTTAAGAAGCAAAAGGGAAAATTCAATGGCTTATTGAATTGAAAGTGAGCTAATAATCGAAAGTGGTAGGATTTAAAAACAAAATATCTACCTTCAAAAGTGATCATTTTGGTGATGACTATGAGAGGGTTGATTAGATCATCCTTAATCCACTCCTTGGAGTATCCCTTAGCTCCAGATACATTATGAAACTCAGGTTTAAATACCGTGGTGTAGCTCGCTCATGGCAACTAGTGGTGTTTAAACCAGCAGTCTCCAACTCTTGGTAGCTTTGTGGCTAAGGCAATTGATTCCTCTGAGACCATGAAGGTGAGATACCCCACGCGCACCATCCTTACATCAAATACCAGGGAGAATTGTAGAGAAACTTCGTCATTGTGGCCCTTCAAATGAGCCAATAACTGTCCCCACCCTGCCCGAAGGAAGACCTCCTTGCACTGTGCAAACTCAAGATAGCAAAGAGGTCAGCATAGGAGGATAGCTCATACCGTTTAGGCATGGTGACAGTGAGGAGAAATTGACAGAGGGAAGAATTCGATAGAGGATGGGCGCAATCAAGACGAGGATGAGTGCAATTAAGCAGAGGGCGAACGCAATTGAGCAAAGGGTAAACACACTGCATAAATGGGATAACAATTTGAGTGATCCCTCCATTTTTGAATGCGCTCAAGGTGGAAATGGTTTAATTCATTGATGAATTCATCACACATGAGTTGCCATGTGTGAGCATGAGTGTGTCGATTTCGAATTCAAAGAGCATCTTTTGGGAGGCAAACGTAATGATGAAGGAGTTAGATCAATATCCAAGTCTTCAACTTGGACATTTGATCATAAAAATGTTTAAAAATTGTATCATTTAATCTCAATTGCCATTAACTAACTCAAATAAATTCAAATGATTCCTGGTTACCTGAAATCATGGACATTTACTGTGTGTATACATATCGTCTAATCCTTCATATGGTGTGTCATCCGACACCTCATATGGTCTTTTAAATGGCACCTCATACAACACTCCATATGGTACCCTTGTTCGAAATGAAATTTGTTCATCCTGTAATGGATGTTTTATCCATAACATTCAGTCTTAAAACGATTTTGACAGTCACAGTGAATAGGAGCAGAGGCAAGATAAGAGTGTTCCATTATTATTTGTTTTTCCATTGTGCTCACACAATCCATTCCTCTATCTCACATATTATAAGGCATGTAATCACAACTCTGTAATGAATAGTCTGTAAGGAAAACCAGTTAAGTGGTCTGTCAAAGAAATGTACAACAGTTTATAACACACGGGGAATATTTAGCATTTCAAAATAAAATAACTGTCAATATAATATCCTGTATCATGAAAACAATTTACAAAAAAACATTGTTTAAAGATTCCACTTCTTCTTTTCATGGCTTATAGATAGGCAGTGTTGTCATTTGTCGACTCATGAAACCCTCCCCCACTCCTAAGTATTGTGACACCTCACAATAAAAAATATAGGAAACCAGTCAATTCTCCCAATAGCCGAAGATTTACAGCTTGTTAAGTGTAGAGATAAATTTCACATATCAATCTGATGAGACGGTTAGAATATGGCCCCACCTATAGGATAAAATATCCTACATATAGATAAGAAGAGGTAGGCGAGAGAGTTTCAAGATAGTCTCAAAGTTGGTTCCCAATGGCAGATTTATGGAGTTCATTAACCTTAGCTTAACCATACATACTTCGTATCGGCTTTGTCTACAAGTAATGTCGTACATCGAGACACATTTAATTTTTTTGTGTGTCAGATTATTATCCTCGCTAGGTAGAATGCCCCGCTGCCAGCAAGCTTGTTCAGTACTCCAACGGTTTTACCTATTCATACCACATGTTGGTACCCGCTACCGGTAGAATTGTTTTGTATCCTGACGAGTTAGCCTCTTACACCCTCAGAGACTGGCCCTCTATATTTTTAAGATTTTAGTATAAGATTGCTTTGTGCAAGAAGATGGGGGGACAACTCTAAAAACAAATTTTTTCTCTTTTCTCAATTGGGATGGTATTTATGTTAGAGGATGAATTTTCGTTATATATTCCTTAGTGATTGTCCTGATGTAAGGGGTACTTAAGCGGACGTAGCCTATCTAAATATATGATATAATCAATCATTTTTAGTGTGTAGTGGATGGTACCATTGGGAAAGAACAAAAAGGTATCTTTAGGCTCAACTCACTTTTTTCCTTTTTTTTTATGTTTCCATGGCTAACCGCTAATCAGACCTCCTTGTTACTCTTTAATAAAGATACTTTACTCACTTACTGAGGTTTCTTGGGGAAACTGTACAAGTGACCTCTAAGCTTGATGGTTACGGTATTACTTCCTTATACAGTGGTGAAGTTTTTAAGAGAAATTGCTTTTTAAGATGCCTTGAAAAAAAAAAAAGATGAAAACCTTTGCAAAAATGTGGCTAATTACAACAAGTCATTATTCGATTGATGCCTTGTAGACAATAAGGTTCAAATATAGCAATATTTTGAAAAAAATAATGCTTTTATATTTCCTTGAAACTATCTACTCCTGGTGAAATAAATACCTACATAAATCTCTAGAATTGTCTATCAACAAAATTCAAAATTATTTACATATGTACATTCGAAAATTCAAAAAATCATTCAAGAACAAGGGGGGACTTCCCCATCTACTAAGGCCAATGCCTTGTCAGTTGACATGACCTGTAGAAAATCTTCTTTGGAAATGGGCCTATGATAAAGTTTGAGTCGGTGTCCATTTACTACAAAGGAGACTTGTCCATCGTCAATTGTTTTGATTTTCACAGCTCCATTGTCATATATAGTGACTACCTCGTAAGGGCCCAACCACCGAGTGGTGAGTTTTCCTTTGAAGGTTTTAAATTGGGAGTCAAACAACAAAGCCCAATCATCAGGTTGGAAATGTTTCTTCTTAATAAACTTGTCATGCCACTTGCTCCTCTGGTTTTGGACTAATATTTTTCATTGGATAGCATCTTGCTTGATCTCATCCAACTCATTTAATTGTAGGGATTGTTGTTTATGAGGCTAATCTAAGTTTAATCCCAATTCTGTGGCAATACGGAAGGTCCTTACTTGGAATTCTATTGGTAGAAGCACTTGTTTCCCATATACTAACTCATAAGGGGTATGCCCAGTCATGTTTCTCCAGGTGGTCCGATATGCCCACAAAGCCTCTAGAAACCTATCAGCCCAATCCCGATGATGTAATTGAAAAATCTTGGTTAATATAGCTTCCAAAACTTTGTTTGTAGACTCTACCTGACCATTAGCTTGTGGGTGGTATGGAGAATATTTATAGTGTTTAATCCCATATTTCTCCATTAGTTCTCTCATCAGCTTGGAAGTGAATTGAGTGCCTTGGTCTGTAACAATTTCATGAGGAACACCAAAGCGGGTAAAGATTTATTCATAAATGAATTCGACAACGGATTTTTCTATAGCCCTAAATATGGCTTTTGCCTCTACCCACTTGGTGACATAATCTGTACAAACCAAAATATATTTTTTCTTACGAGACAAGGGTGAAATTGGTCCTACAAAGTCAAGGGACCATTTTTCGAAAGGTTCTATCATAACTTGGGAACACAAGGGCATTTCGTCAGCTGACGTGGGTCTTCCTATCCTTTGACAACTATCACAACTCCTCACATACTTGGCAACATCCTTGAAAATGCTAGGCCAATAGTAACCTAAATGTAACACCTTATATGATGTACGTTTGTCAGAAAAATGGCTACCACATGGTCCATCATGACAACTTCGTAGTATTTATGGTATCTTGTCTTCTCGAACACATCTATGAATAATCAAATCAGGACCTGTACAAAAAAGTTCATGGCCAACCCAAGAGTAGTTGGCACTTTGCGTAATAATTCTTCGTTTTTCATGAGGTGACAAATGGGACGGTAACTTCCTAGTAGCCAAATAGTTTTCCATATCCGAAAACCATGGGGTATTTACAGAAAGGGAAAAAAGGTGCTCGTCTGGGAAACTATCATCTACAAGAATATCATCATCCTCATTTTTATTCGTGAAAGAAAATCAGCTACCAAATTCTCCTTTCTAGGTCGGTCAAGAACGATGATGTTAAACTCTTGCAATAGCAGGAGCCACCTAGTCACTCGGCCATTAGTTATGGGTTTATTCATGAGAAATCTAATGGAAGAATTATATGTATGTACAAATACTTCATAACCTGTGATGTAGTGGAAAAACTTATTGATAGCATGAACTAATGCCAAGAATTCATTCTCGGTAACTGTGTAGTTTAACTCGGCAGGGGACAAGTTCTTGCTCACAAAATAAATGGCAGAGGACTGTTGGTCTTCTTTCTGCCCTAATAATCCTCCTATTGTGGTGTCAGAGGCATAAGTGGATATATGAAATGGGAGATCCCAATTGGGTCCCCTAAGAACTAGTGCCACAGACAGATTAGCTTTTAGGGTTTCAAAGGCAGTTTGACATTGCTCAGTCCAAAGAAAATCAACATCCTTTATTAACAATCCAAACATGGGTGCAACAATCTTTGTGAAATTTTCAATAAACTGTCGGTAGTATCCAGCATGTCCAAGAAATATTCTCACCTCTTTCTGAATCTTGGGGGGTGGAAGTCTGACGATGACCTCAATCTTCACAGGATCGACTTTAATCCCTTAAGATGAAACGTGATGTCCTAGGACCACTCCTTCAGTCAAAAACATTTTACATTTTTCATGACTTAAAGATAGGTTCATTTCTTGGAGTCTGATAAGGACCTTTTCTAAATTATCTAAGGCTTCCTAGTAAGTATTTCCATATACTGTGAATTCATCCATGTATACCTCCACACAATCATGAAAAGGATCAGCAAATATCCCTAGTATTGGTCATTGAAATGTGGCAGGAGCATGACACAATCCAAATGGTAAGACCCTATAGGCATAGGTGCCCCAAGGACAAGTAAAGGTGGTCTTGTCCTGGTCCTCGGGTGCTATGATAATTTGATTGTACCCGCTATATCCATCTAAAAAGGAGAAATATTTCTTTCCAGACAGAGTATCCAAAACTTGTTCAATGAAAGGAAGAGGAAAGTGATCCTTCGGAGTGGATTTGTTGAGCTTCCAGAAATCAACACAAATTCTCCATTTCCTGGTCACTTTCTTTGGAACCACTACAAGAGGGGATACCTACTTACTGTCAGAAATGGGATAAATAAATCCGACATTTAATAACTTTTGGATCTCCTCTTTTACTATATCTTTGAGTGTTGGGTTCATCCTTCTATGGGGTTTCCTAACATGTGTTACTTCCCCCTGGGTATATATGTGATGGATACATGTGTTAGGGTGTATATCCTTCATGTCAATGTATTCCCAGGCGACTGCCCCTAATTTCTCTTTAAGGATACATACTAACTATTTTTGTTGGTCTGCATCTAGCCCAGAGTTTATATGTAGAAATTTTTCTGGACTAATCTCGTAGGGCATGGTATAAGATGTGGCAGACTCATCTATCTCAAAGACAAAATATGTCGAAGACAAAAGGGATGGGTCCAATTGTTCCTGAAATTATTCCCCAAACATGTAATCAAATTGGGGAAAATATTGTGGAAAATCAACACACGTGATGGCAGAAATAAACTGGTTCAACACATTTTCTGTTGTGTGCTCCTGAAGTGCCTAGGAATGATCACTTGGCAACACGGGTTCTTCCTAGTCATCATTCTCATATGGAAATTCAAGCCACCACATATTCTCCATGATAGGTTGATCTAGAGGGTATATGGTGAGCTTCTGGATAGATAGTCCATTTGAGATGGTAATTTCTCCTTCTCTACAGCCAATAAATGCATTGGTTGTGGCTAACCAAGGTCTTCCCAAAATGACGGGATGGCCTTTGGAAGGATCCTTTGAGTGGATGACAAGGAAGTATACTGGGTACTCCCATGAGGCTAAAGTAACTATGATGTCATCCAAAATTCCTCCAGGTATAACCCTTGTCTTATCTGCTAATTCCAAAATAGTTGGGGTAGGTCTAAGAAGAGGTTTTAACGGTAGTTCCTCCAAGGCAGTAATGGTCATAACATTGATGGTTTCCCCTAGGTCTATGAGATTGTTCCCAATGGAAACATCATTAATGGTTATGGTCACTACAGGGTTTTCCAGTTTTCCGTATTTTTCTACCTTAGGCTGCTCTGATATGTACTCATACAGTTCTCCTATCAAATGTATTGTTGGAGGATCCTTCTGCTTCCTTCCTGGATTCTTAATACATAATTCTTTCACCACCTTACTGTAGATTGGAATATCCTTAATGGATTTTAGCAAGGGAATCTTGACACAAATATTCTTCAATTCATTCAAGATGTCAAATTCTGGTTGGGTGGTAGGTTTCTCGATTACTAATCTTTCTGGATAAGGAGGGGCCTTCGTAATTTGTGAAGGTTCATTTTGGGGAAGCTTGGGTTCTTGGTCCTTAGGAATAATAACATCTTCCCACCTAGTGTCATCCGTGGGTTGTTTGGGGATTTCCTCTTCTTCTTCTTCCTGGATGACTACTGAAGGTATATGCTTGTCCATAACTTTTCCCGACCTTAGTTGAATCTCCTGCAATGAAATAGGAGAAATAACATATGTTGGGAAGGCCTGCATCTCAACATTGTGAAGAGGTTGAGTGGGCTTGTTATTGGGATTGGGAATTGGTTGTGCCAGTAATAATGTTGGTCTTGGAGAGCTTGCATTCTGATATTGTTGCGGTTTTTTTTGTGGAATAGGAAGTAAAGGTGGTGGAACAAAACCTGGTAGAAGATGCGAAATGTTTGGTGGAAACTGAGGGTAAGGATGGTTGGGCATAGGGACAGGTGGAGCTTGAGGGTTCCCTTGGTTATGCCCTCCTCTCCATCCTTGAATCCAAGTATGTTGTACTGTGTAGACCATTTTTTCCAACTTGGTGAGTTCCACTGTTGTGGTTGTTGATAATAGGGTGGAACTTGAGGTTGTAGATCTAGGTATGTAGGTTGATTCCTAGGCTGCCATGGCCTCCTAGGTGCGTAAGAGGACTCATCAGGATCCCCACTCCTATAGATGGCTAACAAACTGGGCAATGATGGACATTTTTTAGTTGAGTGGTTCTCCATGCAGAAGCCACAAACTGAAATGTTATCCAATGGGCATTCCCTTGAGGAATGCTTCCTCCTGCATCTTGGGCAATATATGCTCATTGCTTCATTTTCCTCCTCCCATTTCTTTTTAATTTTTAGGGTGTCCAATTGGGAACCTATTGTGATTAATATATCTATTTTGAAATTCTATAAAAGGTTCCCTATATCTACTCTCGTGATACCACCTGAACTAACTTGTTTTACATTTCTACTGTAAGGATTCTGGTCATTCTTCCATGTTTTAGCTCTGCTCCTCGAGTAATTTTTACACATTTCACAGACTTCAGCAAATGGTTTATGGGAGATGTCACATGATGCCATCGGGTTAAGTATCTCTAGGTATTCCTTTGAAATTCCCTTAAGGAAAAGAGCCCTAACTACATCATCTGGAAGGTCATGGTATTTTGATTTCTGGGAGATATAAGAAAATCGCTCCATATAATCCTCGAGATTCTCGTCTTCTGACTGTTGGACTTTGAAAATATCATTACAAGACTCCTTGGTCTTGCAATAGTCTTGGTAATTTTTAAGAAATATATCTTTCATGGCTTCCCAAGACCTAATACTGGATTCTCCCAACCCCATGAACCATCTTAGTGCATATTCCTTGATGGTGGTAGGAAAGAGTTTTAGTTTCTGGGCATCTTGTAAGTAGTTGTAGCTCCTACACAAGATTTCGAACTCAAATAGGAAGGTATCTAGGTCTTCATTTCTTTTACCGTAAAAGGTGGGCAGTTCTGAGAGGGGAATATTTTTCATATTGACATTCGGTGTGGTGTCCAAAATTGGAAACTCGAAGGTAGTTTCGGTTTGGTTTCCATGTTCTTCTCCCTCCTCGTGTCTTACATTGTTGTGATCCTCCTGATCATCCATACTGGTTTGGTTTCCAAAAAGAGAGTACCTAAGTGGTTTTATCCTTGAAGAGAACAAAGTATCCCAAGGTTCTTGTCTAAGAAAGGTATCCCTCTGATGGGAAGGTCTTCCGACTTCTTGGATGTTTGGGACTCTACTAGAGTCGGTTGAGGTTATCGGTGCCAAAGTTTTTGTGTCAATTTGAGAGACAATTATATTGGCTGAACTACCAAACAAAGTATTCACCAGTTCAGGGTCTATGATGTCTTCAAAGTTAGGATCTTCTGATGGTGGTAAGAAAACAAAGGTTGTATTGTTTGGTTCTGCGGAAGGCTCGAGTGGTCTTGCCTCCTGTCCCACTATTACTGATGCTTCAATTTTATATTCTATAGTGTTCCCTGTCTTAGTCTCTTCAAAGACTGCCTTAGCTCTTTGGGTTGATCTAGCTCCTACTTTTCAGTATCGGTCTGCGGAGTTTATGAGTGGAATGTTCCTTCCCCTGAAAAGGTCAGAAGGAACCTTGGTTGAAAGGTCTGATTTGGATTTAATGTATCTACCTTTTGGGTCCCTAGGTCTGTTCATGAAAGAAAACAACAAAAATAAAAACTACCATTGGGTTTGGGGGAACCTGCTATAACAGATGCGCAGGTTCTTACCTCTCGTCTTAAAGTTCCCCCGCCACCAACTAATGCTAAGGTTTAGAAATGATCAATTTCCTACCTTGAGACAACTCCTTGACAACGACGCCAAAAATGATGGGTGTTCTATATGCACTAAATCCCTCAATTAAATTGTCAACCCGAGGTAAGTAAACTTAGAGTTGTAGCACTATATGTGCCAAGGCAGAAAAGCTAGAGGAAGTGTAGTCTAACTAAGGAGATGATCTATCTGAGGGCTAACCTACTTAAGCAAAGACTATCAATGAGCAAACCCTATCAAGGAACTTAAACTATTTACCCTGAGTAACTTTTGAACAATGGATCGATGGATTGTCCTAAGGAAGAAAATGAAAACCCTACTTTGAACAAGTTAACTTAATCAATCTAATGAGCAAAAGCAAGCCATCTATTTAATCTATTCAACTCAATGAACAATAGCAACAAAAAACTAATCTAAACAATCTATTCAAATTAATGAGCAGCAAGAAGTAAGCAAATAATCAATCAAATAACTAACCTATGGAAACTTCTTCAACAAGTAAACTAATCAAAACTACTCAACAGGTAACTAATCAACTATTAATCAAGTGAACTCTATTATTAAGATAAAAATCATAATTACTTCTAATATGCAAAGGGAAATCTTAACCTATTGAATTAAAAACATCATAACAGTATTCAAAGATTAATCAACAATTACTCTTAATCTACAATGACAAGAAACTTCAAGTATAATGATGATGATTATGTCTTCGGTGTCTTATGACATCACGATGGCATATAACAATAAGTGATAGCTCAATAGGAATAATTTCAATATTAACTTCTATGGAGAAATGAAAGGTATGAATCAAGCAATCTAACGAGAGCTTAGCCATCATAGAAGAAATATCAACTATCCTGAAAATCCATGTGATCTCTCAATTTATGCATTAATCATCAACAATATGACAACACTATTCTACTTAATTCAAATGCACTCGTATGCTAATGTAAGCAAATTCACACAATTAGAAACTTATAACTAAAGCTTAACTCAACTCAAACTTCTAATTAAAATTGCAATCTAAATCTACAATGGAAATTTCACGAAATAAACTAAAGTAATCCTATTATTAATAAATCAAATTGGAAATTGAAATACTCATAAAAACATGATTCAAATTCTACTTCTATCTTAGCATTCTACAAGAAAATTGATAAGCAACTAAATAAGCAAACTTGATAAGCAAACTGAGAATCAAAATCAAAGCTAGCAACTATTCATCCATCAAAACTTTGCCAAAGAAACTCTATACTCTGTTTTAACTTAATACTATGTTTTAACTATACTATTTCAATTTGCAAAAATTCAAACTAGCATTTAATCACACAAACAAGTTAGTAGCTAAGCTTGCAAGATATTTACAAATAAAAAGACACAACATATTAAAAACTATCCTTTACAAGCAACCTACAAAAAGGAAATTGAAACAATTAAATTCTGAACAACAAATACACAGCATGTAAAATGATAAAAACACATATAACGGGAAAATGAAAGAAATGGCAATTGCACAACTCAAATACACAAGATAACTATCTAGCTATTCACCTAGACCACTGGTGGGACCCCAACAAGTTGTGGCTACTTCTCAACAGTGAATCACAAGCTAAATCAACATGATTCTGGCATTTAAATTAAAAACGCAATCTTGCATAAGTTTGTGGAAATGTCTTGAATTACACAACAAAAACGATTCTAGCAATTCCTGACAAGTCTTAACAATTCTTAACTACCACTATTGTGGTATTTATAACAATTACAATTCGAGAGGTCGACCACTGGAAGGGTCGACCTCCTCTAAAAACATCAAATTCCATTAAATATGCTATAACTTCCTTTGGCTTCTAGAAACCAAACAAGCCACTCAATGCTCAGCATAACAACTTAATCCAAGATGTCGAGAGCTCAGTAGTTGGAGGCCACGAGGGTGAAAAAAACCATGTCGTTGATTCTCCCAATAAAGGCCACCGATATAACAACTGCCAACTCTCCCACTTTTTTAGTGTTGGATGCAGTGTCAGACGCAATGCTAGATGAAGTATCAGATGCAGTGCCGGATGGAGTACCAGACGAGCTACTGGGTGGAAAAAGGCCATGCGATTTTTCCCTGTGACACACAGATCGTGCATTAGCTTCTTGTAATCATTAAATCAAACTGAATTAAACTTAAAACCATCACAAAACATCAATTACACGTACTTGGTATAAGCTATAATGATTTTCTATGAAATCCTTCAAAACTTCTTCAAAATGGTTATTAATACATATATAATATCGGTCAAAAAGGATTTAATCAGCATCATTAAACAACCAAATCACAAGCCCAACAAAATTTACATTACGAAGTTTCGAGCACAATTATTTTTTGGTTTTAAGCTCATTAAAACAATGAAACCAGTTATGAGCATAGTTTTCCTAGTTTCAAGCTCGCGAAAAAATGAAACCTACCCAAGCATAATTTTACTTTGTTTCAATCTTGTGTAAAAATGAAACCAATATCGAGCTTAGTCTTTGTTATTTCTCATGCTCGTAAATACATGAGAATAGGTTACCGAGCTTAGTCTTCATTCTTTCTCGAGCTCGTTAATACATGAAAATAGGTTATTGAGTCTACTTTTATCTCTTTTTCAGACTCGTAAAAGCTATACGAAAAAAGAACTCTTTGGAGTCTCCTTTAAGCTCTTTTTAGACTCTCTAAACATGAAAAGATTGTCGAGTGAGATTGTTTCCTTTCACACTCGTTAAAAGGTTAGAAAATATGTCTTTCGAGTGATAGTTTACCCTTTTTTCGGCGTCATTATACTAGTTATGAAAAACGAATACTCTAGTCAAGCATGATTAGAAGAGTTCTCCTAGGTATCATTTTATACTTTTTCAGACCCTAGAGACTAACTTTACGAAACAGTTCATTGTGGAGTCTTCTTTACGACCTTTTCAGAGTCTCTAAACATGAAAAGGCCATCGAGTTTACCTTCTTTGGACTCGTTAAACTTTACATTGAAGGATCCACACATGGGACCGAACCCCTCCTTCCTCAGTTTAGTTAATAATTTGTCAAGGGACTCATCGCTAGATGGGCTATATTGAGCATCTTTTATCCTCCTCCAGCTCGTAACACTTAAAGGAGGTACTCACCAATCATGGTGGGGAATTTTTAGAGGGTTTTTTGGTCTTGTTATCTTCATTATCTGGCATCTATCACGACTTTGAGTTTCTCTTGAACAAACCACCTGTTCTATCATCATATACAATAGTCGGGTCATCCATTCTCTCTCATTGACCACCATTCCCATCATTATGTCACGTTCCACTCATCAGTCCATGACCAGTTATTATGGTATTCATCTAAGTTTATGTTTCTAAGTCAAGCTATTTGTCGTGCATACTTGTTCAAGGGAAGTTTCTCTGTGTAGGCCACATGTAGTCATTTCCCCCCCTCTCTCGACCATCCCTGTGTCAGTTGTGCTCGATTATTATGATTTCCACACCATCTATCTTTACTTGTTTCGTGTCGACTAATGGGGGATACATCAAGGCCCTCCTTTGATGGAACTCACCCTGTCAACTACAACTCATTATCTAGGATTGAAATCTAGAAACCCATCAGTACCCTGGGACTTTCAGACATCAGTGCATGTCTCCTTGCATTTCGTCAGTGGGTTTACATTATTGGCTCATGTCGAATGAATTTACAAGTGTTCAATGTTAACCCATTTATTCACACTTCATAAATTGTACTCAGTATCTTGGGTTCCATCATCATCATCATCATCGGTGGATTCCCTCGTGTCTGTTAACAGAATCCATAAATGATCGATAATCGAACAGTTTCTACCATGATCGACTTCAACTCTTTTATTCACATGTAATAGATTCATACCATTTGAATGTCGGACGAAGACCTTGGGAAAGATCACATTCATGTTTGATGCTTCTCTTTCCTAAGCTGCAATGGAGAATATTCATGAGCACTTCACAGATTGCTCAGTTCTTGAGTCATCTCACTGCTTTGTATGATGTGACATAGATCCACATTTGTATTTGGTCATGCTATGGTTTCACTTGCGTATTGCATGGATAGACTGTTTATGTTATCATGGTCATGCCCTAGTCAGTTGTGTCATGCATGGATCCGCCGTGTAATTATCGTGGCCATGCTCATGTCTCCTTTACCAAGCAGGGTATGCCCGCCTCAGGGATGTTTTCTCTACAGAATTGACGATGCTCTCTTCCAAGTTTCCTTTTCTCAAAGCTTTTTGACTTTTATTGGTAAATTATTTCGGCCATCAGACACCTCTTCTGACCTCACACTTTAGGGGGCATATGTTATAGATTTATTAACCCCCTAACTATTGAACCATTATCTCATGAGAGGTCATGTATCCAATTCAACAACTTTCATCACTTTTTACCTGTGTTTCCAGCCCAAATTCCCCTTGGTCGCTCTTGTCCTTCATTAAGGGTGCGACCAAGAGGGTTGGTCACCCTTTATGACCCACCAGGGTGCAACCGGTCGCTTTGCCTATGTGTTTAGGGAGAGATTGAGCCTAGAAACTCCCATTTTTGGACTTGGTTGCAATGGATGAGATCTCCTATTGATTTATTGGGGTTTAGCCTCAAGAAGGATTCCATTATGATATTGAGGATCTTATCCCACTAACCATATGGCCTTATCCCTAAATCCATATAAGAACCAAGCCATTTCCCATGGGAAAGGAGGAAGAAAGAACTAGTAAAATAATGTTTCTACTTTGGCTACCAGATTTGGGCAAGGAACTTGGAAAGAGATTGTTGCATCAACTTCTCCATTTGTAAGTTGTAATGGTGTTTCAATAATTAATAGAAGGTGTATTGGATGTTTCCCTCTATTCAATTGTGTGCTTGTTTCCACATATTCATTTGGATAAACTTAATAGAGTTATGTGTTATAATCTATTAGTAGATTTTTCATTCATTTGTATGCATCTACTTTGATCTTGGAAAGGATTTGTTTCATTGTGTGCAGATCGTTGTTTCTCAGAGCAAGAATAATCTTCGCACTAGAAATCAACCAGGAGCGTGCAGGGACAACCTTCAGAAATCATGTATGCTTCCTCACTATAAAGACTCCTAGTCATCTTTTGCATATAGATTAGATCTTGAAACTCCCATAGATTACATCTCTATCTCTATCTTAGGTATAGGAAGAACCTCTTGAAATATTGTAACTTCGAAGAACATTCTAATTATATTTGAGTTATTATCTTATAGATCAAATCCCGTTTTGTGGATTGATCATGTCGAGTCTTGTATAAGACCAAATACCCTTTTGTGGATTGGTCAAACCATATTTATATGGTGTTATTTGTAAAGTCGACCCCTAGTGTTTATAAAGTGGTTCTAACTACTCTTGGAAGAAGTCGTCCCTACTAAGTGAAGAGACATAACCCTAACACCTCTTGACTAGTATTTATAAGTGAGGATGGTGCCTCATTTGTTCACTCACTCACTTACACTTCTAGTGCACATATTTTGAAGGAAGTTGGATTTGCAAGAAGGAGAAGAGAGGCGCATGCTCAATCCTAGATTATTCTTGGTGGTTTGGTCTTAGTCTTGGCATTGTATTGGAAATCTATTATTGAGGAAGTTTTTGCTGGGTTTTCTCCCCCATGAGGGTTTCCCAAGATAAAATGTTGTGTACCTTGTGATTGTGTTTCTTTCAGTGATCCTCCTTATGTTGTTGTTTTGGAAATGCATTGAATTCTCTAGTAAATTGAAAATAACCTAATAACAACATTAAATTTAGCATGGTATCAGAGCTTGACTGAAAAGAGCACCTTTTACTGGGTATCCAAAAACGTCATTGTTTTCGTACAAGGAAATTATGTATTTTTATTGAATAGGAATTTCTAACTAAAAACCATCTAGAAAAATGTGCCCTATCTTTGATCTAGAATGGATCCAAGAGCCAAAATGGGTCCAGGAAGGCCTAAAAATCAAAGTGATCAGAATTGCTTCAAAACAAATGTGTGCGTAGGCCTTGTCGATACAAACCCAACGCAACTTGAGTGGGCTCAAACAGACACCGTATGCAAAATATATCGTGGTCTATTCATTTTCCCAAACATGCAAAAATTTGTTGACCGTACAGTTCATACAGTCGTACAGGTGACGTGGCAAAGATGCTTTGGTAGTTGTGTGGACTAGTCATATTGTGACATGCGGCACCACTGCAAGGGTGACATGTGGCACATCCATACAATCGAGTGGCATGGACTGACGTGGCAAGGTCCGTACGACACATAGAGCTGACGTGGGCAGGTGCTGACTGGGCAGATATTGTTGACATGTGGTCGAATGATAGTTAGACATGTGGCATGTTTGGGAGAATGTGATGGTGACACGTGGCCCAGTCCTAGGATGCCATGTGGTACCCCTCCATTGGTTGATTGTTTTGGAAAAAGTTTGTATGGACTCCCGGGGAGTCGAACCCATGACCTCCGGTCCGTGCGAACGATTTGGCAGGGTCGGGCTACCAGCCCACCCACGGTGGGTCTTGTTAACTAATGTCACATTTAAACATTTGAATTGAAATGTGTTGTAGTTCGGGCAGAGAATAGGGTTGGGGCCTAGCCCCATCCCCGGCACAACACCATACAACTATAGCACATGACCTTACCCTGCTCTATGTGTTGGCATGCAGATGTGGATAGGCGTAGCACCGTTTTTGTAGTCGTGATTCTATCCATAGCACAGGACCACAACCATATGCCCACCAGTTAATACGGTTAGTGCGAATAAGTGGGGTTAGCGTCAGTTGGTCGGGCTAGCCCACCGACCAGGGCACATAACCAACGACTTTAAACCAGGAGCTAACTTGCAATTTGGTGTGCATGGAGACTTAGCTCATGGCCACATGGGCCAAGCCTTATGACCAGGATCCAAGTTTAAAGGGGGAGCCAATGTGCCAGCCTAGCCCAGGGCCACATGGTGTGCAAATGTGACCAAGAGCCCGATGATCTGGGGGCTACGTCTTAATTTTGGCCCAAAGTGGGATTTAAAACATTATTGTATGATTTTTAATGGATTTTAAGCCAATTTTGGGAGATTTAGTCCATTTTTGGAGGGTCTTGGGCCCTTTTTGAGGCCAGATCTTGGGGGGAAGTTGGGAGTTTGTTACCAACTTCAAGCCTATATAAACCAGAGGTTTTTGACAGCCTTAGGGGATTCAACAGAGGAGAAATGCTAAAGAATTGTAAATGCAAAGCCATTTTTATGCAGGGAAGCTATTGAGGAGAGAAACTTTGCGAGCCATTTCCGGGAGCTTCGTTCATCCATTTTCAATGCCGTCCATTTTGTTGGGTTCTTGAGATCTAGCAAAACACGGCCAAATCAGTTTGTAACCCTTTTGGCACTTTTATGATTTACTTTTGAAGCTTTGAACAGAAATAAGAAAGCCTCACCCACTGAGACAAAGGCCCGGAGACGTAGGTGAGATTGCCGAACTCCGATATCAACTTTGTTATTTATGGTTTAATGTTTCTTTATTCTTATTTCCAGATCTGTATATTGCTTCATGGCTGCCATGTTTCTTTAAATTCTTCCTCCTTTATCAAATTCCTAAATGGTTAATAAACACATGCACTAAAAAAACTCAACCATTGTCTTTAAAAGATCTTTTCGGATCAAGTGGTATCAGAGCTAGTTGATGGTTAGTTTTTGAGTTTGCATGATTACCAGGGAAAAGCTAAAGATGGAATCGGGAGGGGGAATTTCTCAAGATGAGAATGAGTTTCGAAAAACTCTCTTTGTCGTGGCAGAGATGGTGAAAGTGTTGTATGAAGAGTACTTGGAACGAAAGAGATCGGGTCAAGGCAAATCTTCAAAAAATGACAAAAGAGAAGAAGAATTGAAGGAATTGCCTTCTACACCCAATTCAGAAATCATCTTTGAGGTATGCAGTGGAAGTAATTCATCAATTTCACATTGTTCCCCATCAATATGGTTCTTTTGGTGCATTTGAAAAACATACAAAAGGTATAGGTTTGAAATTGCTAACCAAAATGGGTTATGAAGGAAAGGGCCTTGGAAATAAGGGCCAAGGTATTGTTAATCCCATAGAGGTTGTGGAAGGACCTCTTTATTTAGGATTTGGATATGGCGAAGTGGAGATTGGAGAATGCTCCAAAACATTAGAAGCAAGTGATGCTTCAAATGACCAACTTAAGTCATTGCGGGAACAATTCACGAAAGGTGATGGTGTATCACTCCATGATGGTGATAGTGAATGCAAATCATCCCCAAAGAAAAGTGCAGATAAGCAAGAAAGGTATAATGGTCATGGTTGTTCCAATTCTCTTTTTTATTATAGAAAGCATAATCATGTAATCCAAAACTTATGGAATATGTATCATTGTATGTTTTGTCATTCACCCAAGCATTGTATGGGCAAGTGTTGGAAGAGACAATATTTGTACAGGAAATTTATGTCGACCAAGAAGGAGACATGACATAAAGACTCAACTCCACAACAAAAGAAAGAGAAGGGAAAACAAGTTTGGATGCCGAAAAACCACTGCACTTATTGCAACAAGGGTGGACATCAAAAGGCTAAAAGTTGGAAGCTCAATCCGGAGTTTTGTCCAAGAAGGACAAAAAGATTGTGCATGTACTCACAAAGGAAGAGGCAGTACCAGTGAAGCAAGAGGAACATTAAGGAAATAAACCATTCACTTCGTTTTGCGAGAAGTGGATGTCACATCTTCATTGTATTTTGCTTCCATTAATGTAATCACACATGTTGTAATGATGACCTGTTATAACATCATTTTGTACAACATAGTGTTTTGTTTTATCCTTATGAGTATGTAATCAATAAGGTCAATTTTGTAACCTTTTGGAGGACCAAAAGGTCTTTAGTGGGGAGGTGTGATCCAGAATGGATCCAGGAGCCAAAATGGGTCCAGGAATGCCTAAAAATCAAAGTGCTAAGAATTGCTTCAGAACAGATGTGTACGTAGGCCTCGTTGATATGAACCCAAAGCAAATTGAACGGGCTCAAACAGACATCGTATGCGAAAGATATCGTGGTCTGTTCGTTTTTCCAAAAATGTAAAAAAATGTTGACCGTACAGTCCATACGATCGTACAGGTGACGTGGCAGTGATGCATGGACCAATCATATTGTGACACGTGGCACCACTACAAGGGTGACACGTGGCACATCCGTACAATCGAGTGGCAGGGGTTGACGTGGAAAGGTCCGTACGACACATGGCGCTGATGTGGACAGGTGTTGACTAGGAAGATATTGTTGACAGGTGGTCGAATGATAGTTAGACACATGGCATGTTTGGGAAAATATGATGGTGCCATGTGGCCCAGTCCTAGGTTTCCATGTGGCACCCCTCTGTTGGTTGATTGTTTGGGAAAAAGTTTGTATGGACTCCTGGGGAGCCGAACCTGTGACCTCCGGTTTGGGTGAACAATTTGGCAGGGTCGGGCTACCAGCCCACCCACGGCGGGTCTTGTTAACTATGGTTGCATTTAAACATTTGAATTGAAATGTGTTGTAGTTCGGGAAGAGAATAGGGTTGGGGCCTAGCCCCATCTCCGACACAACACCATACGACTATACCACATGACCTTACCCTGCTCTATGTGTTGGCACGGGAATCTGGATAGGTGTAGCACCGTTGTTGTAGTCGCAATTCTATCCATAGCACAGGACCACAACCATATGCCCACCAGTTAATACGGTTAGCACGAATAAGTGGGGTTAGCGTCAGTTAGTCGAGCTAGCCCACCGACCAAGGCGCATAACCAACGACTTTAAACCAGGAGATAATTTGCAGTTTGGTGCGTGTGGAGACTTAGCACGTGGCCACATGGGCCAAGCCTTATGACCAAGAGCTAGGTTCGGAGGGGGGTCCAATGTGCCAGCCTAGCCCAGGGCCACATGGTGCACACATGTGACCAGGAGCTCAAGGATCGGGGGGCTGCGCCTTAACTTGTTGGATCATGTTGTCATTGATGCCAATGGTTTGTCATTGATGCCAATGGTTTGATTACTTGGGAGATTGTTGGATCATATGTCATTGATGTAAATGGTTTGGTTTGAT
>JZKD02S1784579.1:169834-190155 GCA_000966675.3 Picea glauca | reverse complement strand
CTTGATTTTGAAGCAATTTTAGGTAGCCTCTTGTCTTCCATGTTGTTTAACTTGTTCTTATACATTAGGTATCTAGTCATAGCCATGTTGTCAATGGGGGAGAGGCTTGTTTCTAAAAGGAGGATGGGATAGGGTGTATTTCCTTTAATTTTGAGATTATAGGTTATAAAATTCTTTTGTATTTGCTCTATCTTTCTCCAGAATTCACGAGAGATACTACAGCCCCAGACTTCACATCTATAAAGAATAACAGGTGTAACAAGAGTCTCAAAGAGGAGTTTCTTCTTATCCCAACTCCAAAGATCAGTTGATTTACAATTGTTCTCAAGCCCATAATAAGCTTTTCATCCCCCAATAATCCTTTTCTCAATGCTATAATTCCAATTGAGCTTGTGGTGAATATCAATTCCAAGATATTTGTATGAATTCACTTCCTCCTCACTTTTGTTGTCATATACAAAGGTATCATAATAGATCTTATTGGATTTAATAATCCTGACCTTAGTCTTATCAATATTAACAATCATACCCATATTGGAGAAAAAATCCTTGAGGATCCTTAGATTGTTTTCAAGATCATGGGGACTCCTTGCCATAAGAATGATATCATCGGCATAAAGAAGAAGATTGATGACTATACCAGTGAGAGTAGGGCTGACACAACCTGTTTTTTCCAAGCATTCTTCTAACTTGTCAATGTATATGCCCAAAAGGGTAGGGGACAAGGGACAACCTTGTTTGACTTCGATATTGTAGTTAATCTCTTTTGACCAGCCCTCAATGTTTTTAATCTTAGCAATAACTTTCTCATACATCCTTATTGCAACAACCCTCAACTCGAGAGGCACTTTTATCTCTTCCAACTTATTCCAAAGTTTTTTCCTAGGAACCATGTCAAAAGCTTTTCTAAAGTCAACAAAACAACAAAAAAGATTGGTTTTAATATTGCGGAACTCCTCTACAATGGTCCTAAAGGTAACAAGATGTTCCACAGTTGAATGATATCTCCTAAACTTGACCTGGCCTTTAGCTCTTTTATCGTGACTTTCTAGCCAAAGGCTAATCTTCATATAACTTATAATATAACATAACATTACAATTTTAAACAATAATATCTATATAAAATCATGTATGTTATAATATAATATTATGAAATCATAGTTATTGTTTCTTAAATTTAGTCTAAACATAATCCATAGCATTTGGTTTATAAGTGGTGCCATAGGTAGAGACTATAGCTCCCACCTTGGATAGTATTTTTCATTATCTCTTTTCATCATTTCATTTTCTTAAATTGAAAAGATTTATGTTAAATTTAATCTTAACATGGGCTTTCGATTATTAGTCCCTACAAATATACAAATAGGTAGAGACTAGTTCTTACTTTGGATAGTACTTTTTATTAGTCTTTGTCATATAAATGAATTTGAAATGTTTTTTCAAAGTTACGTAAAGTTGGTTAAAATAGATATTATTACCACATTTTATGGAAAATGAAAATAGATGTTTAAAATATTAAATTTGATTAGGTATTTATTAACAACTATCTTGCATTTCATTAATATAGCACTTTTGATACTAGCAATGACTTTTACAATCCAATATTTTTTCTCTTCCCCTTTGTATGTTGGAAATTTTTGCAACTTTCCACCCATCTCTTCATGTTTTGTCTTGGCAATTTCCAATCAATAGTAGTGCTCTTCTACTAATGCCTAGGTCTTATCCATGCCAAAATATCCACTAATGTTACCATTATGAATATCTCTAATCAAGTTATCCCCCATTGATCCTCTTGGAATGCATAATTGATGATTTTTGAAAAGAATTCTTCTTGGATAAAGTAGTCCAAGAATGGAGTTTGGTCTTGGTTCCATGGTTCCTTGTTGGCTTTCCATATGTATTCAAAATTTTCATCCTTTTTATACATGTTCTTAATTTCATCCAACCCTACCATCTCCACGATCATGGTAGTGAGAAATGATGTCCTTTTGATTAATGCATCAACAATTCTACTTGACCTTATGAATCTATATCTCAACACAAATGAGTAGATCTACAAGAAATCTACCCATTTCACGTGCCATTGATTTATATTTTCCTTGCTATTTATATATTGTAGTTCTAGATGATTGGTGTACAAAACAAATTCTTTGAGAAACAAGTTGTGCGTCCACTTCTTCAATGCTTGAATGACAGTGTAGAACTCTTGATCACACATGAAACAATTATTTTGTGTATCATTCAACTTCTCATTGAACAATGCAATTGAATTTCCCTCTTGGATAAGTGCCTCTCTAATTGTTGTTCTATTTGCATCAAAACCTACTTGGAACACCTTTCCAAAGTTTGGATAATTTGGCATCAATTTCTTCATTACCTTATTTTTCAATCATTCAAATCCTTTGTGGGTTGTTGCATTCCATTAAAACTCTCCTTTCTTCATGCCAGTTGTTAGTGACACTCACATCCCACTATAATTTTGAATAGAATTATGGTAGAAGCTAACTAAACCATGGCATACTTTCTATGGATCCATCTTCATCCCATATTCATATATCACAAATCCCAAGTATGCCAATTATTCCTTCATAAAAGAACACTTGCAAATTTATGACCAACTTCTCCTTCTTCAACTGCTCCAAGATTTACTTCAAATGCATCATGTGCTCTTCTTTAGTCTTACTAAAAATCAATATGTCATCTAAATACACAACCATGGACTTACCCAATTAAGGTTTCAATACTTCATTATCAATGCCATGAGACTACTAGAAGCATTCATCATACAAAATGGCATGACTAGCAATTCATGTAGTCCTTACTTCATCTTGAAGGCTATCTTGCATTCTTCACCTTCATAGATTTGAATTTGATGACATTTTATCTTCAAATCAATCTTTATAAGTACTTCACTCTACTTATCCATCAAATAGTCATCCATACTTGGAAATGAGATTAAATATTTAATGGTAACCATGTTGATGGCAGATAAATCAATGAACATCTTCCCATGTCCTCCCTTGTACAATGATAATAAAATATAAACTGCATATGGGCTCAATTTCTCCTAGAATCCTTTGTGCAATAAGTTCTGGACTTGCTTATTGATCTCCTCACTTTCATCTAGAGTAAATCTATGTGATGCTTTAATTAATATACTTGATTCTAAAATAAATTCAAATTGATGGGAAATGCTCCTCACATGTGGTAATCCCCTTGGAATCTCATCAGAAATTAATTATACTCTATCAACAAATCTCTAACCTTCATCAATATGTCACCACTTTTTAATTTTCAATTTTCATTCTTTGTAAAAATGGAGAAAAATATATTTCCCTCTTCTCTTGCTTCAAGAACTATTTCATTGTGCATATCATCACTATATTATTGTTGTTACCATTTCCCCCTTTTTCACTGTTCATGGGAAACAAACTAAACTTATTTTGTCCCTCCTTAAACAAGAAGGTATTCTTTAGTCTATCATAAATAGTTTTCCTATCGAATTTCCAAAGCCTTCCCAACAAACGATAATAGGTGTCCAATAGTAGAACATCACAAAGAACTTGATGGTAATTCCCAAGATAAAAATTTACCAACCACAATTCTAATATAGTGATATAATGTCCCTTTTGCAACCAAGAGATTGAATATAAATTTGGGAATGGGGTACATTGTAATTCAAATTTTGAATCACCCAATAGGAAACAATAAATTCTACATGTTTCCTTCATCAACAATAAGTGAGAAACACTTACCTCCAATCTTGTTGATCCAGATTTATTTTCGGCACGAAATGAGAGCATAGATATAATAAAGAAATGCACAGAGATATCACAGATATCCAATAATATAACAAAAATGTATTAGAGATGCAACCATAAACACAGATATACAGTAATACATGATTTCTATTAATGAAATAAATGTACAGAGACTGTAAAAATACAAAGTGAAAGACTCGCTAGAATGGTGGCAGCTTGTCTCTGAGAAGAGATGTGACGACTGCGCTCATTCGCAAGAGATGATTACAATGAGGTTCTGAAGGCCTTTTTACAATAAATAGGAATGCAAAAAACCCTAGACATCTAAAAACCTAACCCTAGGAGATGAAGCGCTAAAAGTCATGTGGGCTCCATTTGGGTAAGTTAGTACATCAACTTCCCAGGGTTGTAACTTTTGAATACGATCTCCGTTTTAGGCGTATGATATCCCGTTGGAAAGATATCGTCGAGGAGATTCATTTTGGGGGCTCAATAATGCCTTTGGATATCATTTATAATCTCAATCCCGAAAAACCTTCATTTAGGCCCTCAAAATGGCCCCAGAAGTTAAAAGCTGCTAAAAATAGTAAATTGCCAAAATTGCCAGAAAACTGTTTTGAGCTAGTTGGAAAAGGTACCTCATTAGGAATAAATGGTCTCCATTGTGTTGAGTGTCTGGGAGAGAGGAAAAAACATTTGTTGAATCTGAATCTTGGTGAGCTACTTGCCTTGTTGGAGACGTTGCGTTGCTCGGTTTGTGGAAGTCTATCACGAACCTATTGAGGCTGAGGTTGTTCAACAAATCGAGCTACATGAGGGGAAGGTGTGTAGAAGGAATATTTTCACTTTGTTGTAACCTTGTCAACCTGCTTCTGTTGGATAGAAGGTGCTTGGGGCGAGGCTGTAGTGGTTGCAATGTCCTTCTATTCCCCTTTTGAATAGATTGTGAAGAAGTTGAATTTTGCAGTATGAGATACTACATTGCAGAACTGTTTAGGTGGAACAATAGTCAGAACTACCCCTGGTATTCTGTAGAGATGACCCCCCAAAGTAACAATGACACTATGGGGTCGAGACTCATAAATAGCATGGCGCTTCCACATATATAGCTAGCCCAAGAGAACATCATAGACATATAGTGGGAAACATCACATAATACCTCATCCTTGAAGGGTTGGATGTTGTATGACAATCAACATTGTTGGTTGACACAAAGATCCCGTCCTTGGCGAAGCCACTCGATGTTGTATGGCTGCGGGTGTAGTGTTATTGACAATCCCATCTGTTTGACGACCTTTGTTGAGATGAGGTTCTTCTGGCTTACGCTATCAACAATAAAATGCAGCAGGGTCCCCTTCACCCACATCTATGAATGAAAAAGGTGTTCCTCCTCTTCAGGATCTGTTGGTTCTTCTAGTTGAATTGTTGTGGTCGTGACAATAACAATGGGGTCTGCGTCGATGATCTGTCTTTTACCAATATTTTCATAATCATATTTTGAATCAGAGTTTGGATTCTTGTCTTTGATCTCGGCCACTAGTGAATGTTTTGAGTGACATTCATCGGTGTTTTTCCAGGGGCTTTTGTGGAAATCACACCATTTTTCGGTGCCCTTCTTCATCTTCCTGTGACCCTTCTTTTCCTGTGGCTTGGACTGGTTTTCAGGAGACTGTTTGTTAGGGTTTCCTTTTTCATAATTTGGTTGTTGTTGATTTGCAGACCCGAAATCCTGTTTGTTCTAGTGCTTAAATTTTTGCTTGATTTTAACAACATATTGATAAGCAACACCGAGTGATGAGATGTCCATAAAATCCATTTCAGTTTGGATCTATCTGTGTAGAGCCCCACGGTATTTCAGAACCAAATGTCATTCAGAGTCTTTGATACCCAACTTGGTGCACAAGGTATGGAAGGTATTGGTGAACTTCAGAACTTCTTAGCCCCTCTCTTGCCACAGTGTGTTCCATCTCATGTGTTGGCCCTCATAGCTGCCAACAAGGTAATATTGTTCCTTTACTACATCCACAAAAAAATCCCAAGTGGGCTCGCCCCCATATATTCCAGAATCCTCTGTGGAAATTTTCTCCTAGTAATTTTACCACCAATGTTTGACATGGGGGAGAGCTTTAAGGAGTGTGAAGGTGATATTTTATTTGTCAAAAAAATTATGAACTAAGAAATAACCTTCTAACATATTTAACCATTTGTCTAGGGCATTCACATCTATCTGACCTTCAAATACGGGAATATCAAAATTAACCTGTACCTTGAAAGGAGAGGTGCTTCCAAAGTGGTTGTTTGATGAATAAGCGCTTTTTTCTATTGACAAACGTTGAAGGATGTGGGAAAATTTATCCATCATTTTGCCCCTCTATCACGTGAGAGCTTGCTCAAGCAACATATTTATAAGATCATCTTCTCCGTCGTTTTTATTTTCTTCCGCCATGGATGGTTTCTTGGGTTTGTGAGAGCGATTGTCTTCAAGAGAGACAAGCTCGAGACCCAAATTTCTATACTTAGACCTCGTCGGGGACATGCACTGAAAAATGATCAAGAGTAACCTGCTCTGATACCACTGATTCAGATTTATTTTCGGCACGAAATGAGAGCGGAGAAATAATAAAGAAATGCACAGAGATATCACATATATCCAATAATATAACATAAATATATCAGATATGCAACCATAAACACAAATATACAGTAATACACGATTTCTATTAATGAAAGAAATGTACAGAGACTATAAAAATACAGAGTGAAAGACTCGCTAGAATGGTGGTGGCTTATCTCTGAGAGGAGATGTGACGGTTGCATTCATTCGCAAGAAGATGATTAAAATGAGGCTTTGAAGGCCTTTTTACAATAAAAAGGAATTCCAAAAACCCTAGACATCCAAAAACCTAACCCTAGGAGATGAAGCGCCAAAAGTCATGTGGGCCCCGTTCAGGTAAGTTAGTACATCAACTTCCCAGGGTCGTAACTTTTGCATACGATTTGCCTTTTAGGCATATGATAGCCCATTGGAAAGGTATCATCAGGGAGATTCATTTTGGGGGCTCAATCATTCCTTTGGCCATCATTGAGAAGTTTGATCCCAAAAAACCTTCATTTAGGCCCTCAAAATGGCCCTGAAAGTTAAAAACTGCTAAAAATAGTAAATTGCCAAAATTTCTAGAAAACTATTTTGAGCCAGTTGGAAAAGTTGGGTGGCCACCTATATCCACCTGGATCACTTGCACCTAGTTTGAAAATTGTTTTATTTTTCTTTAGCTCTTTCTCTTCATGTTGTTTCTTTGGCGTCAACAACTCTCTCTGGAACATAACGCTCTCTCCATCCTCTTGCTAGATTTCATCAATGTTGTCTCCAACAACTAATTTAATGGAACTCTTAATGCCTTAATATATGTGAGTTATGCCTTCTTTCCTTATATTAGTGTTCATTTTTTTCGAACACTCATAATCTTGATGCCCTAGTGCTTCACACTTGAAGCACGCTCCACCAAATCTTTGTCCTCTTCCTTTAGGAGTTCCTTGGCCTCTATAGGATTCATAATATCCTTTGGAACTTTGATTTGAAACAAATGTATTGTTGGCCTCTTCTCCTTTTCTTCTAGTATCTTATCCTCTTTCAGACATGTTGCTCCTCTTGTTCCTTTTCCAAGGAAAATTTGTTGTTTTCTAAATAAATTATCTTTCACCTTCAAGACACTTCAATACGTATCTTCCACCGACCTAACTCCCACCATGGTTAACTCATATTATATTACATACAGGAGGCCATTAATATACCTGGTACCAACCTCATCACCTTCATTAATTTTCCAAAATCTAATGGGTTAGTAATTGATAGAATTCTTTAGTGTATCCTTTCATGGTCATCTCCTTCTTTCTTAAGATTTATATCGCTTTGTTATAGTTTAAAGAACAATCCAATGGAAATAATTTAACCATCATCATGGCAACAATACTATCCCAATATTTAATTTTATATTTTCCCTTTATTTACCTCTCTAATTGCACATTGTCCCACCATAGGGATGGACACTCTTTCAACATGGTGCATGAAATATTTACTCTCTTGGGGTCTTCAATTTGTTCAAATTCGAAGAAATTCTCTATGTCTACAATCCAATAAATGAACTCTTCTAGGTTTAAACTTCTTATGTACGTAATCCTCCATATTTGGTCTACCTCTCAAATCTATCAATACTCTTGTAATCCTTTTTCTCAAGAACTTTGGCTTCTTTAATTTTTTCTTGTGGAGATTCTTGTTCCCCGTCATCGCCACTCATAAGATGAGTATTATGTACAAATCATATTCTCTAAGTTTCTTCCACGACATCCATCTTGATTGGCATGGCCCTCAACATATGGGTAGTTTCATTTGTATGGAATTCCTCTACATGGTCTTTGACACAATACCTAGTTGTTATGTCTTCATTTGATAGTAACAATTTCTTGATGTTCAAACTATTTTCCTTCTACAACAATTCTACCCAAAAATATTTCCTTTTTGGAATTGTCCTTCACATTCAAACACATGTATAACAACCTACTATGATACCCAACAAGTGCATCCAAAAAATACATGCAAGCTTCATGGTTACAATTTGTTCTCATAGTACCCAACAATTAAATTGGAGGCACACATATACAACTTGCAATTAAATAAAAGAACACACACGGAATTATGAGGAAGGCTACAACTAAGGTGCTTATGATGCTAGGAACACAATGATTGTAGACAATCCGAAAGAATAACATATTTTTAATGGTGAAGGAACTATGTAATTACAAAAGGTTATAATTGTGACAATGTGAATGACACATGTTAAATCAATTATGACCATAAATTGAATATTTCAATATCCACCTTAAGTAAAATATTTCGATATATGTATATGTATATGTATGTATGTATGCATGTATGTAGAAATTGAAAATTAAAAATTTCACATGGTTAAATTCAATGGTGTGATTCTCAGTATGAGGGAGATGTGTAATACCTTTTGAGCTCAACATGGAGTTGACATGTGTCATATATATATATATATATCATGCGTGGAAGGGGATCAAGTCCCTCAAAGTGAGAAATTATATTAGATTGAAAAAACTCTAGGAAAGGTTTGCACCTTGAAGGATTTGATCCTTCTCGGTGCATGATAGATATGGAATTAAGATGGATCTACTCTAGTGGTAATATAGCCAAGAAAAAAACACCTCCAAAATAATTTAAAACCACAAAATCCTAACACTTGTCTCTTCTCTCTCTAAGAACCAAAGATTTAATAATAATTTAAACTATAGTTTATAGAAAAAATTATTAACGTACAACAAAACCCTTTTATTTAATTATAAGTTTCTAACATAACAAAACATGTCATATTTTTTTATTTAATAAAATACAATATTTATTGTTCTTGGTAACAAATCATTACATAACATAATGCCACCATGAACCACTTAAATATCCGTTCCAATCCCTAAGAATGGGGCATGTCAACATATTGCATCGAGAGTTGCTTTCTACAATCCAGTATGAGGGAGATGTGCAATTCCTTTTGTGCTCAACATGGAGAAGTATTCAGATTATGGGGAAGTACTTGGATGGTTTTCCATCATAGATCCATCTTAAATATGAATTTATCATGCACTGATAGATATCAAGTCCCTTGAGGTGATTTTTTTTTTAAATTGAAAAAACTTGAGGAAATATTTGCACCTTTAGGGATTTGATCCCTCTCAGTGCATGACAAATATAGAGCTAAGATGGATCTATTCTAGTCTACTACACTCTCTCCATGTACACAATATTGAGATGTATGAGGCATACCCACTTTATAATATTTTTTTAAACTAGTTTATTATTTATTTCTTTGTAAGTTTGTCTACTTCTATATTAATATCATACAACAAATTTATAGTCATGGCTATCTAAGGCTTGCCATATAGGAAAATAGACCTCATACCACTTCCAAAAATCATCCTAGGTTTGTCTAAATCAATCCACATACATTCGACATAACTATAGAGGTTCAAGACCTCAAATAAACAAAAGTAAAATTGAATAAACATAAAGACAAGTAGCTAGAACCTGGGTACATACTAAGAGACAAGATGACCAATATGGAGGTGGTTTAGATGAGCCTGGTTGACTAGAAGTTGTTGGCTATTTTCTTTTTCCATTCACCTCTTTGTCAATAAATAGAGCACAAGACATACAAGAGACACAAGCACTTGGTAGAAAAGGATTCAAGCCATATTATACACACTGTATTCATTTCAATGATACAAATAAATAATACTTGAATGGAAACACCTCAAAAAAAAGATTTTCTCTCACACTGAAACCTCATCAAGAAATAAGACAAGGATGAGGCATAGTAGGATCTAGAACACAATTAGGATAAAAACGGTATCCCATAATGTGAAATATAACAAGGTGGTGTAGGACTTCATGATTGTATTGGAGTCACAAGTTAACAATACCCCCCTCAATCATAAGTCCAAAAAATAATACCAGCAAGGAAACATACACTAGTATCATCTTCAAGTATTCATGATGAAACTCCTAAATTGAGCCTCAATGAAGAATTGCCTAAAAAAATATCAAATCTAGATTTTGAAACTCATAAAATTTATGAGCCACAATGCTTGTAATTTGTTCACTAATGTGTACTCCAATATGATGAGAGTGAACCATGAGAAGTAAATCAATTTCTAGTTTGAATATCCTTGAAAATGCCTGACAAATCAATCAAATTCCAAGCAACAATGTAGAAGGATCCAATTATCCTTTTCTAGGTGGAATGGTCATCCAGGTGGACATAATTTCCACAATATTTCTCTAAAAAATGATACAAAAACAATGTCAATTAGCATCCCAATCATCAATTTGTATGATTCAGTTGAACCATAATTCTATCGAATAACTATTGAGTAGTAAACCAGGTGTCCCAATAGAACTACTCAAATCCCAAATCCATTTGGTGTTTTCTTTGTCTAACTCTGCCATCTACACACTATTGTTTCCCATTTGGAAATTTGTTTGTTTAAGTATACCATCTACAGACTGTTGATTATTTTTGTCAAAACTTGAAGTTTGAAAATCATATATATTCCCCCATTTTTCAGTTGAAAGGTGAGACATGATGGATTTTTATGTGGGTTGCTCTTCACCAATTCATCATTGTATTTGGTGGTTTTGGTTGACCACTAACCATTTAAATTTCATTGGTGGTTTTAGTTTACCACAAACTATTTTCACTTATTAGTGTACCCCCCCTAAGTTGTAAGAGAGTACCATTTGGGAGTCATTGACTCGATTTCCATTTGTATTCATCCCCCCCTTAAGGTGCAAATACATTGGCTTTCTATATGCTGGAAGATGTGTCTTTACTTTAGAGAGAATTCTTTGGCAAGACTGATTTAAATGCTTCGTTAGTGATGACCATTGCCAAGTATTGATCCACCCATAGTGAATCTTTAATTTTGTAGGTTTCTTTTGTTTGGAGCATATGTTTGACGAATGATTATTCTTTCCACAATGATGATAATGATGGAGATCAAAACACTGATCATCCATATGACCAACTCATTGACAATGTTGGCACTTAGCATTTTGATGTTAAACTCGAACATGTGAAGTTGAAACTTCTTGAGGGAATCCTATACTATTGAAATGAATTTTTCTGGAATAATATGGAATATGAAAAGTTACTTCCTAATCATATCCAAGTCATGTTTTATGTTTGTTGTTTATGATTTCTTCCCAAAGTCTAATAATGGGCTTGGAAAGAGTATGATAAACTTTTTCATTAATATCTTCATTCTCATCTAAACTTGCATCTATAGGTTGATCACTGAGTTGATCCTGTGATGATTATTGATCGATTTCAAAAAGTGGGTTGTTCTAAACAAGGACTAGTTCAGAATATAAAATATTCTTTTGCTAGAGTTCACCTAGAAGAAGCTAATTCTAAGTTTGAAGTAGTTTAACTTTAGATTGCGACACTTGCAAACATTCCAAAACTAATTTAAGAGTTTCTTTGTTGATGAATATTGTGTAATAATTCTATACTTAGATCCATTTTCAAAGATTGAATGAGGCCTCCTCATGTAGATAGGTCCTAATTACAAATGACTTGACAAAACAAAAAGGCTTCTTGAAACTTTACCCTGTATGCAATTCATTCACTCAACCAATTCAATGTAGAATTATAATTATGAATCAATCAATTCTACTAGGGTGTCGATTTCAACCGAGAATGCACCCAACAAGTACAATTCCAACTTGATTAAATAAAAAATACAAGTAAACTTACAAAAAAAAAAACTATTTGCAAGTTACAATTTTTTCAAATTTGAATGCTTAACAATGCTTTGAGTTCATAATGTTCTCCTTTGATTAGCTTCATTTTTACATGGCTGATATAATTTACAACATTATTTCTTAAATATGATTTTCAACTACTTGATTACTTATGTCAGATTGGAATTAATTTCCACTCAAATTGCATTAAGTTGCTTTGTACTTCGCGTGTGATGTATTGAATGAAAAATTGCAGTTGTAGTGTCAAAACTAGACCAAAAAAAAGGTAGTATCAAGAATCCAAAAAAGCATACACCATAAAATATAAAAATCCATCTCCCAAAGAACAAAGACAAGATAAATTACGCCCCCTTATTCCAATTTCAGGACGAGTCCGAGACAAGTCTACCACAAAAAATAAAACAATTTTATTATGATTGTTACAACTCATAAGACTTGAAGAGTGTCATAAACAATTCTCTTTTCCAAAACCAATGAGAATTCCACCTTTATCTTCACATCTCATTGCAAAGGGTTGCTAAGCCTTCAACTATACTTTTATTCTCCCTTTTGTTTTGAGTGTTTAGAGATTAAAATTTATTTTACTTTGGAGCAAAAGTATAATAATTAGAAATCTCTCTAAATATAATAATGGGAAAAAATTAGAAATCTCTCTCGATATAATAATGGAAATTAGAAATCTCTCCAAATATAATAATGGGAAAATTTAAGAAAGCTCAAACACTGTCCACTCACCTCATTTTTTTTACATGAATTTTTTTTTTTCAATAGAAAATTCGCTTGAAATTATATTAGATTATAATTTCATTTACATCATCAAGAACCATTCAGTATAGGGAGATCCCACAGTTCCATCAAAAACTGAAAAATATCCAAACTCAAGTCCCTTAACTCATGTCCCTAATGACTCAGCAAGAGCTAACCAAAAAAGGAAAATTACAGACATCAGTCCTCAAAATAGACCAAATACAAAATAGATCAACTCCACTCAGGAGGATAAGGAAATTGATTCCTTTAATCACACTCGAACTGCACAAAAACTCCAAAATATATAACTAGGAACTCCAATGTTAGAATAGCTTTAGATGGAAAATTGGACCAGCCTTCCCATTTTCCCATTTATAGTAGGTTAATTTGCCTATAGGACCCAACAAGGCTTGTTTGGAGAGGCGATCTGCTTCTTTATTATACTCCATGTAAATATGTTTGTAGCTGATTTCTTGGAATCTTGTAGACAATACCTTGGTTCTGCGCTTCCAACCTTCAATGTCGATAGCATTTAAATTGACTTTTTGGTTGAGCCAATCTATGATCACCTTAGAATCCCCCAATACTTGTATCTTTGGAATATTCCATAGATTTGCAAGAGTTAGAGTAACCCAAGCCCCCAACAGTTCTGCTTTTGAGTTTGTACCAATCCCTCCATTGATATGCCATCTATAAACTTGCAATTCTTGGAACTTGATGGCTCCCCCAACACCACAGATTGATCCACCTCGAATGGAAGCCCCATCAAAAGAAGCAATAGTATGATCTAAACACTGGCAGATCAAACTCCATCTAAAAGAACTCAAACTTTGGGGAGAGGAGCACGTACTTTGCGCTCTTAAAGTTTTACAAATCACAACCCAAACCGAGGGCAATTTGTCCTCGAAAATAACTTGATTCCTCTCCAGCCATACAAGCCAACATAAATAAAAAACCAAAGTATTGGATACAATGTTTTCCTTTGTCCAAGAATCAAAACAACCACTAAGGGAGGTGCTTGTCCAAAGGAATTTTTGTTTAAGTGAGATTGAATTTTTTTCCCACACTGAATGTGTGAAGGGACAATGCACAAACATATGGTCACTATCTTTAACATCAATTTTACAAAGAGGGAAAATATTGGGACCTTGCCAACCTTTGTTTTGTAAAACTTGCCAATTTAAAATCTTATTATCGACCGCCATCCAAAGGAACAGTTTTACCTTCAACTGAACGTTCCATTTCTATAGTTTGAATTTCCATCTGCTCCAACGAGGCAGATATTGGGTAGAAATAAAAGTTGCATAAATTGTTTTTACAGTCATCTTCCCAGTTGAATCCCCTCCCGTCCAGAGAAGAGAGTCTTCAGCATCATGGAGTGAAACCCCATCTACATTTAAATTATTGCAATAACAGTCCCATTCGGCCGCTAAGCTTCCCATTAACCCCAACTTCGTGTTGCTAATCCATGACTCAGTTAAGGTTAGTAGATCTTGAGAAAATGAGGCTAGAGCTAGTACAATGATTCTTTTAATAGTTAATGTGTTATTAACTCTTCCGATAGGATTGATTTTGGACCCAAACCGAGGATCCGATCTCTACCTATATTAATGAGGTGTCTCGTTCCTGGGGACCAACTAAGACAATGAATAATACCATGTACATAGTGAACTAGGCTATTCCACATCCTTAACGTAGCGATTACCTCTTGATTTTCCAACCTATACCAGTTCGCAACTGTAGAATTTTGTAAATACTTATCCCTTAGAAACTTGTGCCAAATTCCTTGCTGCATCAAGACCCTCCAAAGTGTATTCACATTCAGTGTCATATTGAACAATACAAGGTTTCTAAATCCCCAACCACCATTCTTTTTTGGTCTAGAAAGTATATAATTGTTGAGTATCTTTGTGTCCATTCCATAGGAAATGAAACATCAGTTTCTTGATTTTCTTTAGAAATAAACAGGGTATGGATTCCATCGACATCCAATAAATAGGCTAACCCTCCAGCACAGTTTTAACCAGGATGTATCTACCACCCAAAGTAAGCCACCTGTTGCACCATAAACCTATCCTCTTTGTGATTTTTTCTACCAAGTGGGCCCAGTCTTCTGCTCTGTACGCACCGGTCTTTAGAAAGTATCCCAAGTATCTGAAGCCTAATGAGAGATCAATAAAGGAGTGTGGAAGAATAATCTTGAAGGGAGCAAGTTCGCTTCTTGAAATGCCTTCATAATGAACTGTATTTTTTGATTGATTTACCATTAGCCTTGAAGCTTTACAAAATAAACATATAATTTTGTCAATTTCCCACCATTGTTTTAAAGTCTCCCTCGTCATAATAATAACATCATCAATGAACAATAAATGCATAATCTTATACAAACGATAAAATTGTATACCTGTAATATCACCTTCACCGAGGGATTTTTTCATTAATAGGCTAAGGCTCTCCATGACCAAGATGAATAGAAGGGACGAGAGTGGACACCCTTGATGCAACCCCCTGCCATTTCTTAAAACATATGTGGCTTCACCATTTATTAAAACTACAAAATAGAAGATGTCACATAGGCCATGATCCAATTGGTCATATGGATTCCAAACACAATTGTAATAAGGATGAGTCTTACGAATCCCTAGTCAATACAATCATAAGCTTTCCTTAGGTCTAATTTTAAAACCATAGCTTTTAATTTATTTTTTTTAATACTGTGTAGACTTTCATGGACTGTTCTGATAACATCTTGGATTCTCCTACCTTGTAGGAAACCCAATTGTTCAGCAGAGAGCACATTAGAAAGGATCGGTTTGATCCGATTAGAGATGATTTTTGAAATCACTTTATAGCACAAATTGCATAGTGAGATAGGGCGAAAGTCATCGAAGGTTTTTGGTTTGTTAGCCTTCGAAATTAATGTCAGAAAAGTCGATTTTAGGCTTCCCACCATAGATCCAAACCTTCTTGTTTCTTCCACCATATCGAGAAGATCCTCACCAACTATATCAAAAAAGTAGGCAAAGAACTCATAATTCCAACCATCTGGCCCTGAGCTATTTTCTTTTTTTAATTTGAAAAGGACTTGTTTTAATTCTTCCAGTGAAACTGGTTGGAAGAGTGAAATTGTTTCTTCATCCTTAAGCATCCGGGGATAAAACCCCGTAATCTTGACTTGCTAAGCAGTGTTCATAGAATATTGGGCCTTATAAAAATCTTTGAAATGATTGATCGCTTCCTCCTTAATGGCTCCATTCTCTGTAATTACATTCCCATTATCATCATTTATCTCCCAGACATGTTTTCTAGCTCTATTATAATTAGCAAAATTATGAATATTTTTTGTATTGTTGTCTCCACTAGAAAACCAAATTGCTTTGCTATGGAGTCTCCACTTTTCTTTGGTTCCTCTAAGAATAATGTTTCTTTCCAAATCCCTCTGCAAGAGAAGATTTCCTTCTTCAATGTTGGAGGAATCACCCATAAGATGCCGGATCAAATCCTTTATTCCAACTTTTAGTTCCTTCAGTTTTTCATTGTTCCTTTTCAGCTTAGCTTTATACCACTGTTTTGAATGGTTATTTAAAACTTTTAATTTCCAAACCAGTCTCTTCTGACTGCCTCTTTCAGAGAGGAACACCAGATCTTTCTAGATTTTTTGAACTAGTTCAACAAAATCTTGTTTGTTTAAACAATAGGCATTCAACTTGAAAGGATATGCCTTGTAAACAGGTAGAATTTCCAACTGAAGGAGGATCAACGCGTGATCTGAAATAAAGGGATACTCTACCCAAGATATATAAATTCCAACTGATAATAATAATTCTTCATATACAAGACACCGATCTAGTCTCCTAGACACCGCTTCAATTCCTGAACAACCATTCTGCCACGTTGAGACCAATTTTGTCAGTTTTATATCTATCATCTTCCTATCACAAAATAAATCCCTGTAATAATCATCTGATGAACCATGCCGAGTAGCACCACCCCATACCTCATCCAGAGATAATACAACATTTAGGTCACCAACAATTATCAAATTCCTAATCTCCAAAATACCACTGTCTTCCACTGACTGCCAGAAGAGTAAACGGTCTGTGGATGGTCCATACACATTCATCAGAGCTAATTCTCGCTTATCCTTATTGCACCTTCTTGTTAACAGAATACTGCCAATCATGAGATAGGGCACCAGATTATAAAATATAGGATCCCAAGAGACTAGTAAGCCCCTCGAAGTTCCCACATAATTAACCGCACACGATACCCAGGAAGGTCTTAGAGCCTTAATGAAATCTCTATATTTTTGAGCAAATACCAAAGTTTCCTGGAGGAAAATAATTTCGGGTTGGGACTGTTCCAAGAGTCTCCTAACTTAGGCCATTTTGAGGGTGCCTCCAATCCCTCTAATGTTCAAAGGGAGTAATAACATCACTTAGCTCGTGCCAGGGCTTTCAATGTTCTAAGAGCCCCACCATAAGTGGAGGAGGCTGTAGTATCAACAGTTTTTGTAGGTAAGGAAACCAATTTTTTGCGGTAGCTTCAAGTTTTTAGTGGTGACAGTTCAATACCAATTCCTCTCGACCACGCAAATTCTTTCCCATTTCCTTCAGAGTGTGCCTGAGAAGAATTTTCCTCCGAACCCTTAGTAGTATCTATGACTGTCTTTCTCTTGTAAATAGGTAGCTTAGAGGCATTTTTATTATCTCGGATAAAAGGTATGAGTGATTCAAGGACTGCACTGAGCGTAGGTTTGTCTTCCTCTGATTCTCTGTATCTCGACAATGCCAAATTAACCCCTCTCTCCTATGAAGAGTGTCCAGGGGTGGCAAGTGTAGGTTGGGGGTTGTGGAGAGGCAAAGACAATGATTCATTAAATGTGGATGGATGGGAACAAGGAAGACCCGTAGGAAATTTCGTTAAAGCCTTATTTTCCAAACCTGGTAAAGGAAGGGGTCTATGGGGGCTCACCGAGACCTCCATAGGAAGTTCTTTGAGAGAAATCCTTCATTTAAAACTTCTAGGTTACCAAATGTCGAGGAGTGGAGCCAAACATACTTATCTAAAGAATCCTTTTCCCACAAATAAAGGGAGGAGTTAAAACATGGCAATGTCTTTTTGACTTACCCATAAGAGTCGTCGGGACCTCCTCCTATGTATCTAGGCCTGAATCAAAAGGAAAATCCTTGCTTCCATAAGAATCCACCTCTGTTACATATTCAGGAGGCTCTCTTTGTAACTGAGTGTCCTTGAACTCTTCTTCCATGATCTTCCCTGAACATTCATGATGCATATGACCAATACAATGACATACACTACAATGAAACGAGATTCCAAGAAAATCCAGCTTCTGCATGTAATGTCGTCCTCACCAATCAATATCCAAGACCTCGGGAAGTCCTCCATGAATATCCATTTCCACAAGGACTCTGGCCATTTTCCTGGATGAATTCAACTTCCCCTGTGACTCCCCTATAGCCCTCAGAGCACCTTTGTTCCACATATGTATTGGTATACCGAGTATTAGTACCCAAAGGTGACGAAACTGAAAATGTTACATCATTGGGTCAAATTCCACTCTCCAGTGTTTGAGCATTAAACTACTACCCTCGTTCACCCAAGTCGAGTCTAGTAAATGAGAAGCATCCTCCGATGATTTGCAAACAAATCCCATCCACCTTTTTTTCAAATGGAGTATTTCCGGGGTATAGCCCAAGAAGGGAGTCCATTGTTTCTCCAACCAGTCAAAAAATTACCATTACTTAGATACAAGTATGCTAATATGCCAACCACCCTGCAGAGTGCCAACCTAAAGGCTTCTTTTAAGCCCATGTTAGATCCTAAGACCATTTTCCTAACTTTCTTGTTTGTCTTCTACGCTTTTCTCTGTATGCCTGTCGACAATGGAGCTTTGTGAAAAATTATATTCCTATGTGGTGAGTAAACACCCTTGTTTCTTAGATGAGAGAAAGTTACATTGGTTCAAACATCCTCTGGCTGTGAGGGTCTTGGTACAGTCGGGGAGCCGGTTAAGTGATTGGAGAAAGTGGGTTTCTGGGTTCCTAAAGTACCAAGTTCAGTTGTCAGAGAGGATGTCGTAATGCCTGGCTTTATCATCACATTAGTTGCTAAGTGTATTGATGGGCCTTGACCCCCACTAAGAGCATCAACCTTCATGAAGAGTCCTTCATGTTGCCAACCCAACTCGTCCTCAACGCTCATTAAATCTGAAACATATTTATCTACGTCGTTGATGGTTGGACGAGCCATGTGGACTCCACTAAAGGACACTAAACCAAGAGGATGTATGGTTCAGTTTCCTAGAAAGGAAATAGATAGTGTAAGGTAGCTAGAGAGGTAGTGGAGGGGCCCAGAGGGCCCATAGTGATGATAGTGGAGACCATTCAATGTAAGGTGGACTAATTCCACTATATTATTAAATAAGGCCCACTATTGTAGTTAGATATAATAAATGTAAGAGGACTTCTTAGAAGGTTCTACTTCTAGAAGATGTCTCCTCCAGAATGTTCTTGGGTGATGGTAGCACTATATAAAGGGGTTCAAGCAATGTAATGAGACATGAAGAGAATTATTGTATTTGGAGCGGTAGCTCAATAGGAGGATGCCCCCTCGAAGTGGCAAGTCAACAGGAGATTATCCCTTCCATAATAGGATCCATTGTATGGTGTTGCCCTACCTCAAGGGTTTCTATAATAAAGTTGTGGTTTTTTATATGGTTTCATATATCTTGTGTGGTGATTGTATTCAGATATATTTGGATCTATTGTTATATTTGTATTCGGTTCTTTGGTTTTTAACAAGTGGTATCAGAGCACTTTCCAGGGCCGGAGTTGTGGGCAACTATTTTTATTTTTGCAGATTTTCTTTTTCGGAGAAGAAAAAAGAGGGCTGCGACATTCCAGACATTTTCAGTATATTTATATGCAAAATTTTCAGAAAAGGGTTGTATATCTTATTTCCTATCATAAAAACACCCAATTTAAAAAAAAAAATCGTTCGAAACAGAGTCCGGAAGGTCAAGATATTGAGGTTTTAAAATCTGCAATTTTCAAGGTTTTTTCTGTGGATGGCGGCGCAATTTGTTTTTATTTCTGTAGCATTTGGAGGCCGAATTTGCCCAAATAAATTACAGATCTGAGTTCTTCTCACAATTTTACCCAATTTAAAAAAAAAAACAGTCGAAACGGAGTCCGACAAGTGAAGTTATGAGCATTTTAAGTTCAACAGTTTTTTAGGGTTTTTCCAGAAAAAGTCGTGATTTTTTGCCGAAACTTATTGGGTCTATTTTTTGAGTTTTTTCGTGACGGCTGCAGGACTGAAGAGTTCATAGGGTTCTCAGATGGCTATTTTGTCTCAAACCTTGAAATAAATTCTTGAATCATTCAAAGCCCAATTGGATGATAGATTGGATGCATTTGCACATGGCCTCACAAACAGCCTCACACATGGCCTCA
>JZKD02S1784579.1:143102-155056 GCA_000966675.3 Picea glauca | reverse complement strand
TTGGAGGGTAACCCACAGTTGTGTTGTGTGGGAACTTGCACCAGGATGTAATTCCATTAAGAATATCACCAATGTAAATTTTCCATCCACCCTATCTCAACCCCTTTTCATATTGATCTAGCAACATTGGATTTCATCACCAACTAGTGCTTTCATTGCGAGAAGGTTTTTGTTTTCATGTTTGCTTCCTAGATTTTTTAGCGTGTATTGTTTGTTTTTCCTAGTATACCTTAGGTTAAATATGGGTATATGGAATCAGTTCTTGGAACTACCAATGAAGGAACCCATTTTCCCGGGGAACCTTTCATTTTTCCTTCTTTTGGAAACGTTGGTCCTCCTTATATTGCCACATTGAGTATCGCTAGATTCACTATAGGGTTACTGGTATGGTTGTTTTCCACTCCGGTGATATCGAATTCTCCTGGTCCTTCGAATGCAATCCCCTCACCCCAATAAAATCCATCTCATGTTGAACCTTCACATTCTTCACCTATTGCGTCTTCTTCCCTTTCTTATATTTCACCTAGTGAAAGCTTTGAAGTTGGTAACCAAGTGGATAAGAAGAAGAATAAAAAGAAGATTAAGAAGAAGAAAAATAAGCAAGGGGGTAACGTCGAGGCAGCTCATCTATGGTAATGTCAGGGATGTCCATAGTCAATCCCTCAAGTTTATGCTCGATCTCCTCGAGATCCTCAACCGCTACTTGGTCTCAACCTGCCACTGCACCTGCCTCCCAACGTCTCTGGATTGGAGATGAACCTGGAGGTCTGAAAAGCACCACATCTACATTTTGAGATATTTTGATCAGTCTCGGATACATAACAAAAAATTTTCATAATTAAATGATAAAAACAATATATAATGAAAAATTCTTTTTTACCTATGTCTCCCCATTGCGCACCCTCATGTAGTGCTAAATTTGGATCACCACGGAAATCAACCCCATCATAAGTGTAATCCTCGATCATGATGAGTTAATCTATCAACCATTGGAATAAGGTAGGTCCATATGTAACAGTTGGGACGCCACCATGGCGTGCCATCAAGTCAACCCACCTCCTCAAGTGAGGATCCTGTGGAGCAGGCACACCCCAATCTACATTCTAAAGGCACAAAAGTGGGACCCTTTCAAGGAAAGAGGACACCACAATTGATCCATACCCAAATTTTTGTAACTGACCAGTCCTGCACTTTGTCGACTGTTTTTTGATATTCTTGAGGAGGCCCTCACACCAGTTGAATACTAGAGGTTCCATGCACTCAATGGAATACTGAAATTGATTCTGCAAGGCCAAGTGTGGAGATGCACTCCCTGCAGTATTGTGCAACATAGTGTTCCATTGGCTCACCTCCTCCCCTACACTTCAATAATGAAACTTGAGACCCATGACAAGACAAACCGGTCAAGAAATAGATTTTGTCAATCTCCAAAGTGAGCGTATGCACTCCAACATGTAAAACTTTCTCAGTCACATCCCACATTCGAACCGAGTGCTCTAATAAAACCAATTGGGCCCTCATGCCCTAAACTTTGAAGAATTTAAGCAAGCTGCACTCCCGGAGTGCCATAACTGTGTTGGGGTGATTCCCTGCAATACAATATTCCTCTTCATGCTCTCTTTCTCACCATTCTAGCATTGTGAACTGGGGAAAATCTACCAATGGACATTTAAACATGAGTTGGTTCATTGAAAATCTAAATTGGTTGGCTTCCCTGGTCCATTGTTCATTTTTTCTTTTTTGAGTTGTGATCAACGTAGGCTGAAGGCTTATTACAGTGCGACATTGTCGCACTTCATCCATTTAACCCCTGCGTTGATCCTATATCGTCGCAGTTCCTGATATAGAGAGCCTGCGACGATTGGAGGGCACAATTCCCCTTTGAGAATTTGCCTAGACAACCCATAAATCACCATAAAAAATGAATAAATGTGTTATCAAAAGAGAGAGGAAAGGGAGAGAATTGTCCATGGATTGTGCCGCAATCATCTCTTTAAAATCAGGTAAAAACGAGGGTTTTAACACTATTTTTGGTGAATTACAAATGGAATGGTAAAAATGATTTAATTTTGACCTATTTAAACCTATTTTACCATTTGTTTTCCCTATATCAAGTTATTTTTCACCTATGTTAACCCTAATGAACGTTTAAAAGTGTAAATGTTACAGGATCCAGGTCGAGAAACTGGATATTTTGGAATGGATCAAACCTTTTACTGTTTTTTACATGTTTTTCGCAAATCATTTCATGTAAATATGCTTTTAATTTTTTTCAGTAAAAAACATCGAGCATAGTCTTTGTTCTTTCTCATGCTCATAAATCTATGAGAATGTTACCGAGTAAACTTTTATCACTTTTTCGGACTCGTGAAGGTTATAGAAAAAAAGAACCCCCCGGGAGTCCTCTTTAAGCTCTTTTCAAACTCCCTAAACATGAAATTATTGTCGAGAAATTTTTTTCTTTTCACGCTCATTAAAGTATTTGAAGAAAACGTTTGTTGAGCAGTAGATTATCTCTTTTTCAGTCTCATCAAACTACTTTACGAAAAATGACATTTTGGAGTTTTCTTTAAGTGTTTTTCAAACTCTCTAAATATGAAAAACCCTTGAGCTTTCTTTCCTTGGACTCGTAAAACAAACATCGAAAGGCCCATATGGGACCGAACCACTCTTTCCTAGGGTTCGTTAAAAATACTCTGAGGGACTCATCCGAAGGATGAGCTTACACTTCAAGCATATGTTATCCTCCTCAATCTTGTGTAAAAATAAAGTGGTACTTGCCAAAAATGGTGGGGGGAAATTGGGAAAGAAATATATATTTGTATCTATGTTAGTGGTAGTATGTCACTCTTGAACATGACACCCCTTTTCATTGATTGTGTCTGGGTTGGAAAATCCATTTGTCTCTCATTTGATCATCCACAAGTCTATATATTGGTCTTCTTTGAGTCAATGCTTCCAAGACAATTGTCGTGTTGTTTATATGTTCAAGAGATGTTCAACTAAAACGAGCCTTCTACCGAGTTGGCCATCTGTAGTCTTCAAAGTCTTATCATGTCGACCTTCCCTGAGTCATTCCTGAATCAATTTATGCTCTGATCTACTTCAAATCTGTTACATGTTTCATGTCATTGATGGGGGATATATTAATGCCCTCACGTGAAGAGTCTTTTCATGTCGAATTCAACTCATTATCCAGGAATTACACTTAGAAATAATCTAGTACCTTGGAGACTGCATGTCTCAATGGCATGTTTCCTTGTTTTCGACAGTGGGTTCACATCATTGGCCCTTGATTGGAAAATTCCATCGAGTGTTCGAGTTCAACTCATTAATTCACATTCATTGGATTGTACTAGAGTACCTTGGGGGTCATTGAAATTAATAGTGATTTCCCTCGCACTTGTTAATGATATTCATTAATGACTGGTAATCAAGTGGTTTCTACCATGTTCGAATTCAACATCTGTAATCACATGGATAGATTTGTACTTCGGGGTGATGGAAATGAAGTCCCTGGATACTGCCACATAGATCCAAGTTGTGATGGAGTATTCATGAGTTTGTACTGACACATAGATCCACTGTGTAGTCTCATGTCTATGTTCAAATTTAAGTCTTTATAGCATAGATCCACAGTGTATTTCTCATGGCTATGTTGAATCATAATGACGTGGATCCATAGTGTATGATTGGTGGCCATGATTCACTTGACATTTATGCTTAGGGTCACTTGTAGTATGAGTGTGGGAATGCCTACCTCAGTAATGGTATATTATTATGTTGATGCTTGTTTGTTGACAGGTTTCTGACTGATGTGCTCCTTGTTCTCGACACACACACTCTACAAAGTATTTCAACTATTATGTTTTTCCACCTTCATACTTTGGGGGGCATTCTGTTACACATTATTTTTTTCACCCTCATGTATCGCTTATTAGAAGAAATATCATTTTCCCTATTCCCTGAAGAATGTTGAAGAAATAACACTTTCCCTGAGAGATGGAATTATCTTTTCCCTATTGAAAAACCCTGTAAAGAAGGATCGTCGCACCTTACTCAGTGTTAAGGGTGTGACAATTCCAAATTGTCGCAGGATGCACCATAATGTCCTGCGACATTGTCACTGGTTGCTCAATGTTATGGGTGCAATGGTGTTTAAACAAAGGAAAAAGAGGAATTTCTAGAAGGTTCTAGAATGGAATCTTCGAAAGGATGAGGTGGCCTCTGAGTGGTTTGGATATCAATCACTTATTTGATTTATTGGCATCATCCTAATCCCTTCATCCCTTCCCCTTCACTCTATATAAAGGGGGATCTCTCATGAGAAGAGTTAGGCTGGCTTATGTATGAAGAATTCTGCTGAAGATTGTGCTTGTGATAGCTTTTCTTTAGCTTTCCAAGTTAGGTTGTGTGTACTCTTAATCAAAAGCATTGGAGCAAAGGTGTGTGTGTATTGAGGCCATTAGAAGGGACATTGCAACATCAAGGCACATGTTGTATTCTCAACTTTCATCAATATAATACAATAATACTTTTCTTTCCTATAATTGTGGCTCCATTTTTATTGCATAACTCCTTGATCTTATGCATAGGTTTCATTACAATATATATATCATTTTTCTCTCTTTGTTGGTTTGTGTTTATCAACAGGTTCAACATCCCACAAACCTTGAGATGGAGCAAGGACATCACTAGCAAGGATCAAACAACGTTTAAATGGTATGTCGTTTATCCCTCATTAAGCTAGTATACATTACAATGAAAACCTAAGGAAAAGTTTTTATTATGTCATGTTTTGTTCTAATTTCTTGTTGAAGTTAGGGAGATTAGTTCGTGTCAACACTTACCGATTTGTACAATAACATCGAGGGAAACACTTTTACAAGGAGGATGGAATGTAGTGTAGCTAGGGGCATATTATGGGGTACCTAGGGAGGTACTCAATGGGAATAACATTAGATAGGTATTGTTATGTATGAAGGCCAATATTAGTAAATAAGGCCTAGTGTGAACATAATAAATGTAAGAGGGCTTACTACAAGGTTCGTCTTCTAGAAGGTTCCTCCTCTAGAATGTTCTTAGATAGTAGGTAACATTATATAAGGATGTATGAGAAATGTATTGGGAAAGTCAAGAAGTATTGTATTTGGAAAGGTAGCTAATTATGAGGTTTCCCCCTAGAAGAGGCAAGTGAACAACAGTGGATCCCTTCCATAATAGGATCTATTGTATGGTGTTTCCCTACCCTAAGGGTTTTAGATTAATAAATTAGATATTTTTCTATATTGTTCTCTTGGATCTATTGTGGTCTTTTTGTATTAATATATTTGGTACTTAACAATTTCATTGTTGACAGCGAGAGTAAGAAGAACTTGATCTTAGCTGAGTTTGTCAAGATATTGAAGCTTCCAACGATGCCACACCCCCAACCACACACCATTGGATGGTTGATCCGAGGGCAAGACATCCGCGCCAACCAACAATGTCTCTTGTCCTATGACATCATGCCCTTCAAGGATGAGGTATTGTGTGATGTTGCCTTACTTGAAGCTTGTGATGTTCTTTTAGGACAACCATATATGTGGAAACGTCATGATTTATATGAGTCTCGGCGCCGCAGTGTCATTGTTACTATGGGATATTAGCTCTATAGGGTTCCAAAGGTAGCTCCAACTACTGCCACTTCATTGATCTTGAAAAAACAGTGCCGAAAAGTAATCTCTCAGACCACAAATTTTTCCTTCTTTAAAATCCAATCATAAGGTGAACATAAGGTCACCACGACCATTACAAGCTCAACCCAAGACCTTTCTATCTAGTAAAAGTAGGTTGAAAAGATTGTAGAGGAGCATGAAGGTATTTCTACTTCACCTACAGTGGTGCCTTTGCACTATAACATCCCGCACTCCATTGAATTGATGCCCTATGCTCCCTTACCTAATGGTCCAATCTATAGATGCTCCCTTCCAGAGAATGAGAGACGTCCATATGTTCAACATAGCTCTATTGATCATGACCCTTTTCAGGTGTGTTTGGGGTTGAAACCATTAGCCCCCATTGATATAGCTCTTCTTTCTACATCTTCATCGATAGAGTCCTCCCACACTCAGACCAAGGTAGATCATGCAACTAGATTTGTTGAACGGATACAACAACTCCACCAACAAGTTCATGACATCCTTCCATGGGTCAAGTACAAGCAAAAAAACTACTTTAGCAAGGAAAACAACTCACCAAAGTTCAGATTCAACAAAAGTTTCCCCATGTCCCAAGGTAACTTGACGCAATAGGGACCATTTCTTCCCAAGGGGGGAGGATTGATTTAGGTGGATCTCAGTGGCCATCCACCTTCTCCACTGAATCAATGTTTACGAGCCATTGGTTTTGATAAACTAGGATATTAACCCTTTCGACGGGGAATGTAATGTAATGTCATCTCCATTTGTAATGTAATGTAATGTGATTCCTACATAGTTAATGCAGCAGATCCCATTAGAAATCTGTAGCTAAGCGTGCTTGGGCTAGAGTAGTACTAGGATGGGTGACCTCCCGAGAAGTCCTAGTATTTTACATGCCTGTGGAATTTTGTAAACTTAGAACAATTTATCCCACATGCAACCTCTCATATATAATTGAAGTGAAGGAGGTCCTTTAAGCATGCAATAGAGTATGATGTAGATCTTAAATCTAGGTCAAATTTGAGATCCATTAGTCCACATGATACCCCTAGGTGGAGTTTCTTGAGAGGCTCCATCTATGCATATTATGTATGCATTTTGAATTTTTGAAAACACATTTAGGATATTTAATGCTAAACTTCATATTAATTTAAATATTTTTTCTATTTTTTATTTTTAGTCTTTTTAAAACTTGACCTAAATTTAATTATTTATTCCATTAATTAATTATTGAATTTGATAATTAATTTGACTATGCTCCAATTTTATTTATTGATTTTGTTTATTCAATTTTTCATAATTTATTGCACCCATAGTAGTTAGGTGATCTAGAACTAAGTATGGGGGAGATGTTGAGGCATAAAGTGTGATGAGGTGTTAGATAACTCAATTAAAAAAATATAAAAAAAGTTGGCTTAATTGAAAAAACAACAATAATAATATAAAAAAAATGAAATAATAAAAAAAAAAACACACCTTAAGAAATTGTATCCCTCTATCTGTTTAATAAATTTCCATTTAATATGGATCTATATTAGTGTTATTAGTGTTATTTTTATTATTTTATTTTTCATTTATATTTCTTCATTATATAATAATAATAATAATAATAATAATCTATTTTTAAGGTCACGACCAAGCTAGTCAAACACCAAATTGGTGTATGAGACCCCCTTCGCCCAACGATGAAGTATACATACCCTACCCCTGGATTTGAACTTATAACCTCTTAGGAGGAAACACATATTCTTAATTATACTCTTCTACTCTCTTTTTTTTTTTAATCCTCTAAAATATACAATGGAAATGTTTTTAAACTCCAATACAATTCATATTTATAAAATTTACTACAATTATAATTAATTATAAAAAACTACTTACTCAACTATTAAATAATATTAACATAATATATTTAGTAATAAAATATAAATTTAAGAAAAATAACAAAATACTTCGGAAAATATTACATATGAGAATATATACATGTCGTAGTAGTACATAAAAAAACACTTCAATCATAAAAATAATAAACGAAAATTTCCAATGATGGAAGTGTCAAGAGGTAGACTGAAGAAATATCTTCCATGATTGAGAAGTCCTATGGTTTCATTATGTTTGTGATAGTATGTTTAGGTTTTATCTTTGCTCAGTGTTTGAACATGGAGAAGCTGAATTTGAATCTAGTGGCATAGCGCATAGTGGTTTGTGAGAGATTTATATCTTTATAAGGTTAATTTATATTTTTTTAAAATAAGGAAAAGTTTACCATATTCATGGTTATCAGCTTAGTATTCCTTAATATAAATTAGAAAGGTTAATATTTAGTGAGATAATGATGTGTATACAAAGGATGGTTATTTGAAAGAAGTCATTACTAATTTATAAAAGGATAAATCTCCATTCTTATTGAATGTTTTGAGATTTTACATAATTAATTTATTTTTTATTTTTTTTAAAGAATGTTTTGAGATTTTACATAATTAATTAATTTTTTATTTTTATTTTTAAGAATGTTTTGAGATTTTACTTAATTAATTTATTTTTTATTTTTTTAGAATGTTTTGAGATTTTACATAATTAATTTATTTTTTATTTTTTTATATATGTGAAAAAGATAAATTCTTAACCATTTAAAAATAGTTGTAAATCGTAATCCAAAATAAAAATAAAAATACAATTTCAACCATAATCTATGTTAGTATCCTATTTCATCATTGATAAAGCTAACATGAGTCTTATGCCTTCGTCAAACTAGCTACCTTAGCGTCATACATAAAGTCAAAATACAAAAGCACTGTTACAATTTTACCTTGCCCAGATATTTGAAATCAATTCATTTGTGTGAAAGAGCTCTTTTGCTTTTTAATATCTACATTCACAACCTGCCTTCGATATATCTGATTGCCACAAACTCGGTAGTAAATGACGCGTATTTCAAATATGTTTGATTATTATATTAAACTACTTTTAAAGCATCATGTGGCTGTAGTTTAGTTGTGAGAATTCCACGTTGTGGCCGTGGAGACCTGGGCTCGAATCCCAGCAGCCACAGTTACATTTGTTTTGTCACAATTTTAAAAATTGTTCTCCAATATGATAATAAAAGATAGCAGCCATATTAACATTAAAAGGTATTCACCAATATGATAATGAAAGTTTTGTCACAATTTAAAAAGTATTCACCAATCTGATAATGAAAGTTCGGCGTTTTCATGTTTTGTAGCTATTTTAAAAGTATTGACCAATATGATAATAAAAGTTTGGGGTTGTCAAAACGTTTTAAGTTATTTTAAAAGTATTGATCAATATGATAATAAAAATTTGGCATTAATATGATAATAAAAATTTGGCATTGTCAAAACAACGTTTTAACTTTATTTTAACTTTATTTTAAAAGTATGTTAAGTTATTTTAAAAGTATTGATCAATATGATAATAAAAATTTGGCATTAATATGATAATAAAAATTTGGCATTGTCAAAACAACGTTTTAACTTTATTTTAACTTTATTTTAAAAGTATGTATTGATCAATATAATAATAAAGTTTGGCGTTGTTAAAATGTTATGTTTTTTTTGGTTTTGTTTTGTTTTTTGTTTTTTTTTTAAATTAATTGAATTGAACAATATAAATTTGGGTGAAATTACAATATTTTGTTATTTCAATTGTATTTATGAATATATAAATGGATTCAAAGTTAAAAAAATATTTTGGTCTATTTTTGGATTTATCGACATTATTCTAAATCATAGAAGTTGGTAAATTTTACCAGTAAAATGACTCAGAAATTAGTTTAGGTAGATAATTTTAGAGCTGGAAGAAGTGATTACTATAGTTAGAAACATGTGTTTCCTCTCGGGAGGTCACAAATTCAAATCTAAAGGAGGATAGGGTATGTATACCTCTGTAAACTTTACCAATCAAATCACCGGACCAAAAATCTCATATACCAATTTAATATCTGGCTTGTGACCTTAAAAATAAATTATTATTATTATATAAAAAATTTCAAAACTAAAAAAATATCTTGATATTTCTGAATTTATCAATATTATTATAGTTCATAGAAGTTGGTAAATTTTAAAAGTGAAATGAATCAGATATTACTATAGGAAATTTTAGGGATGGAAGGAGTGAATACTATATGAAATTTCAGAGGTGGAAATTTCATATTGGAGATTTTTTGTGATAGGATAACGTACAAAACGAATTATAGAGGCGGGAGAGGGCTGTAACGGGTAAGGAGGTTGGCCCAAATATCTTGTAAGAGTGTTTTCGATACCATTTGTCAATGAAAGAAAACACTTAACCTTATATGTTATAAGGTGGCTTGAGACACTTAAGGTTATATGATATAAGGTGGCTTGAAACATAATAGAGAACATAATAGAGAATAGAGAGTTAGAGGAGAATTTTTTTATTTTAAAGTTTATTGTAATTCTTCCCATAACTTCTAGTTTCTAGTTATTGGTATGGTTTTAAAATATGTGCAATGATTGAAGGACTAATTCGTATTTATGATATTTGATAAATATATTATAATATGTGAATGAAATACACCATGCATAAAAATTTATGTGAATCAAAGATGAGGATAAGAAAAGAAGTTAAGATGAAGATTTCACATAATCAGTTGTAAGATGGAAGGAAAGATATGAGGAAAGATATAGTAGGAGATAAATATACAGATGATTGAAAAGAAAATTCATATTATAGTCACCTTATGCTACATAATGAGATCTCATGCATGCAATGTATTTAACAAGAGAAATGTATGATAAGATTGAGAAATCAATATAATGTGATGTTTAAATGATATTTGTGTTCTTATAGTGCAATTTTGTGTGTCAATGTTTTTATGGTTGTGCACACATTCCTAAAATGGTGTTAAAGCTCATGGTTGTGGTCCATGGAGTTCTTGGTTGTTTGTATGATTAGATGTAAATGTATGAGGAAACAACAATTCACAATATCTTGTCAATTCTCTAGATTCAACAAAATTGGCATCTCCTACAGTTTGTCAAAAAGATGTTAAGAAGATTCCTTGATGAATAGAAGGAAACGGTTTTGTAATAGAATGAAAGCACCTTGGGACATTATTGCAAGTGATCCAACTGAAGGTAGCCACCACAATCAAAGAAACGACCAATAGGATCAATGCATCGAGGTTATCTATTTCCTATTGAATCATAGCGTGTATGGTATTTGTTGAAACATTGTGTATACTCTAGTTATCAATTGCTAGCATCTACCAATTATTTATGTTGTTAGATCAAGTGGCCATTATGCATAATACGCCCAATTCTTGATGTGCATTGATTCTTGAGATAAGCATAGATTTTCTCTAGTGTTGATGTGTGAAGCGTGAGGAAGTTCATTGAAGCCTATTATGAGCAATTAAAGCTTGAGATTGGAATACCAAGAGTAGCAAAGGTTTATATTGGAACACCACTCAAATACAACACCCCCATTAAAGCTCAATCGCTAACCAAAATCAACACAAAGGATAGTCCATGAGGTATGTCACATTATTCATTGCTTAGCAATTAATTCCTTTCCTCACACATTGCACTTCTCGTGATTCATATTGTATTGGAAACCACACATTGAAAGCAAGGAATGAATCAGGTTAAGCATAGGAAACTTGTGAGATCGTTGTTGTTGGAATTTGTCAAAATAAAATCAATGGAATAGTTGAATTAATCATTTTTCAGGTCAACATTAAGAATGAATTTTCCAAATCAACTACCATGTTTTTTTCATTCATGTTTGTGAGACCATTGTTACTAATAGAAAGAGAGAAATAGTCAATTCAAGTGGTTGATTGTGTGACGACTCTATTTTGCGACAAGTTTTTTTCTTTGTGATATGAGCTCAAATCTTCTCTGAATTTGAGTCCAAGAAATCATAATACAATCTCTTCAGGGCTTAGGAATAAGCTAATCTCTAGTAACAATGTTTCTTAGCCATGTCTTTTGTGAATATAAGCACACTCATTATCGTGAACAAGGTATGTTATATTTTTTATTCATCCCAAATCATTTTTGAAGATATAAGGAAGAGAGATGTGTTAAAAATTGGGCAAGTAAAATGTTCATAGTTAAAAAGTGAAAGCATTGGTGGAAAATATTGAACTAATGCTTAGACTGGGGGGTGAATCTGTTGATTAAGGTTGGTTGTCATTGATGTCAACCCTTGAAGAAAGACCCATAGAACAAAGTTTTGGGAAATGGACCCAATAGTGTTTGATGTAAATATGACTTATTATTGTCT
>JZKD02S1784579.1:109937-126599 GCA_000966675.3 Picea glauca | reverse complement strand
CTAACCCTAGGAGATGAAGCGCCAAAAGTCATGTGGGCCCCGTTTGGGTAAGTTAGTACATCAACTTCCCAGGGTCGTAACTTTTGCATACGATCTCCGTTTTAGGCGTATGATAACTCGTTTGAAAGGTATCGTCGAGGAGATTAATTTTGGGGGATCAATAATGCCTTTGGATATCATTGATAACCTCTATATCTAACAACCTTCATTTGGGCCCTCAAAATGGCCCCGGAAGTTAAAACCTGCTAAAAATAGTAAATTGCCAAAATTGCCAGAAAGCCATTTTGAGCCATTTGGAAAAGGTGGGTTGCCACCGATATCCACCTAGATCACTTGCAGAGCCTAGTAAGAGATCTTTAGCATGACTTGCAAATGTTGTTGACAAATCCCCAACATGACTAGCAGAGGTTGGTGATGAATCCCCAACATGACTAGCAGAGGTTGGTGATGAATCCCCAACATGACTAGCAGAGGTTGGTGATGAATCCCCAACATGACTAGCAGAGGTTGGTGATGAATCCCAAACATGACTAGTAGATGTTGGTGATGTATGTGCAATGTGACTAGCAATGACTAGATTTCCCCCCCGAACATGACTTGCAGTGGCTAGTTTCATGTCTTCAACATGACTTGCAGAGGTTTTTGACCTATCTCCAACATGACTAGTAGAGGCTAGTGATAAATGTGCAGTGTGACTTGCAGTGACTGGAATTGCGCCCCCAGCATGACTTGCAACAACTGGTTGGTGGTCTTCAACATGAATTGTAGAGGTTTTTGACCTATCTCCAACATGACTAGAATATGTTGGTGATATAATGCCAGTATGGCTCTTAATGACTAGACTTGTACCCCCAACATGACTTGTAGCAGTTGGTTGCGACATTTGAGACCAAGGTTTTAGGAAAGACTGATTTTGAGAGATTGCGGGCCAGGAAGGGTTCTAGTATACACCATGGCCCTATCTGGTTGGATGGTATCCTCCTCCAAACTGATTCATAAAGGGTTATAAGGGCATCATCACCGAGGAAGTTGCTTGCGAAGAGAAAACAACATGACAAGGGTTACTCATGTGAGGATATATATTTCCCCTAGATGAAGGAACTGTGTGAAGGTGGTTTCCCACACTATAAAATTGGCTCACTCTGGATGAAACACCAGAGGACAGAAGGAGGTCTGCCATGAGACAATCATTCGTAGGAACCGACATAGTGGAAGAAGGATGGATGGACAAGATGTAATAAGTAGAAAGACCACCCATTTGAGAACTTTCTCCTGGAAAAGTGAAGCTAGGATTGGTTCCAGAGGAAGGAGGATTCCAACCTCCAACCATAGGAGTTGGTTGAGAGATATGATCCCCACCAAATGAAAAGGGAGAAAAAGGAGGCATCATGCCCCCAAACCCAAAACTAGGATTCACATAAGAAGACGAGACAAAGGATGGCAAGTGCGAAGACATGTCTGACATACCAAGAGAAAAATGATTAGAGGCCCAAGTTATTGGCTGATTATCATGATTTGACATACCACTCAGAAATACAAAAAGATTTTTCCCCATGGAATGAGAAAATACCATGGTTTGGGTAGCGTTAACTGAGGGAGTCATTGGGGCTCCACTAACCATATCAATGAAAACTCATGACGCAATACAAAATCCTAATGAAAAATAATAATTATAGAGCACACCAAAGTAAAGAAAAAAGGCCAATGTACACAAACATGATATAGTGGCTGAAAAGGGGCCTCCCTCACTAGAGTAGGTATGTCTCTCCCAAGAGGGGCATAAGAATCCCTTCAAAACATTGAAGTTATCAAAATCATTTATAAGGGCCCTCATGGGCTTAACAATGTAGTCAGTCAGATCTCCCATAGAGATAATCCTCCATAAAGGTTGTGTGTTGTCTAACCCTTATCTGACTCAGGGTACCTATAGAATAACCCCTGCAAGTAACCTATTGGATACCTATGTCAAGCAACTAGATCCACCACGATATAACCAATGTGTAGGGGAACAGTCGTAAGTTAGGTCCACCGTATGGGTAGGGTAAGAAATCCAGAAATCTTGAAAGCACCACCTCTCATAGAGGTAAAGGTACTAGCAAGGCCCCGAAATACCAATAGATTCAATAGATAACTCTGACACTAAGAAGGTATTAGAGGGATATCTCTGCAACCAACTTCACGTGACCTCATTCTTAACTCTGGTGTGAGTGGAGCGTCCTGATGTCACTAATTACACAATGGATTTCACCACTCCCTGTCAGACACATATGTTTAGTTTAATAGCCTTGGAGAAGTTTACTCACAAAATCCTATTCCAAGGCCCTATATCCTATGCTTGTTTGTGTACCCTGAAAAATAAAATCGTTTCTAATCAATTTTACATAATTAGTGTTACTTTTAATGGCTTTGTTTACTCAAGAGACGTGGTCATGAAACTGATGATATTCTAACTCAACATATCAAAGGAATGAATATAAACATAGTGATAAGTCCTAATCTTAAATTATCAAAAGATGCTAAGATTTTCAAATGCAATTCTGCAATTTCAATAAGATGCAATTCTTCCATATATGTCAATATCAATACTAAATAACCAAAAGAGAAAATTCCATAATGCAAAATGAGCAATTTTATTTATTTATTTTCAATATAAAGAAAATAAAATGCAAGGAATAGATAGCACCTTCACAAGAAAACCCTACTGCAAGCAAAAAGAGACAAGCCAAGCAAGATACCAAGAAGCAAATACTCATACCAAGATGTAAGGACAACCAATGAAAAATATGATAAGAAAGAATACCACCTGAAAATTAAAAAAAAAAGAAGGTTTCCTATCACTCTATAAGCACTAAACAGTTACGACGGAGACCCAAGAAGACTCAATAACCAACCAAACTCACCGAGAAAACACCAAACTCAGTCAATAAGCCGAAAAAGTTGATGTTCATGTCTGTTTGAGCAAAACTTGTGTATTTACGTGCCCTATAGAAGGAAAACTCGTGTATGTACACATATGTCAAGGGAAAACCTACGTATATGTAGTAAAACACTTCCAGGGAAAGGAGTAAGCCAAGAAACTCAGATGCAAAGTAAAAATAGGTTGTCAAGCAATAAAGTGACAAGGAAACTCGGGCTAACAAAGAGCAAGTCAAGGAGAAAAACACTCAAAACCCCAAACATAAGATCATTCCCCAGTATGGTCACCAATTCTGTTACGAGGAATATCAGTCTATGGCATGGGGTAAAACACAATAGACAAAATGACATGTAGAAATCAAATATAATCCCAAGTATGTTATATAAAAGAAATGCTAACAAGACAATATCAAGAGCCTACCTCATATGGACGTTCGATGAAGACCAATGTTGAGCACGCAACTCAAAGATTTATACCTGCAACTTGTCCTCAACAACCATGATACACAAGCATATGGTGATAATATATAATGTTAGCATATACAATAGCATAATTCATTAACATTAATGACAAATACCCCCATGGAATAATAATTCAAATATTTGCAAGATATCAATTGGACGAAAAAAAGATTATTTCTATTAAAAATGATCAACATAAGTGTATAAGTGACAAACTTCTGTAACGATACACATCGGAACCGAGAAACTAATTCCCTCTAGTTGGGCCTCCACCACTTCAATCCTCCACCAAAGGCAAGCTCATATAAAGGAGGCAATGAGGTTCTCCATCAATGAAGGAAGATATTGGGGGATAAACAATGTGTTCAGACTTTCAAGGATAAAGGGATGTAGACTCAATGTGAAGTGAAATTTCTCCAGAGTATCTTTTCTCGCAAAAGTTAAATTTTCTCCTCTTCCATGGCTTGGATATGGCCCAATTTATAGCCTTCAAATGGAACTGAAGGGCCGAGTCGAAATGTTTCCAGTATATGGAAGGTCAAGGATCATGGATCCTGTGACGTGACATGGAAACTCGACACAATTTTAATTTTGAGCACCAAAATCGATGTATGCGGGCTGTAATGGAGAAACCTACACATACACATGTTGTCTAACTTGTAGGGCACGTATATGTGGAAAAATATGTTTTTTTGGCTCTGGAAGGTACAAAAAGGGGACTTCAAGTCAGCATAGGGAAATGGAAAGGCCATCCAAAAAAGTTGCATGGAGTGAGGAAAAATTTTCTATAACAATTTATCTTGGACATCTATAGGCTCCCCCTATATTTGACATCAATGACAACAATATTTCCAACAGGAAATTGATTGAAAGGTTAGAAAACAAAGTGAGGTGTGAAAAATATTTTTTTTGGTTAACACATGAGAGAGTGGATATATTAAAATAAATATTTATTTTTAATTTGAAAAAAAGTGAAATGTGTTTTGTATTTTCTCATTAAAAAGGTTTTATTCCATCTTTAAAGGAGATTCTATGTAATTGTGAAAGTGATGCACCCAGTTTTGTATCAAAAGAATAAAATTCATTTTTTTAGGGTGGTGGAAAACTTTGGGGTGCATGTTCAGTAATATCCCACATCCATATTATTATTGTTGTGTTTGAAAAACATGTGCATGATATGTTGTCTTTGACACTTTATATTCGTTTGTGTTGATTTTTTGACAAGTATGAATCATTTGACACTTTAAAATGGGTAAAGGTGGAAAAAATCTATATAATGCTAATAATGAAATTGAACTACTTCAACAAGATATTGAATATGCTCTCCGATAAATAAACGGATTATATAAATTTAATAATTAAATAATGGACAAAGTCATTGAATTCATGATAGTGTGCTCTATCAAGAATTTCTTAGTTTTACTACACAATGCATATGTGAACTAGAAAAAAAAAGTTGGAATCACTAGATCAAAGGGTGATTGATATTTTAAAACTTCATGATAAGAAAGATCAGATGATAAAATCATTGAAGAAAGAGATGTTTCCAAAAGAAAATGTGTTGTTAGAGTTGGAAAGTGAAGTGAAAAAATTGAACCAAGAAAACGTAATGTGATGCAATTTGCGACATAAGTGTTTTACATCAAAACTTGGAAGTTATTGTGTTACCGGTAATTTAGTTGATGCTAATAATTGTTATACATGTGCCTCTCTCATGCTATGAGACTTATAATTATGATTCTAAAGGTGAACCTCATATTAAAGATGATGAAATTGGTTGTTTAAAAAATCATACAAAAGTAATTGACTCCCAACTCATGAATAAAATGGGTTTTGAAGGTAAAATTTTAGGCAAAAATGGGAAAGACATCTAGAAGCCCATACAAATATGTTTAAGGCCAATAAATGAGGGAAATCAATGGTGATGTCAAATTTGTAAAAGCATAAACATCTACATAAAGTGAGTAATCTATTAGTACCCGTACAACAAACCAATAACTTGGAGAAATATTGTAGTCTTTGTGGAAGAACGAGACATGTACAAGCTAAGTGTTGGAACTTGTATCCTTCAATTTTGTTGGTTTTTACCAAAACTTATCATCACACATGTTGGAGCAAACAAATATTAATGTCTCACATACAGGTACATTGTGGTTGGATAGATCTGCATGAATGGTAGAAAGTTACTTTTATTTTGAAAGGATTCTACAAGGTAAAATCTTCCAATGTACAACAATATATCTCAATTAAAAAAGTCCATGAGTTAGTTGGTCTTCCAATGTCAATTTTCATTGAGGGGAAGTCAAAATATTAGTGTCAACTTACCATGCATAGGTTAAATTTTTCAATTTAAATTTTAAGTCTTTCTTTGAGTAAATTAAATCATGAGTATTTTCATCTTGTAATGGTTCATGGTAATCCAAAAACCTCTTGTCATGTTTAAGGGTAAACTAATGAAAAACCCATGATGATGTAATGGTTAAGGGTAATCCAAGGAGAAAATTGGATATGATGTATTGGATAAGGATAACCCACCGAAAACCCATGAGATAATTTAGGGTAAGACAAAGAAACCCTTTATATGAAGATGACGTAGTCCAAATGATTGACTCAAGATCCAGACTTATAATAGAATGGTGTCGCTCATGCATGATACAATAAATTGATGACAAATACTGAAGACAAATACATGTCAAACATCTAGATCGAATCACAAGTATTCATTAAGGGGGAGTATGAAGGATTAACTCCCATTTGTGTGTTAGGATCCTAACCTCCATAAACCACTAAGTAGATAGATAGGTTACTATGTATTGTTATGTATGGAGGCCATCACTAGTAAATAGGACCCATGTATAGTGTGGAAAAACATATTGTAAGAATGCTTACTAGAAGGTTCCACCTACTAGAAATTTCCTTCTCTAGAATGTTTTTAAGAGATAAAAAGTTCTATAAAAAGATGAAGAGGTATTGTAAAATATGTCTCGGAAATTGTTTGTAATTTGAGCTCTACTTTATTGGAGGTTTCCCCCTTGAAGAGGAAAGTGAACATTGCATCCATATCAATTGTAAGACCCCCGTCCCCCTAAGTAACCTTTTAAGGGATGGGTTGTCAAAATTTATGTTTTCCTCAACCATCTTGAGGTCTCTTCTTGAGGGTGCCATTGTCTTCTACTTGTCAAGAGATTTCCAACAACTGTAATTAGGCTCAAATTTGAGTCTTATATAAAATCTGCAACCTCAGAAAGTTTTTAGGCTTCCATTGGCCAAGGTCCACCTCATAGCCATGTGGCACCCACATGGCCCCCTACCACTTGTGCCATTTGATGTGGCACTAACGTATCACTGATGTATGAGCTGCCACCTATCTCAACGGTCCTCATCCTATCAACCTTCTATGTCAATGGATCCAATCCATTTGGAGCCCCTTTTACCACCATCAGAGTCTCTCATTAGAGTGTGTCCATTCCCGACATCCCAGCCTACTCCGATGGCCTAAATCTGATGACAACCAACTTCGACAGATCAGACGGTCTTGGAGGCTAGGCGATCTATGACTCTAAAAACTTTGGTATCCTTATATTGCATGCTATCTAACTTCCTTCCTTCTAACATTTCATACTCGATCATGTGGGGTCCATGACAGATCAATGGCTATCATTTCATCATGGCCACCATCTGATCAATGACCCAAATCAATCCTCAAAGTACTCCCATCGCAGGGCCTTCCCCACTAGGACCTCCACTCACTCTGATAAGCTCCCTCTAATGAAATGTTGAGATCTATCGACTGATAGATTCGAGGGATACAATGTAGACACCTGTCCCAAGCACTAACACTAAATAGGTCCCCGCTTGGTTTCTTTTACGATCATGGGTTGCCACGTGTCCTTCTCTAGACACGCTGGTACCCCTTTTCATCATGACATTGCTCCTTACTTATCCTTTTTTAAGAGGTACCCCACATGATATATGAGTTTTTATCCATGACACGTGGCCCTACCCAACTCTTCCACTTGGCTTGACACATGGAATTCAAGCCATGTTGCCTTTCACTTCCTCAAAGTGCCAAATCACCTTGACACATGGATCGAAAACCACCTAACACGTGGATTCACCCACAATTTGATGCATGGAATGACATGGAATTATAGGTCATCACCCAATGCAAGGGATTACCCAACAAGGTACTACCATCTGTCCTCTTCTGGACACACTCGATCTCCTCATCAATATGACACATCACGCTAACGTCACCCTCTCCTCCTAGTCTCTCTTAAGTGAGGCCCATGATGATCTATGACGAAGGGAATTCCTAGGATGTCCACCGATAGATGACCCATATTTTCCCTCAGACTTTCCCATCAGAGCGCCTTCACTCCGGTTTCCAGTGCTACTCCAACCATCTTCCTCCAATGATGTTTACCACAACAGATCCAACGGTATAGATTCTCTCTGAATCCACCACAATAGGGATACAACAATAGACAATGTAGGGTGACCATCCATAGGCCTGAGCCCAATAGGGGCCCATTATTTAACTTTTGACATATCAAGCACTAACACATGTTGTCCTCAAGGGTGTGTTGGCTGCCATGCCAACATTCTTGTCATTCTAATTGCCCCATTGTCTCTCTATGTCAGCATGATGTCACTTTCTCTTTTCACCTTGCTCAATCAAGACCCCCAATGATCTATGACTGAGGTTTAATTCACCTAATTCCATATCGGAAATCAACCTTCATCCTCGAGGTCTACTTCATCGAAGTACCATCTATTCCATTTAAAGAGCCTCTCTGAATGGCCCACTCTGATCAACATATTTTGAAACACTAACAAATCTATCCAACAGTACAAAATGTACCACACCCATACTCTAATGGATCAATGGTTCAAATCTCCATGTCACGCCGATCCAATGGATTATAAATGAAATGTTCAAGCAATAAGTGTTTATGTGGTCGCATGTAACATTGAGTGTTACAAATGTCATAACTATGGACACATAGTCAGTGATTGTAGAAGCATGATCGATACTTCCATGAAAGAGAATACTGATATCATATATAAGAAAGTATGGAGAAGAAAACAAGAAGAACATGTGAACAAAGACCAGGTACCAAAGATCGCAAGATTGGCAATAAAACGAGATGAAGAAAATTATACAAAGAAAAGGAAATATGTCAGATACAAAAAGTTTTGGAAGATAACTGAAAGAAAGGAAGGACAGGTAAATAAGGAACAGGTTCAAGAGATTGTACTTTCAGGCATTGTAGTGAAAGATGAATCCATAGACAGAAAGAAAGAAGTCAAAGCTTAGAGAGATAATGAATCTACCAATGAATATGATGATGAATCTACCAATGAATATGATGATGAATCTACCAATGAAGATGATGATGAATACGCATCAGATCAGGAATTGTTCTGAGCCATCTGGCTTAGAGACTCCCAAGTAATATGAATATTAGACAGGGGGAGTCTATGTGATAGCTGTGATAGACCAAAGAACCATCCTTCGAGTAGCTTGCAGATTTTGAGAAGACAGATTCAGAGAAATTAGTTAGTAGAAGTATAGTTTGATAGATTAATAAGTACTTCATGATAGTATAGTGATAAATGGGTCAACATTATGGACAGTTGCGCAAGTAGAGTCTTGGAAAGTATGGACATAGATGGATTCGTAAGAACACTTAGTAGGTTTGGAAATATATATGATAGTGGACGAGAGCATGGATTCATAGATTGGTTCAAAGAGTGGTTCAAAGAAAAAGGAACATTATCATAATGGATGATAATTACACAAAAAATGGCTCGAACAATGCTAATGGATTCCAAATTGACAGATATTTTTTGGACACATGTAGTGCATACATTAATTCACATTCAAAACAGAGTAATGATCAGAAAAAAAAAATTGGCAAAACTCCCTACGAACTATGGAAAGGAAGCACAGACAACAACCTCTACATCAAGGCAAGTCAAGGTAATATTTTATTAATTGAAGTTTATGTTGATGATATTATTTTTGGTAGTGATGATGATAGGTTAAGCCAGAAATTTGCAAAGGATATGCAAAATGAATTTGAAATGTCGTTACTTGGAAACTATCCTTCTTTTTGGGACTTCAGGTACGTCAAAGAAACCAAGGAAGTTTTATTTCTCAAACCAAGTATATCAGAGAAATGCTAAAGAGGTTCGGAATGGAATATTGCAAACCAGTTATCACTCCCATGCAAACCAGTTGCAAGTTGAGAAAATATGATGATTCAAAGTCTACAGATCATAGGCAATATAGGTTGATGATTGGCATCCTACTATATGTGACAACATCTAGACCAGATGTAATGCAGGCAGTTTGAACAGGTGGCACGATTTCAAGCAGCACCAAAGGAATCACATGTATTAGCAGTGAAGATGATTTTCAAATATCTCAAAGGAACAAAAGAGTTTGGATTATGGTATCCAAAAGGAAAAGATATATCACTTATTTCCTACAGAGATGCAGATTGGGCAGGTTGTACTGATGATCGACGAAGCACCAGTGGAGCAACGTTCTACTTAGGTGAGTGTTTAGTATCATGACTAAGCAAGAAACAATCATTGGTATCTTTGTATACAGTCGAGGAAGAGTATATTGAAACAACATCACATTGTACACAGGTTCTTTGGATGAAACAAACTCTGACCAATATATAGGTTGAGTATGATGAGCCCATTCCAATCTATTGTGATAATACAAGTGCCATCAGTATCTCAAAGAACCCGATGATGCACTCCAAGATGAAGCACATTCCAATCAAGTATCACTTTATATGGGAGCAGGTTGCAGAAAAGAACATCAGAGTTGAGTATGTGGGCACAAAAGAACAAGTAGCAGACATCTTTACAAAACCACTTCCACGAGAATCCTTTGAGTATCTTCACTAGAGACTCGGAGTTATTTCTACTCCAAAATGAATTCTTTTGAATGCTTATCTTATATGTCTTATATGTACACGAGGAAGCACCATAAAGAGGAAAATTTGGTTAGGGGGAGCAACCCTGGATGGAAAGATACCTTTGCCATTGATGACAAAGGGGGAGAGATTCATCAAAGGCAGAGGACAAAGGCATGGTTCTAGGGGGAGCAATGGTCACAAAGATGCAGAGGATAGAGGCATGTTTCTAGGGGGAACATGAGTGATATGACTTCAGTATTGCATGACATAATTTCAGTTTTGCATTAGATTGTTTCCATCAATGTCAAAGGGGGAGATTGTTGATTAAGGTTGGTTATCATTGATGTCAACCCTTGAATAAATCCCGGTAGAACAAAGGTTTGGGTAATGGACCCAATTTTTTTTTTATGTAAAGATGACTGATTATTGTCTTGTCATGGTTGAAAACAAGTACAAATGGATGAACTCCAAATTGGTCCCCTTATGGTGAAATCCCTCACGAGAAGACGCTTTGCGGATTGAGTTATCCTAGAAGTATGGTTAGAGAACCCATGCTTATTTTTGGAATAATATGATGAAGGTCAGTAAAATTTTCAATGAAACTATCCTATATGGATAGTTCTTGTCATTCCATTTCTAGTGGTATGTGGAACATCACATAACTCCTCACGGTTAGAGAGTTATGGCCATGAGAAGTTGGAGAACCCAGGTTTGGGTAATGGACCCAAGTTTGTTTGATGGATAATGGTATGAGTTTTGATGTATTTGTAAGTAATCATATTCTATATGTATAGTACATGTCATTTCATTTCTGGTGGTATGTGGAACGTCACATAACTCCTCACGGTTTGAGACTTATGGCCTTACAAAATTGGAGGACTCTCATATGTCATCTAGAAGCCCCAAAAGGTCAAAGTAGTCAAAGTGGGTTAAGAGATTTTAGAAGGTAAATAATAAAGTGAAGTGATGAGTGTAATACAATTCAAATTGAATACAAAACAAATTATTTAAATAACAAATTTAATGGAGAAATTAGAATTGGGTTAACCCTAAAATAAGGAGAGTGGGCAAAGTGACCTAGAATATGTTTTTAAGCAATCTACTTGGAGAGTATAAAGAAGAGGCAAGGCTCTCTCATTTTATATTAAACTTGAGCATATTGAATATCTATAGGTTTCTGATGTAACCAAAGGATATATAAGCCAAATTTTCAAGGGAAGGTGAAGAAAAGAAGGTCGGAGTTCAAGGAAGGATAAATTATTTTGATGATGCTTTCTAAGGTATGTTATTTACAGGTCAACTCACCTTTTTCGCAATAATGTTTTTTTTCTAGAATGATTCATACCGTTAAATTGATATTCCATTTAGGAAACATATCCAAGTATCCGTGGTAAAAAATTAAGCTTGTGGTTTGTTGTATTTTTGGAGTTACACTCCGTGGAAAATAGGGTTTGTGGCTAGTCCTGAAACTAGTCTAAAACATATGCTTCGGGTAAAAACGTCATAAATTATTCATAACATATCCAAATTAAGTAAGACAAAATGTGTTGTTTTTGTGTAATAGTTTTAGATCGATTCAAAAAATATTCCGTGAGGGGAACACTCTACAAGGTTTCTCTCTAGAATAAGCCAGAATTCAACAAGGTATGCCATTTTTGCTATAACTCCTTTTCTGAGAGGTTCCAAGTAGTGACACATGGAGGAATTGAAAAAAACACACTGAAGAGCATTGCGTATCAGTTTTCGATCTTTATTCATTATAGGTACATAGTTATGATTATTTCAAGTTAGGGTTGTTGACTAATCCAAAACTAGGCATTTGAGACTAAAGAAAAGTTTGATGAAAATGCTAGGCTCTTGTTGTTAAAGTTAAGAAAGGTTTGTAGGTATGTGATCATATACACTAGGTCTATTATAGAGTTATAAATCATATTTGGATGATGAAATTGATGAGGGAATTTGGTTGAGGTACATATCAGGTACATGGTTGAGACAAGTAGTTGATGAGTTGGCACATACATGAGGTGTATAGTTGATGATGTTGGTACATCTTGATGAGTCATAGTTGATGAGTAGTTGATACATGATTGGTACATGGCTGGAAGCACTTTTTAGTGGTATTGTTGACACATGGTTTATTGATGATGTATCATACTTGTATTATTAGAAGCATGTATTGATCTTGGTGATGATTATGAGTTGCTGTGTTATACTTGGTTGATGCACATCTTTGAGAGTTGTCTTGGTGATTGATCTTGGTGAGTAGATCTGATTTGGTTGATAACATTAATGAGACAGGTGGTTGTGATAGGTTGTTTGGACAATTTGTTGTGACAAGTTATTTGTACAGGTTTGGTGCATGGTTGATGCACTTGTTCATGGTATAGGTTGAGGTGCAAGTTGGTGCATGGTTGATGCAATTGTTTATGGTACGGGTTGATTATAGGTTGTTTGGTACATGTTGGTGCATGGTTCATGCACTTGTTTATGGTACAAATTGATTACAGGTTGAGGTACAGGTTGATTCATGGTTGATGCATGGTTCGGGTTATTGGTGCAATTTATTTGGTGCAGGTTGATTGGTACATGTTTACAGCAGTATATCTCACAGTGATAGTGTGATAGTGGTTCCATCATTCTACTCATATGTTAGGGTGGTTGGACGGGGCAAGGATAGGTGGTTGTAGCCGAAGAACATAGGGGGTTGTAGCCTCCTTCTGGTTGTAGCCACGAAATAGGGGAGTTGGAGCTTCCCTCAAGTTGTAGCCTAAAAAACTAGGGTTGGAGCCTCTTTCCAGTTGCAGCTGGAAAACAAAGGAAGTTGGTGCTTCTAATGAATGTAATTCTTCAAGACATATAAGATAAAACATTATGTGGTTTTCTCCCGCTTTGGGTTTCCACGTAAAACATTGGTGTACTGTGTATTTGTATGATTGTTCATTTGTTCATTGCTTATTTACTCTGCATTTATTGAATGATAATGATACATTGATATAACACTTGTATTATATGGTTAAAAAGGATTAAATTTCTCTATTACTGATTCACCCCCCTCTCAGTAATCCAACAGTTTGAGTATTCTATTTAATAATAAAGTGAAATTATTTGTTGTATACATTTTATTATCTTTAAAGGTTTGGAGAAAGTATACATAGTTCGTCCAAATTCTCTATTAGTGGCATAGTGGTTAATGACATAGTTAATGGAGTGACATAATGGATAATGAATAGAGTGAGTAGTGGATGAATTCTCTGTTAGTGACATATTGGATTCTCTATTAGTAAATAGTGGATGAAGTACACATAGCCATGTCTCTACCAAATTAACTACATGGGTAAGTGTACATTACTTACTTTTTAAAGTGTACATTACTTACTTTCTCTAATAGTGGATGAAGTACACATAGCCCTGTCTCTACCAAATGAGCTACATGGATAAGTGTACATTACTTACTTTTTCTTTAATATGAATCCCATTATATGGATGGTTGAAATAATGAAGGTTTACTTTGCTCTTAAGAAAAAAATGGGGCAAATTGGTGTTGAACTCATAATTATAAATCAAAAGCTCTAATGATTGCATTGATGTAATTAAATAAAGTTTAATCACTATAAATATTTAAGGAAGTAATTTATCTTTATTTGCATTTGTAGTTTAGTGGTGAGAATTCCACGTTGTGGCCATGGAGATCTGGGTTCGAAACCCTGTAGTGACACTAGTGAATTTGTTATTACTCTAAATTGGATTGACTCGTGATAATAAAGGTACTTTTGGTATATTTTTTAGATAATTTGTCTATGAAATATCAATGGGTGATTATTGGATTTTGTAGATTTAATATTTGATAATAAATTTATTTTCCATGTAAATGGAAAATAGTTTCACGTCACATTGGTTATACTTTGTTATTTTCATTCATTAAAAAAATTTGAATCCCTGTAGTGACACTAGTGAATTTGTTATTACTCTAAATTGGATTGACTCATGATAATAAAGGTACTTTCGGTATATTTTTCAGATAATTTGGTTATGCAATATCAACGGGTGATTATTGGATTTTGTAGATTTAATATTTGACAATAAATTTATTTTCCATGTAAATGGAAGATAGTTTCACGTCACATTGATTATACTTTGTTATTTTCATTCATTAAAAAATTAAGTAAAATTTATATAATTACAAAATTTAATATACAAAAATCTCAAAATAAGATATGCATCTTTCAACCCATTTGTGAGTCCCTTTCTATACAATATAGTTATTTTTTGTGATGTAAATAAGTATACATATTAAACATGTTACAAAGATTTAAAATTAGAAATTTAATTTAATATACAAAATTCTCAAAATAAGAAATGCATCTTTCAACCCATTTGTGAGTCCCTTTCTATACAATATAGTTATTTTTTGTGACTTAAATAAGTATACATATTAAACATGTTACAAAGATTTAAAATTAGAAATTTTAAAGTTATTTTCGGTATATTTTTAAGATAATTTGGTTATGCAATATCAATGGGTGATTATTGGATTTTGTAGATTTAATATTTGACAATAAATTTATTTTTCATGTAAATGGAAGAATGTTTCACGTCACATTGGTTATACTTTTTTATTTTCATTCATTAAAAAAATTAATTAAGTAAAATTTATGTAATTACAAAATTTAATATACAAAAATCTCAAAATAAAAGATGCATCTTTCAACCCATTTGTGAGTCCCTTTCTATACAATATAGTTATTTGTGAGTCCCTTTCTATACAATATAGTTATTTTTTGTGACTTAAATAAGTATACATATTAAACATGTTACAAAGATTTAAAATAAAGGTATTTTTGGTATATTTTTCAGATAATTTGGTTATGTAATATCAATGGGTGATTATTGGAATTTGTAGATTTAATATTTGACAATAAATTTATTTTCCATATAAATGGAAGATAGTTTCACGTCACATTGGTTATACTTTGTTATTTTTATTCATTAAAAAATTAAGTAAAATTTATGTAATTACAAAATTTAATATAAAAAATCTCAAAATAAAAGATGCATCTTTCAACCCATTTGTGAGTCCCTTTCTATACATTATAGTTATTTTTTGTGATTTAAATAAGTATACATATTAAACATGTTACAAATATTTAAAATTAGAAATTTAATTTAATATACAAAATTCTCAAAATAAGAGATGCATCTTTCAACCCATTTGTGAGTCCCTTTCTATACTTATTTTTTGTGACTTAAATAAGTATACATATTAAAAATGTTACAAAGATTTAAAATTAGAAATTTTAAAGGTATATTTGTTAGATAATTTGGTTATGCAATATCAATGGGTAATTATTGGATTTTGTAGATTTAATATTTGACAATAAATTTATTTTTCATTTAAATGGAAGATGGTTTCACGTCACATTGGTTATACTTTGTAAAAAAATTAAGTAAAATTTATGTAATTACAAAATTTAATATACAAAAATCTCAAAATAAGAGATGCATCTTTCAACCCATTTGTGAGTCCCTTTCTATACAATATAGTTATTTTTTGTGATTTAAATAAGTATACATATTAAACATGTTACAAAGATTTAAAATTAGATAGACCAGATTTTTTATCATCATATCAATATTTATATAAGTGTTTTTTTATATTAATTAAAACATATAATAAAATTAAAATATAAAATTTATTCAGTATCATAATAAAATATTGTTTTTCACCTTCACATACTCTATAAAGTAAAGTAGTTATTTATATTACTAAAACTAGTCACTTTTAATATTCATTTAAAAACTCCCTGCATGGGGTGACACGTTGATCGCATGCAGTTCATGAAATTTATTAAGCCTGTCTCCACCCTCGCCTTCACATATCGAATGGAGGATAACATTCAACGGGATTGTGTGCAGGCGAGAAAATTCCCTCGCGCGGGTTTAATGGAGCTCTCAGTGCGCCATGGAAGATGGACGACGATGGGTATGGGAGGCATGTGCAAGGTCACCTCAGAACCCTTGGTGCCCCTCCATTTCCTCCAGGTTTGTTATGGCTCCTCCAAATCAGCTCATATTTCACATTTGAGCTTTGCTCCTTCCACTCTCCTAGCTCTGCACTTTCTCAAGCTAAGTTCAGTCTGGTTTTCCCTCACCGCAATGCCACGAGAACATGGAAAGCCTAATAGGGGACCTTCTTAGTATATCTATGATCCTGATTTATGTAGGAACATAATGAAATACATAAATACACATAAACGCAAAGATGCAGTGGAAATAAGACTTCATTTCATTAATAACAAATGACTGAAAAATGCTTACAGACAGAATGGAAATAAACTAGCTAGGG
>JZKD02S1784579.1:96198-109164 GCA_000966675.3 Picea glauca | reverse complement strand
TGATAGATTGTGGGATCCCAAAGTGTACCCACACTCGTTCAAAGAAGAGTTTAGCAGTGGCTTCTGCTGTGATATTCTTCTTGTAGGCCATCATAATGGACATCTTCGAGAATTGATCGATGACCACAAAAACACAGTCATTGCCATGCTTAGTAGAAGGAAGGCCCGACATGTAATCCATAGAGATGGATTCCCAAGGTTGAATGGGGGTAGGAAGCGGAGTATAGAGGCCTTGCATCTTGATGGTCGATTTGGCAATGGCACAAGCAGTGCAGGACTTGATGTACTTCCCGATATCCTGTCGAAGGTTCAACCAACAGAAATAATTTTGCAGTACTGCCATGGTTTTCTTGACCCCGAAATGCCCAACGAACTGACTATAGTGCGCCTCCCAAATCATGTTGGCATGCTTTCTTGAAGGAACACAAAGGTGTCCTAGGTGACAAAGCAGGGCATCCTGGAGGTGAAAATTGCGAACTTGCTTACCCTCCAAGAGTGTATTGTATGTGTGGCTGAATTCTGGATCACTTGTGTAGAGAAGCGGCCAATCAAAAGTCTTGTGCCCACAAGAGTTGAGCATAGTGGTTAGCACCACGATGGGTGGTCGACTGAGGCAGTCTGCAGCATTATTGGTGCTGCCTTTCTTGTACTTAATGTTCAAATGAAACTGCTGCAGGTATGTGGACCACTTTTGATGACGATCGTTCTGCATTTTCCCTTGTGTCTATATGAACTGCAGGGGTCGGTGGTCTGTGTGGATGACCATTTCCTTTCCCAAAATGTAATGCTTCCATTTCCGACAAGCCTACACAATGGAATACATTTCTTTTCCATAAGTGGGATACTTTCGGACTGTGTCGGAAAGTGTCTCATTGTGATATGCCACCAGATTCCCATGTTGAGTAAGAACTGCCCCAATGGCATAGTCAGAGGCATCTGTCTAGATCTCAAATGGTTGTTGCAAGTCTGGTAATGTGAGCACTGGTGCAGAGCAGAGGCAATGCTTCAACTCCCCGAACGCCTTCTGTTGATATTCAGACCAAAAGAATTTTTCTTTAGCTCCTCCCTTGGTGACTTGACTCAAGGGCCAAGTGATATGAGAGAATCCCAACATAAACCTACGGTAGAAATTGGCAAGACTTAAAAAACTGCGGAGCTCTGTTAGGGTGGTTGGGGCTGGCGAATCCTGAATGACTTGGATATTTGTTGGATCCACATGCACCCCCCGCTCATCAATAATGTATCCCAGATACTGAACCTGGGTCATGCCAAAAGTGCATTTCTCCAAATTAGCACACAACTTGTGTTGTCGCAGTGTTTGGAGGATCTGTCAGATGTGGTGGAGGTGCTCTTCCCAAGTCTGGCTGAAGATCAGAATGTCATCCAAGTACACCACTACAAATGAGTTGGTGAATGGTCGTAGGATGTCATCCATTAGCCTCATGAAGGTTGCAGGGGCATTCATCAACCCGAATGGCATGACCAACCATTCGAAAAGGCCTTCCTTGGATTTGAAGGCAGTCTTCCACACATCAGAGGGTTCGATTGGTACCTGGTGATACCCCAACTTCAAGTCGATCTTGTTGAAATATTTCGCCCCCTTGAGTTGGTCCAGAAGGTCATCAATCCATGGGATTAGGTACCTATTCTGAACAGTGATCTTGTTCAGTGCCCGATAGTCAATGCAAAGTCTCCAAGTCCCATCCTTCTTCTGCACCAACACAATTGGGCTCCCACAAGGTGATGAACTCGGCCGGATGTGACCTTTCTGCAACAACGCCTGAATCTACCTCTTGATTTCATCATTCTCTAGAACAGAGCGCCGATAGATGGGTCCATTGGGCAGCGATGCACCTGGGGTCAGATCGATGAGGGCGCTTGACCTGGCAATGAAGAGGCGCCCCTGCAGGGGAGGTGAAGATGTCCCCGTACTCCTCCATGACCCTATCCATCTATTGTTTTCGTGTAGCAGGGCCCTGTCTGGAGGTCATGGCCACAGTCTTCCTCTTTCCCTCAGGGCGGATCATTAGGAAAACAAATTTCCTGGTTTTGGAAATGAGATTACTGCATTGTTTTGCAGTAACCAAAGAGATGGTGGTAGGCGGTGCTATCTCCAGTATCCTGTACAGCTTATTGCCCAAGGTGATAATAACAACACGAGGCCTGGACTCATACACAACATTTTGCTTCCACAAGTACGGTTGGCCTAATAATACATCAGAAACATCAAGAGGAGCAATGTCACATAATACCTCATCCGTGAAGGGCTTGATGCTATAGGGAAGGCGATTGTTGGCTGACGTGGAGGTCTCGTCCTTGGTGCAACCACCCAATGATGTATGGTTGTGGGTGTGCTGTGGTCGGAAAGCCCAGCTACTTCACAACCTCTATCGAGATGAGGTTCTTCTGGCTCCCGCTGTCGACAATGAATTGCAACGAGGAACCCTTTACCCACATCTTGGAATGGAAGAGATGCTCTGCCTCCTCTAGATCTTCTGGTTCCTCCTTCTGGATCTTCGTGGTGGAAACGGTGGCATTGGGCTCCGCATCGATAATCTGCTTCCCCCTGTCATTCCCCTTGTCGGGTTCTGATTCAGAGTTAGAGCATGCATCCGATTCAGAAGCCTTCAACTCGGCTACCAGTGACTGCTTGGCCCGACACTCACTTGTGTTGTGAGTGGAGCTCTTATGGAACTCACACCACTTCCCTGTGTCCTTTTTTGGCTTCGTGGTGTTTTTCTTTGCTTGTGGCTTTGGCGGGTTATCCTGGGCTGCTCCGCCTTGGCTTGGTCCTTTGTTCTGTAGTTTGGTGGTACCTTTCCCTTGCTTCAAATTCGCAGACCCAAAGTCTCGCTTTTTCTGTTTGAACTTCTTCTCAATCTTGGCAGCATATTGGTACGCCACACCAAGCGAGGAGATGTCGAGGAACTCCATTTATTCTTGAATGTATCTGTGCAAGCAACTACGGTACTTTAACACCAAATGTTTCTCTAAATATTTGATACCCAACTTTGTGCGTAGGGTATGAAACATATTCGTCATCTCATGCACATCTTGGTCCCTTTACTGCCACAACGTATTCCATTGTATGTATTTGTCCTCATAGCTCCCCAGGAGATAATATTGTTCCTTGATGGCGTCTCAGAAAGAATTCCAAGTGGGTGTGGCTGAGAATAGAGAGGGTTCCCCCTCTCCCTGTTGCTTCGAGTAGGTTTCCCACCAGTCCTTGACATGGGGGGTGGCTTTGAGGAGTGCAAAAATAATCCTTTCTCGGTCGAAAAATTCATGAACCAAGAAATATCCTTCTAACAGATTCAACCATATATCTATGACATCTGCATCTATTTGTCCCTCAAATATGGGAATGTTAAAGTTTACTTGTACCTTAAAAGAAGTGGTGCCTCCAGAGTGGCCGTTGGATGTCGATGCGCCGCTAGTGGGAATCCGTTGAAGAATCTGGGCAAAGTTGTCCATCATCGTGTTCCTTTGTTTCTCGAGGGCCTCCTCAAGCAACATTTTGATAGGATCTCCTACTCCCTCATCTTTGTTTTCTTCCCCCATGAGCGGTCGTCGGGGTTTGCGAGACTGATCTTGCAAAGGTTCAACTAGATCGAGCCCCAACTCCTTATACCCCGACCTCATTAGGGACATGCAAAGAAAGATCGAGAACGAGCAGACTAATCTGATACCACTGATCCCAATTTATGTAGGAACACAATGAAATACATAAATACACATTAACGCAAAGATGCAACGGAAATAAGACTTCATTTCATTAATAACAAATGATTGAAAAATGCTTACAGACAGAATGGAAATAAACTAGCTAGGGCGTTGGTAGCTTATCTCTGAGAAGAGATGTGGCGGCTACTAGCCTCTGAACTACCTGTTACAATGAGGCTCGAAGGCCTATATATTACTGAGAAATAATGGAAAACCCTAAACATCCAAAAACCTAACCCTAGGAGATGAAACACCAGAATATGGGCCCCGTTGGGGTAAATTGGTACATCAATTTCCCGGGGTCGTAACTTTGGCATACTATCTCCGTTTGACGCACATGATACATCATTAGAAATATCTATCCAAGGACTACATTGCTGACAACGAATATTGAGCCCGGGATGGACTTATATTCTCTGAATATGAGTCACCAAAAAATGTCATTTAGGGCCTCAAAACAGCTCCGAAAGTTCAGGACCTGAAGAACTGCTAAAAATAGTAAATTGTGCTACAATTAAGGAAACTAAAAAAATGAAGGAAAAAATGGTGTGGGTCCAAGTGGAATAGGCGGGTGGCCACCAATATCCACCTGGATCAATCTATGCATCCAGGAAGCGGCGCATCCACAAGCTTTCCCAGGCTTCCTCGACCTCACTGATTCGATGTGATAGGGAGAAAAAGTCGGCTCCAATGGCCTATGCAGAGGAGGAAATTCCATAAGAACCAATTACGGTTTCATCAGATTCCCTCCTCTACACAGTCTCGGACCCCTAATACCGTCCTAGCACCAGTTTTCCTGCCTCTCCTACAGAGTGTGCCATCGAAGGGACGACCTGTAAAATCTAGGAAGACCTTCCTTTAGCTGACCGCCCTTTTGAGCCTGCACTGTCCACCTCAGCTCTTGTCTGAGATCCACAATCTATTTGCTTCCTGGCACCAGAACATCTAGAGTGTTAGCACATAGAATTGTAGGGGTAAAAAAGAGTCACTTTGGTTTGGTTTTTTGAGTGATAATGTTTATAGGTCATAGGTTTTGAGTCTTTAGATTGTGGTCATAAACTTAGGTTTTGTTTTAAATAAGTGGAGTTATGTCTAGCCTTGGTCTAGAGTCTTTGGGTTATGTAATTTGTCATCATGACAAGGTAAATAAACCCCTATGAGTCACACCTTTGATTTTTAGATCATTACTTTGACATGTCACACCTCCAAGTTGTACACAAGGTTCCTCTTATCACCATCCATCCGTTTAACTATCAAGTCAAAGTTGGGTGTATGTGTTGCCAAATCACTAAGGGAGTTAGTAACGTACTCTCAGTACCTCATGCATTCATTTGTCATCATTGCAATTAAAGAATCGTATCCAAGAGGATTTCATTATTTTCAAAGCCTACATTTAACCACTTTTCAAGGATTATGTCACAGATCTTCTAACAGTCTCCTTGAGGTGTGCAATTTGAGTTTGAATTGGCACTGCAAACCCTCTATTTCCAGAATTGGTTGAAACCCTCGTTTTCTGCATCATTTTGAAGTGTAATCTTAGTCTATTGAAGAAGACCTCTATCAAAGCTGAAATGTATGGTCAAATCATTTGAGAACCTAGTCTGAAATTGTATACTTCATTAGTGCTACAAACGGATATCTATGTTGTTGAAACCCTGTTATTAGCAAGAAGCTTCAATTGTCTTCCTTTCATTTCAAATACTAATGGTTGTTCCTTTATTCCTCCTTGAAAGGTGTTGTATCTCATACCATTGATGTGTATAAATTTTTAGACAAGGTGGACTTTAGGAAAATATTTCTGTCATTAAACCATAAAACTCATGTTCACTTTGTTTTCACACACCAACTGTCATAACAAATTACAGAAAACAACCAAACAATGAGTATACATGTTGGCCAAGGTGGCTATCAAAAGAAGCTCCAGAACCAAAAGATGAAGACATTGAGCCTCCATAACCAACATCAGTTTTGGTCAAAGTTTCTATTTTCATGCATTTTACAACATTTTGGTGATGGCTATGAGTTTTAAACCATGATTAGCAGTTTTGGTGTTTTCCTCTAGTCATATATCAAGATAATGAAGTTTTTGCAGCATTTGTGGATTCCTGGCATAAGTTTTGAGGTGTTGAAGCTTTGCAAAAGTGAAACAGGTTGCTACAGGAAAGTTCGCAGGGTCGATGATGTGAATTGGTAATTTATGACAGTTTGTAAGCATTAGCACACAACATAGGATTGTTTTGATCTTAACTTTTGAATGCCCATATGGGTTCTTCTTAAATTTGGCATGGAGGAAAACGATGATGTTTTTGACTTGCTGACAAAAAAATCAGCCCGAACCATTAAATATTTTTGGAGAAAAGATGAAAACATCACCTACAAGAAAGTTTGCAACGCATGTTGTCAAAAGCGTTGCAAACTCTAACAGTCTGACAAATTCGAGCTATCAAAAGGTTTCTAGCTGTCAGGGAAGGTTCAAATGGTTTCCTAGGAGTTAGTTGGACATGAGGTACATGTATTCCATCTCCAGATCAAGCAGAATGACATGTTTTAAAAGTCATCTATCTCAATAGACAAGATCCCAAAAAATAGGAATTTGTTAGGTTTTTGTTGGAATCTTTTGTAACAAGACTCCTAAATGGAGGAGGATTCTATGTAGCTGCTTGGTTTCGACCTCCTTAACGTAGGTAGAGATCATTCACTATATATGAAGTAGATTTTGATAAGGAAAGGGTTGGAGTGATAGGAAAAAGGTTGTTACTATTTTGTAAACTCTGAGACTTTGTATATCTGGATGGAGGATTCTTGTGTAGTCAAAGATCAACTTGTGCTCATTTCTTTGTTCATGTTCTTTGTCTTCTTGCTTTAATGAAATACTGATTGATAAAAGATTTATCAACAAATTTGTTCGCAGAGTTATGCAGTGGATGATTTACTGTGTATTTTGTGAAACACCTCTTCTTGGAGCAAATATTTATTTCGCGATTAGAAGGATCCTAATTAATGAAATTTCAGCCATATGAATGTGTCAATCAAGCCTGATGTGAAATTGACTGTTCATCTTGATGTTTTTCTGCATTTTCTTCTATTAATCTTTCAAATATGTGCTGGTTGGAGATTATGATAGCTCTTTTTACTGGAATATAGTCTTTGGAATTTCATGCATTAGATCAGGGTTTGAACCTTATCAGTTTGATCCATTTTTTTAATATAATCACTCATTCAACTCTAAACATTCTTATGGGTACTTGGATTACAATTACAACAGTCTAAGTGTGACTCTCAGTGCTAACATGGAGCTCATCTTTGAGATATGAAGGGACATGATGGAGCAATTCCACATGCATACTGTACTCATCAGCCAACTTGACATCATGTTTGAAGCGCTCTCGAGCTCGCAAAGTCAACAACTTTGCCCGACCTACGCACAACTGTACATCTTCACTCCTCACGACGACACTCATGATAGAACAGGTTTTAATGGTTCTTTTGATGATTAATCCTTTAAGCTCTTTGCACTTCTTTTGCAAAAAAACAGAGAATTTTCTGTATTCCTATTCATATTTCTTATTCCATATTCTGTTCGGATTTCTTGTTGCATGTTCAAATAGTTTTGTCTCAATACTATTCTGCCACATGTTCTAGTTTCCAAATGTTTGGCGAAACAAGTGGGGGATTTTTTCTTTTTTTCCAACCAAAACATAAGAGTGTCATCTATTTCGATTTCCACTTATTTGGAAAAACAGATGGTTACCCTCCAAACATGACTTGTTATGTATAATTACAACTATTTTTTTTTTTGATGAATTAAAACCTTTATATATATTTATATATATATATATATATATATATATATATATATACGCTTCAGTCTGCACAAAACTACACCACTTAATTTAAAGTCTAATATTTACGTTTCCAAACATCCCTTTGGGGTCATTCTTCCACGTGCTTTCCTACCCTTTTAAAAAAAATACTTCAAACACATAAGTATTTAGAAAATACTCACAAGTGCAAGTTGCTCAACCACGTCACTTGTACGCTTTTCCCTTTATGGACCAAAAGCTATTCCAACTTGTGAAGGGTAGGTGGGGTAATTCATCCACTAGTGAAGGAAAAGGAAAACTTGGATGAGTGGTGAGTAAGTAATATGTGAGATGTGATCGTCACTTGTGAATGTAATGATTGAACTCGATCTTCAACCATAAAAAGGGATAATAAGCTTAAAACAATTTCCTAGAAACATTCGTTACATGTTCAAAATTTGTTCAAACACTCAATTTTTTTACCACATTATTGTAACATTTTTTTGTTTACGTAAATTGTATATTATATAATGTGTTATATGCATGTTTAAATAGATATATGACTTAAGGAAAGCCTATGATTGTGTGGATTGAGACTTTTTAAGACTTATTTTGATATCAACGATATGCAAAATACAATTGACCAATTGGATTATGGCCTGTGTGTCGTCATCAACCTTTGCAGTTTTAATAAATGGGGAAGCCACAGATTTTTTTAGGAATGGAAGGGGATTGCGTCAAGGGTGTTCGTTATCGCCCCTACTTTTCATCCTTGTCATGTAAGGGCTCCATTTACTATTAAAAAAAGCACTCGGAGAAGGTAATATCACATGTATTAAAGTTTACCGTCTTTTTAAGATTCTACATGTACTGTTTATTGATGATGTTATTATTATGACGAGGATGACTTTAAAGGAATGGTGGGATATAGACAAAATCATTTGTTTATTTTGCAAAGTCTCCGGACTAATGGTTAATCACTCAAAATCTACAGTCCATTATGTAGGGATTTCGGACAATGATCTTACTCCCTTCAAAAATCTTCTTCCCTTTTCCTTTATAGAGCTTTCTTCATGATTCAAATATTTGGGATACTGGTTAAAGACGGGATCCAACAGGGCTGAAGATTGGGACTGGTTGCTAACAAAAATTACTAAGAGAATAGAGATTTGGTGCAATAGATGGCTATCATTGGGGGGAAGATACCCTTTGGTGAAAATTGTGCTAGAGGGCCAACTAGTATATTGGATGTCAATGGAAGCTATTCCCCGATCAGTTTTAAATCAAATCAGAAAATTGATGTTTAAGTTCATGTGGAATGGAAGCAAAGATTCACAAAAAATCCACTTATGCAGATGGGAAGTACTCTCAAGACCAAAAAGTTGGGGGTTTGGGGTCTTAGAAATATGGTATCATTTAATATGACGCTCAACGCTAATACGTTGTGGAGGGTATTGACTGAGCGGGGAATTTGGCACAAGATCTTAAGGGATAAGTACCTGAAGAATATTACAGTTATTGATTGGCTCAGGATGGCAAGTCAAAGAGTGAGCACAACTTCAAGGATGTGGAATAGCTTGGTTCAAACTGTACATGTTATACTTCATTGGTTGAGTTGGTCTCCAGGAAAAGGACATAACATAATTTTAGGAAGAGATTGAATCCTTGGAATGGGAAAAAATTCTATCCTGTCCGTATAGTTAAGATCTATTCTTATCCAGGAAGGAATCATTTCATTGGACCTAGCATCGATCAATCAAGATCCGAATACATTATCTGAGAATTGGATTAGTTGTAGGGAATTGGGGATCTCGGGCAACCTAGCATCAAAATGGAAACTATTTTGTGATAACTTAAATGAGGAAGGGGTATCACTCAATGAGACAGAAGACTCTTTGATCTGGACAGGAGGAGACTCTTCCGATAGATTGTCTGTGAAAAATATCTATGCAGCTCTAATCTCTAATTTAGAATGGCCACAGGTGAATGGCTGGAAAACAAACTTTGGAAATGGAAAGTTCAATTGAAGAAAAAAATCTTTATATGGATGGCTGTTGAAAATAAGATACTAACGTGGCAAGTATTACAGGGTAAAGGTTGGCAAGGTCCCGACTAGTGCCCTTTATGTAAGGTTGATAATGAAGACATTGATCATCTACTAGTTCATTGCAAGTTTACTCAGTCAGTATGGGGCAATTTATCAATCCGTCTTAGACAAAATTATCAATGGAAGGGACGATCCCTTAATCATTGTTTTGAGTCTTGGGTAAAAGACAAGCGTTGTCCAATCAATCTGGTTGTCCACCTTTGTTGTTTTGTTTGGGCCAAAAGAAACCAAGTTATTTTCGAGGATAAATCCCCTTCTTGCTGGGCAGTCATATTTAAAACGTTAAAAAACCTATATCCTGGTAACAACCCAAATTTTGTGAATGCTATTAAATGGAGCTCAGTTCTTCAAGAAGTTGATCATATAATTGCCCTTTTTGATGGAGCGTCTATCCTGAAGGGTAGGAACTTTGGGGCTGGGGGAGTATTAAAATTTCCTGATCAGAAAGCTTGTAGATGGCATATAAATGGAGGTAGTGGTACAAACTCCAAAGATGATTTATTGGGGGCTTGGGTGACTTTAACTATTGATAAACTGTGGAAAATTACAAAGTTAAAAATCCTTGGCGACTCGAAGGTTATAATCGACTGGCTCAACACCAACAATATTTTAAATGCTATCGATTTAGAAGGAAGGAAATGCAGAACCAAGGATTTATCTTCTCTGTTCCAAGAAATCAGCTACATCCACATCTACAGGGAGCATAACAAGGAAGTAGACCGCCTATCCAAACAAACACTTCTTGGGCCTTAAGGTAGATTAACATATTACTTTTGGGAAAATGGGAAGGCGGATCCACCGACTCACCTTAAGCTTTTTAAAATCTACTTGCTATAGCTAGTTGGAATATTGGTATTGTGTGTTCATTGAGATATTTTGGGTGACTAATCTGGGGAGACCAATTTTGTGTCTTAATTTTGGGAAGGAAGGGATACACAGATTTGTTTTTTCAGTTTCTGTAGTAAAGGACTATTGTAGTCACTTTCAAAATTGTATTAACTCAGTTGAGATTGTCGAGTCATAACTATTATAGAGCTGGATGGTGATGTAGAAAGTCTCTGATTAGTAGATGTCTATTTGATGTTTTTGAAGACTGTGGGATGACCATATACTTTTGGTATGGTTTGAAGATGTAAATGAAATTATAATCTTAATATAATTTTGAGCAAATTTTCATTGGAAAAAAAATTAAATATATGAATTGTTTAGGTTACTAATAATTGTTAAGATTAATGTATACAACATTGTTATAATTTTGTTTCAATATATGTAATAATTAAAATTAAATGTTAGTGGGTTTGAATATCATTGTAAGTTATTTGTACCATAATTGCAAGACTATAATTTTAGAGACCCATATTGAACTAGGTTAAAATTTGGTAGTAACTGAATAAATATAAATATTAATATCATAGTGTAATCACTTTAAGGAAGGACTCTAGTACAATGAGGATAACCTAGCTTAAAAGTTTAAGAGTTTATAAAGCAAAGCATAGAAATATGTACAATAATGATTTATGGAATAAAAGTACTTTTAATGTTTAATTAGAGTTTAAAGAATAAATAAATTAAAATTAAGCTAGTAATTACTTATCATGTGATTTTTAATTTTCCTAAATCTAATTTTGTCCTAAACCTATTAATGTCTTTTATTTACCTTTTGTAATAATAAATAATTGAGAAATAATTTTCCTAAATCTAATTTTGTCCTAAACCTATTAATGTCTTTTATTTACCTTTTGTAATAATAAATAATTGAGAAAGGAAGTGTTGTTTTGGTTAGTAGTATGAAAGGAAAGTAAATTGATATTTTATGGGTATTAGTGTGAAAGGAAAGTAAATCATTGCTTTTGATTATTGAAGTGAAAGCAATACAAGACATTAATAGGTTTAGGACTATCTTAGCTTGTTTAGGACAAATAATAAATGTCTTTTATTTACCTTTTGTAATAATAAATAATTGAAAAATAATTTTCCTAAATCTAATTTTGTCTTAAACCTATTAATGTCTTTTATTTACCAAAAGCTAAGATCTATCCCACTATCTTAGCTTGTTTTGGAAGAGCTACATTTTTGGAGGTGTTGCAATACAAAAGAAGTGGGTAGAGTTCCTACACACTGGAACTCTATGGGGAGTTGTTTCTTATGCCAAGGGCCTCTTGACAACACAACAACATGTAATCAGTTGGACACTTTACGACTACTACCGTATTTATGTACATAGTTTCCTATTGAGTTGAACCTTAAATGAGTGAGCCACTAAGTATTCTCATTGAATTGGATCCTTGCAAGGGGGCATCATCAGTGTCTTGGTGTTTGCCTTGGTTAGGAGGAAAATCATCCATAGAATGTGATTTCCCTATGGTTGTCATTGGAGCTAAACACTAATTTACATCTACTAACTAAACATCCTGGAAAAAAATTGAATATAGATAAGTACTAAGTTTTTAGTTGTTTTTCAACTATTTGATCTACGATATCAACTTTAAATATTAAAATTTTATACTAAATTGAATAACAACACCACAACAAACTAATTTAATTAATATTATTATAAATACTTTTAAAAATATTTTTAAATTATTATTATTTTTTTTAATCCACTATATATATTTATTAGTTTAGATTACAATAAATTTATATTATTTTTCAAAATGTATTCAAATATTTTACATAAAATTATATTAAAATTTTCATTTTAATAAAAAAAAGAGATGGAAACTGGCCCATACAAATGTTCGTGCAACATAACTCGAATTCTCTTACCATCAACAAAATTTTCATAAAATCCTTTATTTTTCTAATAAAAAACTAAATGAGTGGTGCTTTTTTGAATCGATGAAAATTGAGGATCGATGCTTGACTATATTTTTCCAAGTAATTTCGAATTTTTTGTTTAGACTTTTCCCATTTTACTTTATTCATATTTGAATTTTGCTTTTTGCTTTAGATAATTAATTACGAACTTCACATAAATCTCTAATTTCATATTAGAATAAATGTTTAACTTAAAACATTACTTTATATGGGAGATGAAAGTATACCTATGTGCGCCTGATTGGAAAGTGAAGTTAAACATGGTGTTACCATCATGTTAGATTAAAGTTCCTTCATATATCATTAAACATAGGTGTGAGAACATTAAATGCTTTTTAATTTTAAAACCTTTTGTTTATTATTAATTTAATGAACATCAAATACTTTTTAATTTTAACTAATTCAATTTTAAATTTTTGTTTTTATTATTATATTTAATTTAATAAATTTTTAGTAAGATAGTATTTATTATCCATTTAAATATTTTATAATTTTAAATGATTTAATTTCAATTTT
>JZKD02S1784579.1:60105-96148 GCA_000966675.3 Picea glauca | reverse complement strand
ATACCCATATTAGATCTCATTTTCAAAATATTGATCACACTACCAACCTTCCTAACCTCTTAACTCAACAAAAGTATGGTGATCTTGGAAAGCTTCTCTTAATGCTTTTCGAGCGAGCACAGAAACAAAATTCTAAAGAATCATAAGTAATCACTTGCCCTCTTAAGGTCAGATAGACCAATTAGATCTTAGTGGATGTTAATCATCATCATCATGATTAATTTAATAAATATAAAATATTTTTAATTTTAATTATTCAATTTTAAAACTTTTTATTTATTATTATTTTTAATCCATAATTTTTAAATAATATAATTGGTTGAAAAAAAAAAAACTTAATAAATTTGAAAGTATTTGACAAAACCTCTCTAGCTTCACTTTAAGATAGAATAATTTTTAATGACAAAATTTATTGTGAAGAGGGAAGCTTAATGAATATGAAATATCTCTTAATTCTAATTATTTAATAAAAGTTTTTGGTGATTATCCTTTTCATAAATAAATTTCCATATTATTTTATAAAAGTTTTTGGTGATTATCCTTTTTCATAAAGAAATTTCCATGATGTTAATCCCCTTACCTTTGAAAAGATAGACTGATTAAAGAGTGTTAATCAAAGTGTTCTTGGCATCTAAGGGAAGGCATAGACTGATTAAAGAGTGTTAATCAAAGTGTTCTTGGCATCTAAGGGAAGGCTTGGCCATGGTTTATGTCTTGGCCATGGTTTATGTCTTGCATAAGTTGAGACACTATTTGTTGGGATTCCATTTCAAGATGTTTACAGATGATTCTGCATTCAGATATCTAGTGAACAAGCCAGGGGAGAATCATCAAGATGTTTACAGATGATTCTGCATTCAGATATCTAGTGAACAAGCCAGTGTTAAGGGAGAATCATCCAGATATCTAGGGGAGAATCTGCAGATGGTTATTGCTTTTTCAGGAATATGATTTCGAAGTTATTGTAAAGCCAGGGGAAATGAATGCGTACCAAACCATTTCTCATGAATACTGATTGGATTGATTGGAGAAGACTTTGAAAATATATACTGATTAAACAGTGTTAATCAAAGTGTTCTTGACATCTTAGATGGGCAAGCGCAACCAAACTTCAGTCTCAAGTGGTTATCTCTGACTGGAGATCCAAAATCTAAAGTGAAAAGCCAAATGGAAATCTAAAATCACCCACGACTATGGGCAGATGAGCGAGCAATTTCTTTATGTGTCACATAGGATGGACCTGTTTCACCGTTTTACAGTCTCTGTAATCAATAGAGCGATGACTTGACCAGGGAACTCAGTTTTGTTTCATATTTTTTTTTTTGTTGCTGAGAGTGCTACATCAGCGACCGAGCCTCTCTAATTATATTATAAATTAACGACCATCCTCGTTGCAGATATTAGTTTGAGGGTTGCCAGCTACCAGAGCATTTTAGATCTAATAGATCACACACTTTGAAATCTTATCCGTGGATGTTGATGTTCTGCCAATCTTGTCCATCTCCCAAAACCCCACGCATTGTTATTAGGTGAAAGCACTGCTTTGACTGCAGAATCTTGTTTTGTTTGGTCTATTTTATATGTGCATGATGTACCTAATCCTTCTGCGACTATGCCTATTTAAGGATGGGCCTGCTGATCGTGCAACTACACCAGCTTCGTTATTATAATGTGGTGTTGAAATGCGGGATTAACACTTTTATTTATTGAATTCAGCTATCTAGTTTTTGAGTTTTGTTGCAGTTCTGGTGTTGATTTTGTGCAGAGATATGGAGTTTTCAGTGACAGAATTGCATTGGGCAGTGAGATCAAATGATGTGGGCATGATAAAAAAGCTCCTGGAAGGAGGAAACCCAATACAGTGCTCAGATTCAATAGGCCGGACTCCCCTTCATTGGGCCACTGTTTTGGGACACGAGGAGGCCTTGAAATCTCTGCTACTGAACACATCCAGGCAACTCATAGATTTCAAGGATAATCTTGGGAGGACTTCGTTGCACTATGCGTGTGCAGGAGGTAGGACTCAGTTTGCAAGCATTTTGATAAAGAGGGGAGCCTCTGTAAATTCTAAGGATTCCAAGGGGAGAACTCCATTGCACTATGCAGCACAGAATGTGAAGCTGGATATGGTGGAGTTGCTTTTAATGAATGGTGCAGATAAGGATGTGGGGGATTGTAATGGAGTGAGAGCATGGGATTTGGCTCTGAAATGGGGTTGCCCAGATGGGTTTGTGGTCCTTAGGATTGAATCTGTTCATTTGGGTAGTGCTGCGGAGCCAAAAAATGGATGCAAAAAAATAGTAACTTCAAATAACAGGAACTGGATCCGAAATCAAGATTTTTGTTCAGAGAAATCTTCATCCCTGGATATGCTTCTGAGTGAATGGAAAAAGGCCGAAGCCCAGAAAAAGAAGACAGAATCCATTAATAGTCTAAAGGAAGCATTGAAAGCATGGAGAGAAGCTGAAGAAGAGGCCAAGCAAGTGAATCAAAGAAAATCAATCCATCAATCTGTTTCAATTGTCGAAGGCCATAGAAATGAGGTTTCTGCTTCTTCTTCTTCTTCTGTATTTTCTTCTCCGACATCAACAGTACAGGCTGTAAATAATTTCATACTGGATAAAGCAACAAGAATGGTTGCCTTTTCTACCCACCCAAATGGGATTTTTGGCTCCCAAGCCCTCCCTTCCCAGTTTTGGCATGCTGATGAAACAGAACAGAAGGATAAGACAGATGATGTTTGGGGTTGCACAGAGTGGGAGTCCCCATTGACAGGTGAGGAGATAAGGCCAATCAGTGGTGGGATGGAAAGATGGGAGGGAGTGATGGAATCGAAATCAAGATCAAGGTTACCTACAGAAACATGGAAGGAGTCTTGGCTTCAAGGAAGAGATGATGCACCAGCTTCGCCAATTGAGGCAATATGATATCATTCAAAGCTACGAACAGAGGTTTAATCGGGACTTTACTTTCTGGAAAATATCCGAGTGGGCTTGAATGTTTTTTCTTTTAATTTTCTCTCGATGCTGGACTCGTGGAATGTCTGTGTGTGAGGGGTATTTCAATAACTAAAGCAACAGAAGGAAATTATGTTGGATCTATATCGGAGTCACGTACAGAAACACAGTGAATCTCAGCATGAGCTTCTCTAATCAAAGCGACATGAAGCCCAACAAAGCTTCCATTGTGGCTTTAACTTGTTTTTTGTTTACTCTGTGAGCAGCAATATAAGAAAAATACTGAAGCGGTATGAAATCATTTTGTTCATTTATTTTTGGATTTTGGAGTGTGACGTATCTGCTTGGTGGTCTTTCTAACTGAAGTTTCAGAGGGAATCAGGGATTCTGGTTTAGGTCAGTGTCACTTGATGTATGTTTTGATCTGCCAAAGATTACTTCAAGAAACATGGAAAAAAACTTGAAGCCGACCATCGGATATGCCTTGAGACTTTATTTTATTTCTTGTAAAGTTACAAGAAAAATAATCAAATGGGTTTGGATGGATGGTTTTCTTTAATATCTCTTTGGATTCAGTGTATGTGTTTTTCTCAATAATGGAATTGTCTTTCTTTGTCAGAAGCACTGAAAAAATGCATAGCCAAGACTAAAGTTACATTGTAAGTGTTTTTTTCAATAGAACTATGATTATTGGATGATTGAGTGGTCCTGAATTACTATGATGGGATGGTTAAGTGGTCCTGAACTATGATTATTGGATGGTTAAGTGGTCCTGAACTATGATTATTGGATGGTTAAGTGACCCCTAAGGAAAGATATGACATTGAGTATATATTTTTCTTAATTAAAACTATGCATATTGGATGGTTGAGTGGTCCTGAAATGGTCAAGTGGTTCTGAACTATGATTATTGGATGGTTAAGTGACTCCTAAGGAAAGAGATGACATTGAGTATATATTTTTCTTAATTAAAATTATGCATATTGGATGGTTGAGTGCTCCTGAACTATGGTTATTGGATGGATAGGTGATGGTTAAGTGCTCTGAACTATGGTTATTGGATGGTTAGGTGATTCATAAGGAAAGAGAGATTGACATTGAGTATATACATAACTTGTGCTAGAGATTGACATTGAATATATACATGTCAAATTGGATTACTTGTGCAAGAGACAAGGGACTTAGAGTATAGTTAGTTTGGACACATTATATAGCTTAAAGACGGTTTTTCTTCCTTACATATATAAGGGAGAGTTGTAGAAGTTTAGAGGTTAATTAAAGTTTAAATAAAAAATATTTATTTTCAACTTTTTTTTTATAACTATTGTATAAGATTAAGTTGTTTTTTTAAATTTATGTTATTTATGTGGTTTTAAGAGATTTGTTAAAGTATGTAATATGGAACTTAGTTTTTTAACTTTTGGATGATCATGGTTGTATTTTATGGTTGGAAATTGTTATCCCACTCTTGAGACTTAATGTGAGAAACTATATTAATAGTGCAACTTTAATATAATGTAATCACCAAACAATGTATAACTTAGAGAAGAAGGAATATATGAAGGATGAATTTCAATTTGTCATGGTTACTCTTTCATCTTTCACCATGCTCTAATATTTACTTAATGTTTCTAGCCTCTAAATATAGATTCCTCCAATTTGAGTTTGGTGGAGAGCCCTTGGTATATCACCAACCATGCAAATGCTCTTAACTTATATGAAATTGTATAAGACCAAACACTACTTAGTCTATTATCCAATGAAGTGAAGTTCATTATCTTAGCTACTTCATCACTTATTTAAAAGAGGAGCCAAGGACACATATGTGTGCATGATTTAATACGTATTCTTATTGATAAATTAAAAAACTATCACCATAGAACCATGACCAATCTTTCCTATTGAAGCCTTCAATAAAAAAATTCAACATACGTAAATCCTCTCGTGCAATAAGTGCATGAAGCTCCCTTACAAGGGGCCTAGATTCTAATGCACATTTCCATTAGTGTTCTTTATAGTAGCTAACTTATCGTTTTTTTTTTTTCAAATGTTGTGTACAATCATCTTTCAAGTAAGCAGTTGCACTATAAGGGTAATTTATGTGTCATCAAAATCAATACCGAAACACATTTAGCCTCATGTATTTACTGAGGTGATTTTGAATTTGGCTCTTAACATTAATACAAGTTCAACCACATACCTCTATAGTATTCAAAAACAATTCTAAAATATATATAAAAAATGTGTATTGAACTCTTTAGCTATGTTTTGGGTCCTAGATGGACATAAAAGGCACAAACAATATGTTGGAGTACATGCAAAACATTCTTCTTTTCAAGGGACATCCATTTTTAGCCATTCCTAAAATTTAGGAGGTTGCCTATTTTTAGCAGTGATATGTATAGAAAGTCTAAATATATGGCATTGATTGGGGAACTAATGCACAATGGATGTGGATAACTTAGCCCCTTAGGAAGTACACATTTCCTTTATTTTTAATGGAGTCAAATTTATCATTTACCACTTAGTGACCCGTGATATTTGTTGTGCCTCTAAGCTCACAAAAAACGAATTTACAACATAGAATAAAGAAAATGGAAAATAACAATCACACAAGAGATAACATTTTTTACTTGGTAAAACCATTAGCGGGGAAACATCCACGAGACAATGGAAATCCGTAATTTTATTGCTCAAATAGGGAGATTACAGATGCTCACGGGCTTACTATCCATTTCAAAAACCTGCCTCTATGGGGTACAAATTTATAATCTATGCTTTCACTGATTGAACTAAGATTAAAATCGCGAGATCCAAAAATATGGGTAAATAAGTTACGATCTGACTGAAACCCTGCACAAGATTCGCTGGCGGTTGTCACACATTCAACAATCTCTACCTTAACAACAATTAACTGATTACCTTCCCCGGAATCATTCATCGCCTCTTCTGCAAGCCAAGAGAAGCCAAACACCACCACAACTTCTCTAACAATATTGGTTTCGTGAACATGTTTGCATAATTTTCTTGTATATGGACCTTTTCCAGAGCCACTACACGTTCATCAATAACTTGTCTTACAAAATGGTATTTAATAACAATATGCTTTGTTTTGCTGTGATAAGTTCTATTTCTTGTCAAATGAATAACACTCTGACTATCCTAGAATACTTTCACCTTGTCTTGCATCCTTCCAAACTCACCCAACAAACCCTTTAACTAGATTGCCTCCTTGCAAGCATGTGAGGAAGCTATATATTATTCCTCTGTACTGGATAAAACAACTATGTTTTAAAGCTTTAACATCCAACTAATAGGTCCTCTTACAAGAGTAAATACATAACCTAAAGTCGATCTCCTCTTGTCCAATCACTTGAAAATATGAATCAACATAACCACAGACTAAATCTCTGCAACCATTAAAGATGATACAATAATCACTTGTGCCTCTCAGATATTGAAGCATCCATTTCGCTATTTCCCAATGCTCTTTACCTGGATTTTCCATATATCTACTGACAACACCATTTGCATGTGAAATATTCGGTCTTGTAATTACCATTGCATACATCGAAATTCCTATTGCGCTGCCATAAGGTACACAAGACATATAATGTTTTTATTCCTTATTACTAGGACATAAACCCGAAGAAAGCTTAAAATGGGAAGCCAAAGGGATATTTGCATGTTTCACATGATTGACACAGAATCTCATGAGTATCTTCTCCGCATACCTTTGTTGTGATAACTATAGCTTACCATTTTCCATGTCTATGTGTATTTCTATGCCCAAGATTTGTTTTTCTGCTCCTATATCCTTCATGTCAAATTTCCTAGCCAACTACGCCTTCAACTTGTTGATCTCAACCATGCTTTTTCTTCATCAACATATAATACCAAGATAATGGATATGCCATTTAAATTTTGGAGTAAACAAAATGGTCATACTCACTTCTTGTGAAATTTTGGCTCACCGTTAAGGAATAAAACTTCTTGTACCATTTCCTGGGAGACTGCTTCAGGCCATACAATGACTTCTTTAGTTTGCAAACAAACATTTTCTTATGATCTTGAAAAAACCCTTCTGGTTGTTCCATATATATTTCCTCATCCAAATCTACATGTAAATATGTTGTTTTAAGATCTAGCTGTTGTAACTCAAGATCAAGTAAATCAACTAGTGCTAACACAACACGAATTGAAACAACCTTAAGAACCAGTGAAAAAATTTCAGAAACCAATACCTTCCTTTTGAGAATACCCTTTTTCCACCAGTCTTTCTTTATAACTTTCAACTTTATCATCAACACCCTTTTCAGTTTGTATACCCACTTGCAACCAACAACCTTCTTTCCCTTCGAGAGTTCTACCAGGTCCCATGTTTTATTCCTCTCTAAGGCATCAATTTCTTATTCCATGGCTATTTTCCATTTGGAACTTTCAGTACCATCCATCGCTTCCTGATAACAACTAGGTTCCCCATCATTATAAATCAAAGCCACGAATGAAACATAATTATCATACCATATAGGAGGATTCCTGACCTGAGTAGATCTCCTTAGAGATGGTTGTGGGATTTCCACATTTTCCTGGAATTTTTTTGCATCCTCATCTTCTTCCTCTAGAACATATTTATGTTCGTCCTTTCCTGTAGATCATCGAGTCTTGAACTGAATCTATTGAATTCATGGTACATGTTCTTGTGTCATTTCAACTCCTACCATGTCTGATTTTATGAGAGAGGATTCATCAAATACTACATATCTACTTATGATGAGTTTGTGGGCAGTAGGATCCCATAAATTGTATCCCTTAACTCCATCATCATAACCAACAAATACATACTTCTTTGATCTAGGATCTAACTTAGAATGTTGATCTTTAGAAATAAGAGCATAATCATCAAAACCAAAAAAAATCAGATTTGAATAATCACACAAATGACATGTCCATACCTCTTCCAAAATCTTACATTTTATTGCAGTTGATGGTGACCAATTTACCAAATAGCACACTCTAAAGACTGCTCCTTCCCACAACTCTTGTTGCATCTTGGCATTCATGAGCATGCTCCTTTCTCTCTCTAAAAGAGTACTATTCATGTGTTCAACAACACCGTTTTGCTGAGGAGTATAAACAATGGTTTTTTTCCTTTCGATCCCAACTTCCTTGCAATAATTTACAAATTCCAAAGATGTGAACTTGCCTCCATTATCTATTCTCAAACACTTGATTGAGATTCCAATGCTCTTTTCAATCAAATCTCCAAACTGCTTAAATACATTAAACACATCAACTTTTCTTTTTAGTAAATAGACCCACACCTTTCTAGAGTAATCATCTATAAATGTCACAAAATATGATGATCCTATAAAATAAATTGTAGGGGATGGCCCCCAAACATTTGAATGAATATAATCAAGGATACCTTTACTTGTATACAATATGACTATCTTTTTTAAAATTTTGTCGACACTGCTTCCCCAAAATACAATGCTTGCAAAAATTCAAATTAAGGGATTTTAAACTTGGAAGTAACTTATGATTAATCAATATCTTGAACCCTTTCTCTCTCATATGGCCTAGTCTATGATGCCATAGACAATTAGTTTCATTTGCTTCCTCAAATACTAATGCTGCTTCATTTATCTCAGTACTTGATCCAGGTGGATATCAATGGCCAACCACCTATTCTAACTGGCTCATCTTCGCAGTTTTTCAGTTTGGCAGTTGTTTCCTAGTTTTCGGGTTGTGAAATTTTGGGGCCGTTTTGAGGCCCTAAACAATGTTTTTATGTCTCGCCACAATCAAACTATAAAGAAAGTTATATTTTTACAACATAATGTGTATTACTCAGATATACCTTTCCAACAGGCTATCATGCACCTAAAACAAAGATCGTATGCAAAAGTTACGACCTAGGGAAGTTGACGTACTAAATTACCCCAATGGGGCCCACATGAATTTTGGCGCTTCATCTCCTAGGGTTAGGTTTTTGGACATCTAGGGTTTTGGCATCATGTTTATTTTAAAAAATATTTCAGAGCCTCATTGTAATCATCTTCTTGTGAATGAGTGCAACCGTCACATCTCTTCTTAGAGATAAGCCGCCACCATTCTAGAAAGCTTGTTTTTAGCCTACATTTTACAGTTTCAACATATTTCCTTATTGAATAGAAGCCAATTTTATTGTATCTTTGTTATTTTTCCTTGTGTCTTTGTGTGAATAATAATAATAATATGTGTTCATTTCATTCTTCTCATAAAATTTGTATCAGTGGTATCGGAGCGGTTTGCTCCTTATCGTTGTTAGTGCATGTCCCCGACGAGGTCAGGGTATAAAGAGTTGGGTCTCAAGATTGTTTCTCTTGAGGAAAAATGTTGGCATGTTTTACAGGCAGTGTATGCTTTTCATTGATGGAAAGTACAACATTGATGATGGCTTGAGTACAGGTATAATGTGCTAGGCGGGTATCAGAAGTATTTTGGGAAGATGTAGCAGAGCAAGCTCGTGAAGACCAAAAGAGATAGTGCAGAGGTGCACATAGAGTGCGAGAGTGTGCTTGTTCATTTGATGACAAGAATAGGAAGGCAAAGTATTTGTTTTCCATTGATGGCAAGCTAAGCCCGACGATGACAAACAAGAGAAAGCGGCGAGACCAGCTACGTAATGATGATCGCATGGAAAGATCAGAAGCGTAAACTCCATTTCAGAGTTTGGGATTCTGGGAGATGGAGGAGTCAATGAAGAAACTCACAATAGGAACTGCCAAAATGTGAAACGCCGATAATCCTGAAAGAGGCACATCAACCAGAGTTTCGGATACCAGGAGTTGGAGGAGTCAAGAGTCAAGACTCTTCATCACAGGAGTCCCGAAGTGTCGAAATGAGAAAAGCCAAAAATCCTGAAACAGGCACATCAACCGGAGTTTTAGATACCGGGAGTTGGAGGAGTCAAGAGTTGAGACTCTTCATCACAGGAGTCTCGAAGTGCCGAAATGCGAAACACCAAAAAATCCCGAAACAGGCACATCGACCAGAGTTTCGGATACCGGGAGTTGGAGGAGTCAAGAGTTGAGACTCTTCATCACAGGAGTCCCAAAATGTCAAAATGAGAAACGCCGAAAATACTGAAACATGCACATCAACTGGAGTTTTGGATACCGGGAGTTGGAGGATTCAAGAGTCAAGACTCTTCATCAAAGGAGTCCCGAAGTGATGAAATGTGAAGCGCTGAAATCCCAGAATAGGCACATCAACCGGAGTTTTGGATATAGGGAGTTGGAGGAGTCAAGAGTCAAGACTCTTCATCACAGGAGTCTCGAAATGTCGAAATGCGAAATGCCGAAAATCCCAAAACAGGCACATCAACCGGAGTTTCGGATACTGGGAGTTGGAGGAGTCAAGAGTCGAGACTCTTCATCACAGGAGTCTCGAAGTGATGAAATGCGAAATGCCGAAACATGCACATCAAGTGGAGTTTCGGATACCGAGAGTTGGAGGAGTCAAGTGTCAAGATAACTCTTCACCACAGGAATGCCTAAATGCCGAAATGTTGAATTGCGAAATGGAGAAATAAGTGAGAGACCCATCATTTATGATCCAATGGTGCAGGTTATTCGAGAATATGATCGAAGGGCTAATGTTTCTCTTCACAGTTAATCGATCAATGGCGATTTAGTTGCTGATGCAGTTTTTGGAGGTTCACAGTGTAACTGCTAGAAACGACTGATTGTTTCTACCAGAGGACTGGAAGAGGCTTCAGGGTGATCGCTAGAGAAGATGATGAGTCTCAAGGCATCTTCCAGTGGAATGAAGAATGTTTAGGAGGCAATTGACAGATGGAAGAGTGTTGAAGCCTGTAACTGCAACAGAGAGGATGAGCTCGACTCTGACAGAGAAGACGAAGAGACTCAACTGCTAGATAGGCTAAGGAATCTCAGCATAACACCCGGTGATGATGGACACATGGGTTGAACAACCAGAGAAGATGAAGAGTTGCAATGATGATCAGGCAGAGCACTATACATGAAGAGCATGCAGAAGAATTTCACATATGGGATGCACAAGATGCACAGAGACTATAAGAATGCAGAACAAAGAAGCGATGAGTGTTGCCATAGAGAGGGATCACACACGGGGAAATGGATTTTCACACACCCACTACGACATAATATATTTTTCACCTTTTTCTTTCTTTTTCTTTATCGAGGGACAAAGTTCTCGAATTCCTACGAGGTTCTAGCGTAGGCTAGGTCTTCTGATCGAGACCTTCACTAAACCGATCCACTAGTTCTTTTGTTGATAATCTGTTGTGTACAACTCAAGCACCAAATGCAAGCTTTACCTCCATGTGATCATCGGTTATGACCCTGGGCTAAGCCAAGAGGCGCCTTTCGCATTTCAAGACTTCAGAAACCGTATCAGGACTTCGGAAACCGGGAGTTCGAAATGCAAGGGAGTCGAGTTCTTCGACTCTTCAAACCCTGAAACCCAAAATCCTATTCACACTAAGCTGCTTCGGGATTTCACCTACCGGGACTTCGCATACCGGGATTTCACAGCTTGTGAAGACGAGGGGTTCATACCCTTTGGTCTCCCCGGTGATGAAACGCCGAAATCCTTTCACACTACATCGCTTCGGGATTTCACATACCGGGATTTTGCGTGCCAAGATTTTGCGATGTGCGAAGATGAGGGGTCTTGCACCTGGGTTTCCCGGGAGATGAAACTCCGAATCCCATATATACACTAAGGTCATTTCAGGGTTTCGCAATTCGGGATTTCACGATGTGCGCAGACAAGAGGTCTCACACCTGGGTTTCCCGGGAGCCGAAACTCCGAAGACCATATATACACTAAGCTCATTTCGGGGTTTCGCAAGTCGGGATTTCGCGATGTGCGCAGACAAGAGGTCTCGCACCTGGGTTTCTCGGGAGATGAAACTCCGAAGCCCATATATACACTAATCTCATTTTGGGGTTTTGCAAGTCGAGATTTCATGATGTGCACAGACAAGAGGTCTCTCACCTAGGTTTCCCGGGAGCCGAAACTCCGAAGCCCATATACTTCACGATAGGGTCAAGGTAAACTCATGGATTTACTACAATGGTAGTCTTTTAAAGGGGCTCACTCCAACTCTAGAAATTGAGGGAACCTTCCCAAAAAAAAGGGTTCCTTCGAGAGGATAAACCAGGGCATAGCACGAACCCAGTTAGATGGGTCAATACTTAAGGGAATGGACTCGTGTCATGAACTTACACATTCCATAGATTAACCGATTTGTAGTGATATCAATATAAGCATGCATCCATTATTTCCAATCAAAACACAAGGCAAACACTTCTATAAAGAAACTATTTACGATCGTATAAAAATGAGCATGCGATCAGGAAATTCAATTCCAAATGCAAGATATAACACTTATCAGAAATTCTGGACGTGATGCGAATGCTGAGAGGGGTGCTCGTTTCCACCCAACCGTAGGCTCAGTGATTCCAACCGGATTTACCACTAGCCACTCCCGAGCTAGACCATGATTCTTTGAGACTCAGTCTCCTACTTCCAGCTCACAAAATTCAAGGACGAAGGTTACTCCCCTTCTCCTCTACTCATGACTCTCTGTATTTTCGGAGTTCCTCTGGTTCTCCTTTTGAGATTTTTTTCACACATGCTCTTCCTCCCCCTTCCACACTTCTTTCCTTGCCTTTTTCCCTCCAAGGTTGTGTGTGGTGCGAATTTCCCTGTCCGTGGTTAGGTTTGAGAGCTTCTGCAGATGGGCGGTTATCCCCCATCCCATCATTTACTCTTGAGGAGCCTCCCCACCTACCATCCTGGCGGGTAATTCATTCCAGGGTCAGAGAGTGACCTTTGGTTTCCGAGCACATACAAACCTGTACGGTTTTGGTTCGATGGAAGTTAACGCAACCATTCCCGGCCCCTTCCACCACCTCTCATCAGCCATCATGGTCTCTTTCAACACATCCCCCTCCCAACAATAATGCGACACATATTCATGATATAATTTACATTCATCGACCTTTTATACAAAGGTCTGTCAAATCAAACATTCACATCTTTGAGTTTTCCATAGTTCTTGGCCAATATAGTTATTTTTACAGACTGGGGGAAACATGGTGTTACAATTCCCTTCCCCTTAAAGGAACATCGTCCTCGATTTTATATCTATCAATATGACGTGTATGTATAGAAGTAAACAAAATTAGATATGCATGTTTCATGGCATCTTCCATTTCCCATGTAGCCTCATCTGGGCCAGAATGTTTCCACTGCACTTTGACCTATGAAATGGTCCAGTTCCTGAGCGTGGTTTCCTTTCTGTCCAGTATGCATTGAGGTTATGGCAGGAATTCTCCCTATGGTTCCACCTGGATCACAAACTAGTCAATTATATGATTAGAATCATGTACATATTTCTTCAATAATGAAACATGGAAAACATTATGTGCTTTTACTGTTGGAGGAAGTGCTATCCTATAGGCTACAGGTCCCACTCTATATAGAACTTCAAAGGGTCCACAATACCAAGGTTCCAACTTGGCACAAGCTCCCATCCTCAGGGAACTCTTCCTAGGCCTAACTCTAAGATATATGTGGTCTCCCGCCTTGAACTCTCTTGGAGTTCTCTTTGGGTCGGCGTAAATTTTCTGTCGGTTCTGAGCGACCTTTAGATTTTGTTTTATCTGAGTCACTTGTTGTTCCATTTATTTCAACATGTCACGTCCAATAGTAACCCGATTTACGAGATTACTCCCACTGACTGGAGTGTTGCATGACCTACCATAGAGGACTTCAAAAGGACTCATCTTCAGGGATTCTTGGTAGCCGTTGTTGTAGGTGAATTCCACTAGTGGCAGGTAGTCTTCCCACTTTTTGGGTTGATGCATTACATGCATCCTTAGCATGTATTCTAATATTTGGTTCACTCTTTCCGTTTTTCCATCGGTTTGAGGATGATAGGCTGTGCTAAACAGTAATTTGGTCTCCAGACCAACAATCAAGGATTTCCAAAAGTTGGAAGTAAATTTCGTGTCTCTGTCAGACACCTTCTCTTTAGGCATACCATGTAGTCTAAATATCTCCTTCATGAATACGTTGGCGATGTCTATTGCCTTGCAAGTCGACTTGACGGGGATAAAATGAGCGGACTTGCTCAATTTATCCACCACTACCATGATGGCATCATTCTGTTTGGTCGATTTTGGTAATCCGGTGATGAAATCCATGGAGATGGTTTTCCATTTCCATTCCGGGATTGGTAGAGGTTGTAATAATCTTGCTGGGTGTCGGTGTTCTGCTTTAACCTGTTGGCACTCTATGCATTTGGCTAAGTATTTAGCTATGTCTTTCTTCATTCCAGGCCAATAGAACTGTTTCCTAGTGGCCGTGATCATTTTCTGGTATCCTTGGTGACCAATATAGGGTCTTTTATGTAGTTCATCCATTATGAACCTCTTCAAGTCGTCACAATATGGAATATACAATCTGTTTTTGTAAGTTAGTAGACCTCCATCTATCATCTGGTAGCCTTCATACTTTATCCTTGTGGGTTCTTGCTCCAGGTATGAGGTCATGGTCTGGAAGAATGTGTCTGTTTCTTGTGCATTCATGACTCATTCCCTGGCATCTGTCTCGCAGGTGCTCACCGCTGGCAGGTGAATTGTTTTCATACTTCTGCTCAAGGCATTGGCCACCTTATTTTCCTTTCCTTTAATATGTTTGATTTCAAAGTCAAAATCGCTAAGGAGAGCCATCCACCTAGATTTTCTGGCATTGAGCTTTGGTTGGTCAAATGGATACCGCAATCCACAGTGGTCTGTCACAAGTACAAATTTCCTTCCCAGGAGGTAATGCCTCCACATTTGTAAGGCGTTCACTATGGCGGCCAGCTCTAAATCATGGGTCACATAGTTGACTTCGTCCTCATTAAATTTTCGGGATTCATAGCAGACCACACTTCCTCTTTGCATAAGGAATCCTCTGAGCCCTTCCCTGCAGGCATCTGTGCACATGAGGAAGTCAGCTTCAGAATCAACGATCTTCAACACAGGTGCGTGGGTCAGTAGATGTTTTAGGGTTTGAAATCTTTCTTTACATTTTTGTGTCCATGTGAATTTAGCCCCCTTCTTTTGGAGGGCAGTGATTGGACAACCAATCTTGGAGAATCCCTTTATAAATCTCTTGTAGTATCCTACTAAGCCCATAAATGATCTGATATTCGTAACGTCCTTAGGGGTAGGTCATTCCATGATAGACTTGATCTGGTCAGGGTCTACTACTACTCCTTCTTCAGATAGGACATGACCCAAGTAATGTATTTGCTTCTTGAAAAAGTCACACTTGCTAAATTTGGCATAGATCTGATGTTCTCTTATCACTTGAAGTACAAGCCTAAGGTGTTCTTCATGTTCCTCTCTATTCTTGGAGTAAATTAATATATCGTCAATGAAAACCAGTACAAATCTATCTATGAATTTGCTGAGCACATTGTTCATCAAGCACATAAAAGTGGTAGGGGAATTGGTCAATCAAAATGGTACTACCACAAACCCATAGTGACCATATCTCGTCCTGAAGGCAGTTTTGTGGATGTCTTCACCCTTGAGTCGAACTTGATGGTATCCAGATCTCAAGTCAATCTTTGAGAAGATGGAAGCACCTCCCAATTGATCGAACAAGTCATCGATTTTGGGTAATGGGTACTTGTTCTTTATGGTTACCTTATTGAGTTGTCTATAATCTATGCACAATCGAAGGGTACCGTCTTTGTTTTCCACAAACATGACTGGTGCTCCCCATGGAGACACACTGGGCCGGATATAGCCTATGTCCATCATTTATTTTAGCTCTAATTTAAGCTCAACTAGCTCGGGTGTGCTCATCCTGTAGGGTGTCCTAGACACTGGCACCGCTCCCGGTGCAAGTTCTATCAAGAAGTCGATGTCCCTTCTCGTAGGTAAACCCGATACCTCTTTCAGAAATACATCTCTATATTCTCTTAGTGTGGGGTGGTCTTTGAGGCTTGGTTTGTCAACTTCAACTGATTTCAACACCTATATCGCATATAGTGGACATCCCTTTCTACAATACTTTCTCATTTGAAGGGTTGATATTCATCTCACTGAGATAGGTTTTTGGATACCTTGAAGGGTTATCCTTCTTCCTTCTTCACTTATACATTCTAAGGTTTTATGGTAACAGTCTAGTCTGTCTTTATATGTGGCTAGCTAGTCCATACCAATCAACAGGTCATACGATCCTAGGGGTAACACGTTAAGGGTTTCTTGGGTGGGGAATTCACCCATAGTGAATTGGCAAGATGGTATGACCTCCGCTACCTTTATTTTGGTGCCAATGGCTAACTATACCAACCATGGCTTGGCGTGTTTATGTGGTTGTAATTTACATTTATCAACAACCTTAGGAGCTATATAACTCAAATTTGAACCAAGGTCAATTAGAATAGACACTAGATGGTTGGTGATCATACCTTCCATCTCCACCACTGAAGCTTGGTGGTCAACTTGTTTATTATCCAAGGCTGCATAGATTTGCGACACACTCCTGGCCACATCATTGACGGTGGTAGCTTCTTGGATGTTGTAAATTCTCCGACTATTCTGTTGTCGGTGCGGGCAGTCCCTCAGTAGATGCTCTTCTCCACAACCCTAACATTTCAAGTGTTCTTTCTTCGGGTTATCAATCCTTCCTGGGGTAGATCCAAAAGGTTGATTTTCGCTCTGGGAGGGGAAATTCTGCTGGTGTACACTTCGGGTTGGAAAGCTCATCCTTGATTCCTTTTTCTAATTTTTAAATCTTGGATATTTAAACCCCTTTTTTTGTAATCCCGAACTATTCTTCTGCTTCCAGCCTTCACGAGGTTCTGTCCGATGCCCAAGCTATTCATAACAATATCTTGCCTTTCAGATAATGTCTTCTATGATCTTTGGCTCATCAAACTCAATCCTGTTCTGATATTCCCTAGGTAGTCCGTTGATGAATCGTTGCACCTTTGAATTTTCTGCTTTTATATAGGGTGCGTACCTCAACAAATCGAGGAATCTGCTGACATATTTCTCTATGGTGAGTTGCCCCAGCTTGAGTTCATAGAATTCTTTAGTCTTTTCATCGAAATAATTTTCCGACAGATACTTCTTCCCGAAGTATTTCTCAAACCGTTCCCAAGACATGACCTCTTCGTGAATCCATTTTACATTTTTAAGGTCTTCCCACCAAATGGAATCCTTTCCATTGAAGTTGAAGGTGGCTACTTGGGCCTTCAAATTTTCTGAGAAGTCATGGACTCTCAAATACTTCTTTAGTCCAAGCAGCCAGGCCTCCACTTCCTCTCCCTTCTTTATTTCACCGTCGAAAGAGGGTGGTTTGGCCTTCCTGAATTCTTCGAGATTATGACTCTCGGAATGCTTTCGCTTCTTTTGTTTTCTTTGGGAATAAGAACTAGTTTTGCTGCTAGAAGATCCCTCCGAGTCACCAGCTTCCTTTCCAGAGGAATTGTCCGATGCTTGTCCCTTATCTCTTGGGTGGACCTTCCTCGAGGTTCTCTTCCCAGTGTGGCCACTTAAAAGACCATGTTTCTGTATGTCAGGTGGACTTCGACTTTTCTTTGTCTGTCGTCGGTCCGCTGGACTGGTGTCAGGTTCATGCCACAATTGTCTTTGTATGTCGGATAAACTCTGCAGTAAGACTGCATTAATTTCCATTTGCTTCTCTTGCTCTTTTATCATCCTCTCGTTGTCGACCTTGCAGCTCTGTAGTTCGACCATGAGGCTTCTCACAGTTTCAGCTAGATCTGGAGGGGTCCCTACTTCCCTCCTTTCATCAGAATCTTTGTCTCTATTATGGGATCCATTTCCCACTTCGTGGTGAGTCTCCATTCTATGCGTCTGTAGTTTCCCGTGGTTGATCATCCGCTTGTGTGCAAAAGAAAAACGCTTGTTGTTAGTCAATATTTATATTCATTCATAACCAACACATAGTTCATATTTCTCACATGCATACACACAATAGGAGTTTTCATTCTTAACTTCGACTCGTGATTAAGGGGTTAAGATAGAGGGTTACTCCGTTTTAAGAGTACTTCGAATGGAGTCTTTGTGCAACCTGTTCATGAACCCAAGAAGGCCAAGTGTTGTAACCATGCTCTGATACCAATTTGTCACACACCCACTATGACATAATCAATTTTTTTCCTTTTTCTTTCTTTTTCTTTATCGAGGGACAGAGTTCATAAATTCCTACGAGGTTCTAGCGTAAGCTAGGTCTTCCGATCGAGACCTTCACTAAACCGATCCATTGGTTCTTTCGTTGAAAATCCGTCGTGTACAACTCAAACACCAAATGTAGGCTTCACCTCCATGTGATCATCGGTTATGAACCCGGGCTAAGCCAAGAGGCACCTTTCGCATTTCGGGACCTCGGAAACTGTATCGGGACTTCATAAACCGGGAGATCGAAATGCAAGGGAGTCAATTTCTTCGACTCTTCAAACTCCAAAACCCGAAATCCTATTCACACTAAGCCGCTTCGGGATTTCACCTACCGGGACTTCGCGTACCGGGATTTCACATCTTGTGAAGACGAGGGGTTCATACCCTTTGGTCTCCCGGTTGCCGAAACGGCGAAATCCTTTCACACTACATTGCTTCGGGATTTCACATACTAGGATTTCGCGTACCGGGATTTCACGATGTGCGAAGACGAGGGGTCTCGCACCTCGGTTTCCTGGGAGCCGAAATTCCGAAGCCCATATATACACTAAGCTCATTTCGGGGTTTCGCAAGTCACGATTTCGCGATGTGTGCAGACAAGAGGTCTTGCACCTGGGTTTCCCAAGAGTCGAAACTCTGAAGCCCATATATACACTAAGCTCATTTCTGGGTTTTGCAAGTCAGGATTTCGTGATGTGCACAGACAAGAGTTCTCGCACTTGGGTTTCCTGGGAGCCGAAACTCCGAAGCCCACATATACACTAAGCTCATTTCGGGGTTTCGCAAGTCAGGATTTCACGATGTGCGTAGACAAGAGGTCTCACACCTGGGTTTCTCGAGAGCCGAAACTCCGAAGCCCATATATACACTAAGCTCATTTCAGGGTTTCGTAAGTTGGGATTTCATGATGTGTGCGGGCAAAAGGTCTCGCACCTGGGTTTCCCAGGAGTCGAAACTTTGAAGCCCATATATACACTAAGCTCATTTCAGGGTTTCTCAAGTAGGGATTTCGCGATGTGCACAGACAAGAGGTCTCGCACCTGGGTTTCCCGAGAGCTGAAACTCTGAAGCCCATATATATACTAATTTCATTTCGGGGTTTCGAAAGTTGGGATTTCACGATGTGCGAAGATAAGAGATCTCGCACCTGGGTTTCTCGGGAGCCGAAACTCCGAAGCCCATATATACACTAAGCTCATTTCGGGGTTTCGCAAGTCGGGATTTGGCGATGTGCACAGACAAGAGGTCTTGCACTTGGGTTTCCCGGGAGCCGAAACTCCAAAGCCATATACTTCGTGACAGGGACAAGGTAAACTCACGGATTTACTACAATGGTAGTCTTTTCAAGGGGCTCACTCTGACTTTGGAAAGCGAGGGAACCTTCCCAAAAAAAAGGGTGCCTTCGGGAGGATAAACCAGGGCATAGAACGAACCCAGTTAGATGGGTCAATCCTCAGGGGAATGGACTCGTGTCCCGAACTTACACATTCCATACATTAACCGATTTGTAGTGATATCAGTATAAGCATGCATCCATTATTTCCAATCAAAACACAAGGCAAACACTTCTATACAGAAACTATTTACGAGCGTATAAAAATGAGCATGCAAGCAAGACATTCAATTCCAAATGCAAGATATAACACTTATCAGAAATTCCGGATGTGATGCGAATGCTGAGAGGGGTTCTCGTTCCCACCCAACCATAGGCTCAGTGATTCCAACCGGATTTACCACTAGCCACCCCCAAGCTAGACCACGATGCTTTGAGACTCAGTCTCCTACTTCCAGCTCATGGAAGTCAAGGACGAAGGTTACTCCCCTTCTCCTTTGCTCATGACTCTCTGTATTTTCGGAGTTCCTCTGGTTCTCCTTCCACAATTTCTGTCACGCACGCTCTTCCTCCCCCTTCCATACTTCTTTAGTCCAAGCAGCAAGGCCTCCGCTTCCTCTCCCTTCTTTATTTCACCATCAAAAGAGGGTGGTTTGGCCTTCCTGAATTCCTCGAGATTATGACTCTTGGAATGATTTGGCTTCTTCCGTTTTCTTCGGGAATAAGAACTAGTTTTGTTGCTAGAAGATCCCTCCAAGTTGCCAACTTCCTTTCCAGAGGAATTTTCCGACACTTGTCCCTTATCTCTGGGGTGGACCTTCCTCAAGGTGCTCTTCCCAGTGTGGCCATTTAAAAGACCATGTTTATGTATCTCAGGTGGATTTCGACTTTTCTTTGTCCATCGTCGGTCCGCTGGACTGGTGTCAGGTTCATGTTGCAATTGTCTTTGTATGTCTGATAAAATCTCCAGTAAGACTGCATTAATTTCCATTTTCTTCTCTTGCTCTTTTATCATCCTCTCGTTGTCAGCCTTGCAGCTTTGTAGTTCGACCATGAGGCTCCTCACAGTTTCAGCTAGATCTAGAGGGGTCCCTACCGCCCTCCTTTCGTCAGACTCTTCGTCTCTATTGTGGGATCCATCTCCCACTTTGTGGTGAGTCTCCATTCTATGCATCTGCAGTTTCCCGCGGTTGATCGTCCGCTTGTGTGCAAAAGAAAAATGCTTGTTGTTAGTCAATATTTATATTCATTCATAACCAACACATAGTTCATATTTTTCACATGCATACACACAATAGGAGTTTTCATTCTTAACTTTGACTCATGATTAAGGGGTTAAGATAGAGGGTTACTCCATTTTAAGAGTACTTCGAATGGAGTCTTTGCGAAACCTGTTCATGAGCCCAAGAAGGCCAAGTGTTGTAACCATGCTCTGGTACCAATTTGTTACACACCCACTACGACAAAATAGATTTTTCACCTTTTTCTTTCTTTTTCTTTATCGAGGGACAAAGTTCCTGAATTCCTATGAGGTTCTAGCGTAGGCTAGGTCTTCCGATCGGGACCTTCACTAAACCGATCCACTGGTTCTTTCATTGAAAATCCGTCGTGTACAACTCAAGCACCAAATGCAGGCTTCACCTCCATGTGATCATTGGTTATGACCTCGGGCTAAGCCAAGAGGTTCCTTTTTGATTTCGAGAGTTCGGAAACCATATCAGGACTTCAAAAACCGGGAGTTCGAAATGCAAGGGATTCGAGTTCTTCGACTCTTCAAACCCAAAAACCCAAAATTCTATTCACACTAAGCCGCTTCAGGATTTCACCTACCGAGACTTCGCGTACCAGGATTTAGCAGCTTGCGAAGATGAGGGGTTCATACCCTTTGGTCTCCCAGGTGCTGAAACGCTGAAATCCTTTCACACTACATCGCTTCGAGATTTCACATACCGGGATTTCGTGTATCGGGATTTCACTATGTGCAAAGACGAGGGGTCTCGCACCTGGATTTCTCGGGAGCCCAAACTCTGAAGCCCATATATACACTAAGCTCATTTCGGGGTTTCGCAAGTCGTGATTTCACAATGTGTGCAGACAAGAGGTCTCGCACCTAGGTTTGCCGGGAGACCAAACTCCGCAGCCCATATATACACTAAGCTCATTTTGGGGTTTCTCAAGTCGGGATTTCGTGATGTGCGCAGACAAGAGGTCTCGCACCTGGGTTTCCCGGGAGCCGAAAATCCGAAGCCCATATATACACTAAGCTCATTTCGGGGTTTCTCAAGTCAGGATTTCGCGATGTGTGCAGACAAGAGGTCTTGCACCTAGGTTTCCTAGGAGTCGAAACTATGAATCCCATATATACACTAAGCTCATTTCGAGGTTTCGCAATTCAGGATTTTGCGATGTGCACAGACAAGAGGTCTCGCACCTGGGTTTCCCGACAGCTGAAACTCTGAAGCCCATATATACACTAAGCTCATTTTGGGGTTTTGCGAGTCAAGATTTCGTGATGTGCACAGACAAGAGCTCTTTCACCTGGGTTTCCCGGGAGCCAAAACTCCGAAGCCCATATATATACTAAGCTCATTTCGGGGTTTCGCAAGTTGAGATTTCGCGATGTGCGCAGACAAGAGGTCTCGCACTTGCGTTTCCCGGGAGCTGAAACTACGAAGCCCATATATACACTAAGATCATTTCGTGGTTTCGCAAGTCAGGATTTCGTGATGTGCACAGATAAGAGGTCTCGCACCTGGGTTTCCTAGGAGCCGAATATACAAAGCCCATATAATTCGCGATAGGGGCAAGGTAAAATTGTGGATTTACTACAATGATAGTATTTTCAAGGGGCTCACTCCGACTCTGGAAAGAGAGGGAACCTTCCCAAAAAAAAGGGTGCCTTTGGGAGGATAAACCAGGGCATAGCACAAACCCAGTTAGATGGGTCAATCCTCAGGGGAATGGACTCGTGTCCCGAACTTACACATTCCATACATTAACTGATTTGTAGTGATATCAGTATAAGCATGCATCCATTATTTCTAATCAAAACACAAGGCAAACAATTCTATACATAAACTATTTATGAGCGTATAAAAATGGGCATGCGATCAGGACATTCAATTCCAAATGCAAGATATAATACTTATCATAAATTATGGATGTGATGCGAATGCTGAGAGGGGTGCTCGTTTCCACCCAACCGTAGGCTCAGTGATTCCAACCGGATTTACCACTGGCTACCCCCGAGCTAGACCACGATGCTTTGAGACTCAGTCTCATACTTCTAGATCATGGAAGTAAAGGATGAAGGTTACTCCCCTTCTCCTTTGCTCATGAATCTCTGTATTTTCATAGTTCCTCCGGTTCTCCTTCCACGACTTCTGTCGCGCATGCTCTTCCTCCCCCTTCTAGACTTCTTTCCTTGCCTTTTTCCCTGTGAGGTTGTGTGTGGTGCGAATTTCACTGTCTGTGGTCAGGTCTGAGAGATTTTGCGGATGGGTAGTTCACCCCCATCCCCTCATTTACTCTTGAGGAGCCTCCCCACATACCATCCTGGCGGGTAATTCATTTCGGGGTCAGAGAGTGAGCTTTGGTTTCCGAGCACATACAAACCAGTACGGTTTCGGTTCGATGGAAGTTAACGTAGCCATTCCCATCCCCTTCCACCACCTTTCATTGGCCATCGTGGTCTCTTTCAGCACATCCCCCTCCCAACAATCATAGGACACATATTCATGATATAATTTACATTCAACGACCTTTTATACAAAGTTCTGTTAAATCAAACATTCACATCTTTGAGTTTGCCATAGTTCTTGGCCAATATAGTTATTTTTACAGACTGGGGAAAACAGGGTGTTACAATTCCCTCCCCCTTAAAGGAACATCGTCCTTGATGTTCTATCTATCAATATGATGTGTATGTACATAAGTAAACAAAATTGGATATGTCTGTTTCATGGAATATTCCATTTCCCATGTAGCCTCATTTGGGCCAAAATGTTTCCACTTCACCTTGACCTGTGCAATGGTTTGGTTCCTGAGTGGGGTTTCCTTTCTCTCCAGTATGCATTGAGGTTCTGGTAGGAATTCTCCCTCCGGTTCCACCTAGATCACAGACTAGTCAATTATATGATTAGAATCATGTACATATTTCTTCAATAATGAAACATGGAAAACATTATGTGCTTTTACTGTGAGAGGAAGTGCTAGCCTATAGGCTACAGGTCCCACTCTATCTATATCCTCAAAGGGTCCACAATACCGAGGTGCCAACTTGGAAAAATCTCCCATCCTCAGGGAACTCTTCCTGGGCCTAACTTTGAGATATATATTGCCTCCTGCCTTGAACTCTCTTGGAGTTCTCTTTCGGTTGGCGTAACGTTTATGTCGGTTCTGAGCGACCTTTAGATTTTGTTTTATCTGAGTCACTTGTTGTTCCATTTATTTCAACATGTCAGGTCCAATAGTAACCTGGTTTATGGGATTACTCCAACCGACTGGAGTGTTGCACGACCTACCATAGAGGACTTCGAAAGGACTCATCTTCAGGGATTCTTGGTAGCCGTTGTTGTAGGCGAATTCCACCAGTGGCAGGTAGTCTTCCCATTTTTTGGGTTGATGCATTACATGCATCCTTAGCATGTCTTCTAATATTTGGTTCACTCTTTCTGTCTGTCCATCGGTTTGAGGATGATAGGCTATGCTAAATACTAATTTGGTCTCCACACCAACCATCAAGGATTTCCAAAAGTTGGAAGTAAATTTCTCGTCTCTGTTAGACACGATCTCTTTAGGCATACCATGTAGTCTGAATATCTCCTTCATGAATACGTTGGCGATGTCTATTGCCTTGCAAGTCGACTTGACGGGGATAAAATGAGTGGACTTGCTCAATTTATCCACCACTACCATGAAGGCGTCATTCGTTTTGGTCGAGGCTGGTAATGAGGTGATGAAATCCATGGAGATTGTTTCCCATTTCCATTCTAGGATTGGTAGAGGTTGTAATAATCCTACTGGGTGTCGGTGTTCTGCTTTAACCTCTTGGAACTCTATGCATTTGGCTAAGTATTCAGCTATGTCTTTCTTTAGTCCAGGCCAATAGAACTGTTTCCTGGTGGCCGTGATCATCTTCTGGTATCTTGGGTGACTAGTATAGGGTATTTTATGTAGTTCATCCATTATGAACCTCTTCAAGTTGTCACAATCTGGAATATACAATCTATTTATGTAAGTTATTTGACCTCCATCTATCATCTAGTAGCCTTCATACTTTATCCCTTTGGGTTCTTGCTCCAAGTATGAGGTCACGGTATGGAAGAATGTGTCTTTTTCTTATGCATTCCAGGCTCTTTCCTTGACATCCATCTCATAGGTGCTGACTGCTGCCAGGTGAATTGTTTTCATACTTCTGCTCAGGGCATCGACCACCTTATTTTCCTTTCCTTTAATATGTTTGATTTCAAAGTCAAACTCGCTAAGGAGGGCCATCCACCTAGCTTGTCTGGTATTGAGCTTTGGTTGGTCAAAAAGATACTGCAATCCATAGTGGTCTGTCATAAGTACAAATTTCCTTCCGAGGAGGTAACGCCTCCACATTTTTAAGGCGTGCACTATGGCGGCCAACTCTAAATCATGGGTCACATAGTTGACTTCGTCCTCATTCAATTTTTGGGATTCATAGCAGAACACACTTCCTCGTTGCATAAGGACTCATCCGAGCCCTTCCCTGTAGGCATTTGTGCACATGAGGAAGTCAGCTTCGGAATCGACGATCTTAAACACGAGTGCGTGGGTCAGTAGATGTTTTAGGGTTTGAAATATTTCTTTACATTTTTGTGTCCATGTGAATTTAACCCCCTTGTTCTGGAGGGCAGTGATTGGACAACCAATCTTGGAGAATCCTTTTATAAATCTCCTATAGTATCCTGCTAAGCCCATAAAGGATATGATATTTGAAATGTCCTTAGGGGTAGGCCATTCCATGATAGACCTGATCTTGTCAGGGTCTACTGCTACTCTTTCTTCAGATAGGACATAGCCCAAGTAATGTATTTGCTTCTGGAAAAAGTCACACTTGCTAAATTTGGCATAACTGATGTTCTCTTAGCACTTGAAGTACAAGCCTAAGGTGTTCCTCATGTTCCTCTCTATTCTTGGAGTAAATTAATATATCATCAATGAAAACCAGTGAAAATTTGTCTAGGAATTTGCTGAGCACATTGTTCATCAAGCACATAAAAGTGGCAGGGGAATTGGTCAATCCAAATGGTACTGCCACAAACTCATAGTGACCATATCTTGTCCCGAAGGCAGTTTTGTGGATTTCTTCACCCTTGATTCGAACTTGATGGTATCCAGATCTCAAGTTAATCTTTGAGAAGATTTAGGCACCTCCCAATTGATTGAATAGGTCATCGATCTAGGGTAAGGGGTACTTATTCTTTATGGTTACCTTATTGAGTTGTCTATAATCTATGCACAGTCGGAGGGTACCATCTTTCTTTTTCACAAACATGACTGGTGCTCCCCATGAAGACACGTTGGGCCAGATATAGCCTCTTTCCATCATTTATTTTAGCTGTAATTTAAGCTCAACTAGCTCAGGTGTGCTCATCCTTTAGGGTGTCCTAGAGACTAGCACCTCTCTCGGTGCAAGTTCTATCAAGAAGTCGTTTTCCCTTCTCGGAGGTAAACCCGGTACCTCTTCCAGAAATAAATCTCTATATTCTCTTAGTGTGGGGTGAGGAATTTTCCGACGCTTGTCCCTTATCTCTAGGGTGGACCTTCCTTGAGGTACTCTTCCCTGTGTGGCCACTTAAAAGACCACGTTTCTGTATCTCAGGTGGACTTTGAATTTTCTTTGTCCATTGTTGGTCCCCTGGACTGGTGTCAGGTTCATGATGCAATTGTCTTTGTATGTCGGATAAACTCTACAGTAAGACTACATTAATTTCTATTTTCTTGTCTTTCTCTTTTATAATCCTCTCGTTGTCGGCCTTGCAACTCTGTAGTTCGACCATGAGGCTCCTCACAATTTCAACTAGATCTGGAGGGGTCCCTACCGCCCTCCTTTCGTCAGACTCTTCGTCTCTATTGTGGGAGCCATCTCCCACTTCATGGTGAGTCTCCATTCTATGCATCTGTAGTTTCCTGCGGTTGATCGTCCGCTTGTGTGCAAAAGAAAAATGCTTGTTGTCAGTCAATATTTATATTCTTTCATAACCAACACATAGTTCATATTTTTCACATGCATACACACAATAGGAGTTTTCATTCTTAACTTCGACTCGTGATTAAGGGGTTAAAACAAAGGGTTACTCTTTTTTAAGAGTATTTCGAATGGAGTCTTTTCGCAACCCGTTCATGAACCCAAGCAGGCCAAGTGTTGTGACCATGATCTGATACCAATTTGTCACACACCCACTACGACATAATAGATTTTTCACCTTTTTCTTTCCTTTTCTTTATCGAGGGATAGAGTTCCTAAATTCCTACGAGGTTCTAGCGTAGGCTAGGTCTTCCGACCGGGACCTTCACTAAACTGATCCACTGGTTCTTTCATTGAAAATCCATCTTGTACAACTCAAGTACCAAACATAGGCTTCACCTCCATGTGATCATCGGTTATGACCCCGAGCTAAGCCAAGAGGCGCCTTTTGCATTTCGGGACTTCGGAAACCGTCTCAGGACTTCGGAAACCTGTAGTTCGAAATGCAAGGGAGTCGAGTTCTTCGACTCTTCAAACCCCAAAACCCAAAATCCTATTCACACTAAGCCGCTTAGGGATTTCACCTACCGGGACTTTGTGTACCGGGATTTCGCAGCTTGCGAAGACGAGGGGTTCATACCCCTTGGTCTCCCGGGTGACGATATGCCGAAATCCTTTTACACTACAACGCTTCAGGATTTCACATACTGGGATTTTGTGTACCGGGATTTCGCGATGTGCGAAGACGAGGGGTCTCACACCTGGGTTTCCCGGGAGCCGAAACTCCGAAGCCCATATATACACTAAGCTCATTTCGGGGTTTCGCAAGTCGGAATTTCGCGATGTGCGCAGACAAGAGGTCTCGCACCTTGGTTTCTCAGGAGCCGAAACTCCGAAGCCCATATATACACTAAGCTCATTTCAGGGTTTCGCAAGTTGGGATTTCGTGATGTGCACAGACATGAGGTCTTGCACCTAGGTTTCCCGAGAGCCGAAACTCCGAATCCCATATATACACTAAGCTCATTTCGGGGTTTCACAAGTCGGGATTTCACGATGTGCGCAGACAAGAGGTCTCACACCTGGGTTTCTCGGGAGTTGAAACTCCGAAGCCCATATATACACTAAGCTCATTTCGGGGTTTCACAAGTTGGGATTTTGCGATGTGCGCAGAAAAGAGGTCTCGTACCTAGGTTTCCTGGGAGCCAAAACTACGAAGCCCATATATACATTAAGCTCATTTCGGGGTTTCTCAAGTTGGGATTTCATGATGTGCGCAGACAAGAGGTCTCACACCTAAGTTTCCTGGGAGGAAAAACTACGAAGCCCATATATACACTAAGCTCATTTCGGGGTTTCGCAAGTCGGGATTTCATGATGTGCGCAGACAAGAGGTATCGCACCTGGGTTTCCCAGCAGATGAAACTCCAAAGCCCATATACACACTAAGCTCATTTCGGGGTTTCACAAGTCGGGATTTTGCGATGTGCGCAGACAAGAGGTCTCGCACCTGGGTTTCCTAGGAGCCGAATCTCCGAAGCCCATATAATTCGCGACAGGGGCAAGGTAATCTTGTGGATTTACTACAATGGTAGTCTTTTCAAGGGGCTCACTCTGACTCTAGAAAGTGAGGGAACCTTCCCAAAAAAAAGGGTGCCTTCAGGAGGATAAACTAGGGCATAGCACGAACCCAGTTAGATGGGTCAATCCTCAGGGGAAGGGACTCGTGTCCCAAACTTACACATTCCATACATTAACCTATTTGTAGTGATATCATTATAAGCATGCATCCATTATTTCCAATCAAAACACAAGGAAAACACTTCTATACAAAAAATATTTACGAGTGTATAAAAATGAGCATGCGATCATGACATTCAATTCCAAATGCAAGATATAACACTTATCAAAAATTTCGGATGTGATGCGAATGCTGAGAGGGGTTCTCGTTTCCACCCAACCATAGGCTCAGTGATTCCCACTGGATTTACCACTAGACACCCCCCAACTAGACCACGATGCTTTGAGACTCAGTCTCCTACTTCCAACTAACGGAAGTCAAGGATGAAGGTTACTCCCCTTCTCCTCTATTCATCACTCTCTATATTTTCGGAGTTCCTCTGGTTCTCCTTCAGTGATTTCTGTCACACGCACTCTTCCTCCCCCTTCCACACTTCTTTCCTTGCCTTTTTCCCTGTGAGGTTGCTTGTGGTGCGAATTTCCCTGTCTGTGGTCAGGTCAGAGAGCTTCTGCGGATGGGCGGTTCACCCCCATCCCCTCATTTACTCTTGAGGAGCCTCCCCACCTACCATCCTGACAGGTAATTCATTCCGGGGTCAGAGAGTGAGCTTTGGTTTCCGAGCACGTACAAACCAGTACGGTTTCAATTCAGTGGAAGTTAACATAGCCATTCCCGGCCCTTTCCACCACCTTTCATCAGCCATCATGGTCTCTTTCAACACATCCCCTTCCAAGAAATCATGCGACACATATTCATGATATCATTTACATTCATCGACCTTTTATACAAAGGTCTGTCAAATCAAACATTCACATCTTTTAGTTTGTCATAGTTCTTGGCCAATATAGTTATTTTTATAGATTGGGGGAAACAGGGTGTTACAATTCCCTCCCCCTTAAAGGAACATCGTCCTTGATGTTCTATCTATAAATATGATGTGTATGTATAGAAGTAAACAAAATCAGATATGTGTGTTTCATGGCATCTTCCATTTCCCATGTAGCCTTATCTGGGCCAAAATCTTTCCACTGCACCTTAACTTGTGCAATGGTTCGGTTCCTGAGCGGGGTTTCCTTTCTATCCAGTATGCATTGAGGTTATGGTAGGAATTCTCCCTCCAGTTCCACCTGGATCACAGACCAGTCAATTATATGATTAGAATCATGTACATATTTCTTCAATAATGAAACATGGAAAACATTTTGTGCTTTTACTGTTGGAGGAAGTGCTAGCCTATAGGCTACAAGTCGCACTCTATCTAGAACTTCAAAGGGTTGGAAATACTGAGGTGCCAACTTGGCACAAGCTCCCATCCTCAGGGAACTCTTCCTGGGCCTAACTCTGATATATACCTAGTCTCCCACCTTGAACTCTCTTGGAGTTCTCTTTCGGTCGACATAACTTTTCTGTCGGTTCTGAACGACATTTAGATTTTGTTTTATCTGAGTCACTTGTTGTTCCATTTCTTTCAACATGTCGGGTCCAATAGTAACCCAGTTTACGAGATTACTCCAACTAACTGGAGTGTTGCATGGCCTACAATAGAGGACTTTGAAAGGACTCATCTTCGGGGATTCGTGGTAGCTGTTGTTGTAGGCGATTTCCACCAGTGGCAGGTAGTCTTTCGACTTTTTGGGTTGATGCATTACATGGATCCTTAGCACGTCTTCTAATATTTGGTTCACTCTTTCCCTCTGTCCATCGGTTTGAGGATGATAGGCTGTGATAAACAATAATTTTGTCTCCATACCAACCATCAAGGATTTCCAAAAGTTGGAAGTAAATTTCGTGTCTCTGTCAGACACAATCTCTTTAGGCATACCATGTAGTCTGAATATCTCCTTCATGAATACATTTGCGATGTCTATTGCCTTGCAAGTCGACTTGATGGGGAAAAAATGAGCGAAATTGCTCAATTTATACACCACTACCATGTTGGCATCATTCTGTATGGTCAAGGTTGGTAATCTGGTGATGAAATCCATGGAGATGGTTTCCCATTTCTATTCCAGGATTGGTAGAGGTTGTAATAATCTTGCTGGGTGTCGGTGTTCTTCTTTAACATGTTGGCACTCTATGCATTTGGCTAAGTATTCAACTGTGTCTTTCTTCAGTCTAGGCCAATAGAACTATTTCCTGGTGGCCGTGATCATCTTCCGGTATCCTGTGTGACCAGTATAAGGTTTTTTATGTCGTTCATCCATTATGAACCTCTTCAAGTCATCACAATCTGGAATATACAATCTATTTCTGTAAGTTAGAAGACCTCTATATATCATATGGTAGCCTTCATACTTTATCCCTGTGGGTTCTTTCTCCAGGTATGAGGTCACGGTCTGGAAGAATGTGTCTATTTCTTGTGCATTCTTGACTCTTTCCTTGACATCCATCTCGCAGGTGCTCACCGCTTCCAGGTGAATTGTTTTCATACTTCTGCGTAGGGCATCAGCCACCTTATTTTCCTTTCCTTTAATATGTTTGATTTCAAAGTCAAAATCACTAAAGAGGGCCATCCACCTAGCTTTTCTGGAATTGAGCTTTGGTTGGTCAAACAGATACCGCAATCGACAGTGGTCTTTCATAAGTACAAATTTCCTTCCCAGGAGGTAATGCCTCCACATTTTTAAGGCGTGCACTATAGCGTCCAGCTCTAAATCATGGGTCACATAGTTGACTTCGTGTTCATTCAATTTTCCGGATTCATAGTAGATCACACTTCCTCTTTTCATAAGGACTCCTCTGAGCCCTTCCCTGCAGGCATCTGTGCACAGGAGGAAGTCATCTTTGGAGTCGACGATCTTCAACACGGGTGTGTGGGTCAGTAGATGTTTTAGGGTTTGAAATCTTTCTTTACATTTTTGTGTCCATGTGAATTTAGCCCCCTTCTTCTGGAGGGCAATGATTGGAAAACCAATCTTGGAGAATCCTTTTATAAATATCCTGTCGTATCCTACTAAGCCCATAAAGGATCTGATATCTGAAACGTCCTTAGGGGTAGGCCATTCCATGATAGACCTGATATTGTCAGGGTCTATTGCTACTCCTTCTTCAGATAAGACATGGTCCAAGTAATGTATTTGTTTATGGAAAAAGTCACACTTGCTAAATTTGGCATACAACTGATGTTCTCTTAGCACTTGAAGTACAAGCCTAAGATGTTCTCTATTCTTGGAGTAAATTAATATATTGTCAATGAAAACTAGTACAAATTTGTCTAGGAATTTGCTGAGCACATAAAAGTGGCAGGGGCATTGGTCAATCCAAATGGTACTACGACAAACTCATAGTGACCATATCTCTTCGTGAAGGCAGTTTTGTAGATTTCTTCACCCTTGATTTGGACTTGATGGTATCTAGATCTCAAGTCAATCTTTGAGAATATGGAGGCACCTCCCAATTGATCGAATAGGTCATCGATCCTGGGTAATGGGTACTTGTTCTTTATGGTTACCTTATTGAGTTTGTCTATAATCTATGCACAGTTAGAGGGTTCCATCTTTCTTTTTCACAAACATGACTGGTGCTCCCCATGGAGACACACTGGGCTAGATATAGCCTCTGTCCATCATTTCTTTTAGCTGTAATTTAAGCTCAACTAGCTCGGGTGTGCTCATCCTGTAGGGTGTCCTAGACACTGGCACCACTCCCGGTGCAAGTTCTATCGAGAAGTCGATGTCCCTTCTTGGAGGTAAACCCGGTACCTCTTTCGAAAATACATCTCTATATTCTCTTAGTGTGGGGTGGTCTCCGAGGCTTGGTTTTTCATCGTCAACTGATTTTATCACCTGTATCTCTTATAGTGGACATCCCTTTCTACAATACTTTCTCATTTGAAGGGTTGATATTCATCTAACCGAGATAGGTTTTTGAATCCCTTGAAGGGTTATCCTTCTTCCTTCTTCACTTATACATTCTAAGGTTTTATGGTAACAATCCAGTCTGGATTTATATGTGGCTAGCCAGTCTATACCAATCAATAGGTCATACGATCCTAGGGTAATACGTTAAGGGTTTCTTGGGTGGGGAATTCACCCATAGTGAATTGGCAAGCTAGTATGACCTCCACTAACTTTCTTTTGGTGCCAGTGGCTAACTGTACCAACCATGTCTTGACATGTTTATGTGGTTGTAATTTACACTTATCAACATCCTTAGGATCTATATAACTCAAATTTGAACCAGGGCCAATTAGAATAGACACTAGATGCTTGGTGATCATATCTTCCATCTCCACCACTGAAGCTTGGTGGTCAGCTTGTTTATTATCCAAGGCTGCATAGATTTGCAACACACTCCTGGCCACATCATTAATGGTGGTAGTTTCTTGGATGTATTAAATTCTCCGGCTGTTCTATTGTCGGTGCAGGCAGTCCCTTAATAGATGCTCTTCTCCACAACCCCAACATTTCAAGGGTTCTTTCTTCGTGTTATCAATCCTTCCTGGGGTAGATCCAAAAGGTTGATTTCCACTCTGGGAGGGGAAATTCTGCTGGTGTACACTTCGGGTTGGAAATCTCATCCTTGAGTCCTTTTTATAATTTTTAAATCTTGGAGATTTAAACCCCTTTTTCTTTAATCCCGAACTATTCTTCTGCTTCCAGCCTTCATGAGGTTCTGTCTGATGCCCAAGATGTTCATAACAATATGTTTCCTTTAAGATAGTGTCTTCTAGGGTCTTCGGCTCATCAAACTCAATCCTATTCTGATTGTCCTTAGGTAGTCCACTAATGAATCATTGCACCTTTTCCTTTTCTACTTTGATATAGGGTACGTACCTGAACAACTCGAGGAATCTGCTAACATATTCCTCTATTGTGAGTTGCCCAAGCTTGAGTTCATAGAATTCTTTAGTCTTTTCGTTGAAATAATTTTCCGACAGATACTTGTTCCTGAAGTATTTCTCAAACCGTTCCCAAGACAATCCCTCTTCGTGAATTCCTTTTACATTCTTAAGGTCTTCCCACCAAATGGAAGCCTTTCCATTCAAGTTGAAGGTGGGTACTCGGGCCTTCAAATTTTCTGAGAAGTCATGGACTCTGAAATACTTCTTTAGTCCAAGAAGCAAGGCCTCCACTTCCTCTCCCTTCTTTATTTCACCATCGAAAGAGGGTGGTTTGGACTTCCTGAATTCTTTGAGATTATGACTCTTGGAATGCTTTCGCTTCTTCTGTTTTCTTAATAAGAACTAGTTATGCTGCTAGAAGATCCCTTCGATTCGCCACATTCCTTTCCAGAGGAATTGTCCGACGCTTGTCCCTTATCTCTGGGATGTACCTTCCTCGAGGTGCTCTTCCCAGTGTAGCCACTTAAAAGACCACATTTCTGTATCTCAGGTTGACTTCGACTTTTCTTTGTTCGTCGTCGGTCTGCTGGACTGGTGTTAGGTTCATGCTGCAATTGTCTTTGTATGTCGAATAAACTCTGTAGTAAGACTGCATTAATTTTTGTTTGCTTCTCTTGCTCTTTTATCATCCTCTCGTTGTCGACCTTGCATATCTGTAGTTCGACCATGAGGCTCCTCACAGTTTCATCTAGATATTGAGGGGTCCCTACCACCCTCCTTTCATCAGACTCTTCATCTCTATTGTGGGAGCCATCTCCCACTTCGTGGTGAGTCTCCATTCTATGTGTCTGCAGTTTCCCACGGTTGATCGTTCGCTTGTGTGCAAAAGAAAAATGCTTGTTGTTAGTCAATATTTATATTCATTCATAACTAGCACATGGTTCATATTTTTCACATGCATACACACAATAGGAGTTTTCATTCTTAACTTCGACCCGTGATTAAGGGGTTAAAATAGAGGGTTACTCCTTTTTAATAGTACTTTGAATGGAGTCTTTGTGCAACCTGTTCATGAGCCCAAGCAGGCCAAGTGTTGTAACCATGCTCTGATACCAATTTTTCACACACCCACTACTACATAATGGATTTTTTGCCTTTTTCTTTCTTTTTATTTATCGAGGGACAGAGTTCCCAAATTCCTATGAGGTTCTAGCGTAGGCTAGATATTCCAATTGGGACCTTCACTAAACTGATCCACTAGTTCTTTCATTGAAAATCCATCGTGTACAACTCAAGCACCAAGCGCAGGCTTCACCTCCATGTGATCATCGGTTATGACCTCGGGCTAAGCCAAGAGGCACCTTTCACATTTCGGGACTTCGGTAACCATATCGGGACTTCAGAAACCAAGAGTTCAAAATGCAAGGGAGTTGAGTTCTTCGACTCTTCAAACCCCGAAACCTGAAATCCTATTCACACTAAGCCTCTTCGGGATTTCACCTACCGGGACTTCGTGTACTGTGATTTCACAGCTTGCGAAGATGAGGGGTTCATACCCTTTGGTCTCCCAGGTGCTGAAACGTCGATATCCTTCCACACTACATCGCTTCAAGATTTCTCATATCGGGATTTCACGTACAGGGATTTCGCGATGTGAAAATATGAGGGGTCTCGCACCTGGGTTTCTCGGGAGCCGAAACTCCGAAGCCCATATATACAGTAAGCTCATTTCGGGGTTTCACAAGTCGGTATTTCGTGATGTGCGCAGACAAGAGGTCTTTCACTTGGGTTTCCCAGGAGCCGAAACTACGAAGCCCATATATACACTAAGCTCATTTCGGGGTTTCACAAGTCAGGATTTTGCGATGTGCACAGACAAGAGGTCTCACACCTGGGTTTCCCAAGAGCTAAAACTTTGAATCCCATATATACACTAAGCTCATTTTGGGGTTTCGCAAGTCACGATTTTGCGATGTGCGCAGATAATAGGTCTTGCACCTAGGTTTCTCGAGAGATGAAACTCTGAAGCCCATATATACACTATGCTCATTTCGGGGTTTCGTAAGTCGGGATTTCATGATGTGCGCAAACAAGAGGTCTCTTACCTGCGTTTCTCGGGAGCTGAAACTCTGAAGCCCATATATACACTAAGCTCATTTCGGGGTTTCACAAGTCAGGATGTCGTGATGTGTGCAGACAAGAGGTCTCACACTTGGGTTTCCCGGGAGCCGAAACTCCGAAGCCCATATATACACTAATCTCATTTCGGGGTTTCACAAGTCGAGATTTCGCAATGTGTGCAGACAAGAGGTCTTGCACTTGGGTTTCTTGGGAGATGAAACTCCGAAGCCCATTTATACACTAAGCTCATTTCGTGGTTTGACAAGTTAGGATTTTGCAATGTGCGCAGACAAGAGGTCTCACACCTGGGTTTCCTGGGAGCCAAAACTCCGAAGCCCATATACTTCGCGACAGGGGCAAGGTAAACTCACAGATTTACTACAATGGTAGTCTTTTCAAGGGGCTCACTCTGACTCTGGAAAGCGAGGGAACCTTGCCAAAAAAAAGGGTGCCTTCGGGAGGATAAACCAGGGCATATCACGAACCTAGTTAGATGGGTCAATCTTCAGGGGAATGGACTCATTGTTGCAAGATTGGTTGTTGTCATTGATGTCAACCCTAGTCATGGGTTTTGGACTGCAAGATTGATGAAGGTATTTGGACATGAAGGAAAATGCACATGTAGATACAACACCCATGGATGG